>OY723386.1:24832037-24842853 GCA_963210295.1 Ophion ellenae
ATAAAAAAAAATCATATTCATTGTACCCACTCGGATAACTATAGTCTTTTGGTTTTTTTCAGGTTTATGATAAAGTTACTTTTAGTTGTCTTTAGGTCCATCATGCATTTTTTACATTAAATATCATAATTTACCTACACCAGCCAATTGTACAGCTAGGTTAGGTTCCTATGAGTCAACAATCGATTTCCATCTCTCTCGCACAGCCTGCATCACTCTATCGCAGCGACACTCATGGTCACTAGGCGAAACGGCCGGTGCTTCAATCCGAGGACATACCCCCATCACCAGAGTTTCAAGACTGCACCGAACCCCTCGACCAACACGAGCTTACAATGACAACTATATAAAAAAAAATCATATTCATTGTACCCACTCGGATAACTATAGTCTTTTGGTTTTTTTCAGGTTTATGATAAAGTTACTTTTAGTTGTCTTTAGGTCCATCTTGCATTTTTTACATTAAATATCATAATTTACCTACACCAGCCAATTGTACAGCTAGGTTAGGTTCCTATGAGTCAACAATCGATTTCCATCTCTCTCGCACAGCCTGCATCACTCTATCGCAGCGACACTCATGGTCACTAGGCGAAACGGCCGGTGCTTCAATCCGAGGACATACCCCCATCACCAGAGTTTCAAGACCTGTATGTAAGACCGTGGTCAGGAGAGGGGTTGGGTCGTGTGGCGGGGGAAGCGGGAGTCGATGGCGGGGGGTGGGGTAGTGAGCGGTCTTGTGAGGGCCTGGGTCCGTTTGGGGGATTAAGGAAGAGGATGACGATTTGCAGCTCGCGGAAAGACGTGCGAGGAGTTCCGCAAGTAACGTCACGCTGAGGAGAGGATGTCCAAAATCACGAAGTCCACGGGGAGGGTATAACGGTTGTTGGCGCGGGTCTCCCGGGTAAGGCATCACCGGCAGCCAGGAGATGTCGTCGACGATGCATCGCTTCTCTGGGAAAGGGGGAGGGCGCTATACAGCATCGTATACAACCTTAAGACAAATTTCTTCCTATTACCTGGAAAAACGATTCACCTGTATCAATAAGGCACCCTCCTCCTCACCCAAAAAATCCACGCATCGTTTACGTCTTTTGGCTGCCCTTGCCCGGGAGCCCCGCGTCTACAACGGTTGTCCCTTCCCCATCATCGAGCTCGTGGTTTGGGACATTCTCTCCCCTGCGCGGCGTCACTCGCCGAACCCCCCGATTTCCCAAAATGGTCGCAGGTCCTCGCGAGATCGCCAGGCACCCACTCCTCTCTCCACACACGCCCCGCCCCGGACTCCCTCGCCGACGCTGTATCCAGAACGCCCCTAGCTACTGTACTCTGCATCAAACCCTTATGCAGCAGGTTATTGTTCCGCAATTTTGCGGCAAACTTTTGTCTTGGCAAATTTTCTGTCTTGGCATTGCACATTTATTTCGCCAAATCATGTGCTGTGTCGCTAATTTGCAGCCTGAATCAGAAGCATACAACAGAATACAACATAATGGTGCCACAGTATGCCGCCCTATATTGTCATCTTGCAGGTATAATGCTCACATGCCAATTTTTACAGCACGTTTGTCTATCTAGGATAAAAACATGTCGGCCATATTAACATTGCCATTTTGAATTTCAGACCAAAAAATATTTTATTAACGGCCCCCTTTGAACCCTAAAAGTTGTACTATAATCAATACTTGATCGGCGCAGTATTTTTCGAGATTAATCAGGTGTGAGATTAAAATGGGACATCCGGAACATATATTTTATCTTTTTTTACATGCAATTTGACCAGAAATTTTCTGGTCAAATAAACCCAAACAAACTACACTTTTCGAGAAGGTCCGCACCGTAACGCCAATAGTTTTTCATATTTATTAAATGCAGATGTTAATATCATTTCGTTTATTACTTTAAAAATCGAACTTCTATCCACTTTGTTTACATAAATTTTGTTTATAATGTAGCGTAAATTCTTAACACCGAATTTACCTACGCAAAAACCTTCAACCTCGAGGCACAAAATGTAATAATAATTTTCCCCTTTTTATTTTCCCCTGCCGGGTGGGCGCCAGGCGCATAACGGGCCAGAAAAAAATCGACGAGGTTGATTAGCTAACGGCTAGCTGCAGCTTTCGTAAACCGGAGAGGGGCTGGGTGAAATTAACGTCGGTATCCGGAGGAAACAAAACAAAAAAATTAAGTTCAACGAAAATTCGAGATATCCGGGAACCAAAATCTACTAGTTTTATTTGAATTGTAAAGTAGTATAGCTGTGACAGTTCTAACGCAGGTCCTCTGAGGGGGGGGGGGGGGGGCGGGGCGGGGGGTTCACGCCGGGCGCGGTATGACGTCACGCGGTATGACGCGGGAGACTCAGCGGAGCGGCTGACGTCACGCGGGACGAGAGAAATCGTTGGAGCGGCGGAGGGGGGAGGGGTAGATATCGATTATCGATTAATTGATCATTGATTATTGATCTTCATATATTTAAAATTTATTGTTGATTTATTTTTGTCTTATATTGTTAATTTCACGGATTTTATTATTTAGCGACTCTCGCCAGAGAGCCAAGTTGGTTGACTCGTGTCGCTTACACGTATGCATAAGAGAGAGAGAGAGAGAGAGAGAGAGAGAGAGAGAGAGAGAGAGAGAGAGAGAGAGAGAGAGAAAGGGAGAGAGAGAGAGTGAGAGAGGCAGAGAGGGAGCGCGAAAATGTGAGATGGAGCGACCGCATCGCATGCATGTAAGGTAGAGCGACTCATCTGCATGTATGAAGACATATACACTTGAGACATTCAACGATTAAAGCGGTTGGGTTTGTTGGGTGATATATCGATTTTCGATTAATTGATCATCGATTATTGATCTTTATATATTTAAAATTTATCGTTGATTTATTTTTGACTTATATTGATGACTTCATGGATTTTATTAGTTAGCGACTCTCGCGAGAGAGCCGAGTTGGTTGACCCGTGTCGTTGAGAGACGGGATCGGATTAAACGTATGCATGAAAGAGAGAGAGAGCGAGAATGTGAGATGGAGCGACCGCATCGCATGCATGTGAGATGGAGCGAGATATACATTTAACTTTAGACATTCAACGACTAAAGCGGTTGGGTTTTTTGGGTGAAATCCCAAACAAACCCACGAACGTCTTCGAACATCTATTGAACGTTTTCGAACAACTATTGAACGCTTTCGAACGTCTCTTGAACGTCTCCGAACGTCTCACGAACGTCACCGAACGTGTCATGAACGTCTCTCGAACATCTCACGAACGTCTCCGAACGTCTCTTGAACGTCACCGAAAGTGTCACGAAGTCTCACGAACGTCTCACGAACGTCTCACGAACGTCTCCGAACGTCTCACGAACGTCGCACAAACGTCTCTCGAACGGCTCCGAACGTCTCTTGAACGTCTCCGAACGTCTCATGAACGTCTGATGAACGTCTCACGAACGTCTCCGAACGTCTCACGAACGTCTCCGAACGTCTCACGATCGTCTCACGAACGTCTCACGAACGTCTCACGAACGTCTCACGAACGTCTCTCGAACGTCTCCGAACGTCTCACGAACGTCCTCGAACGTCTCACGAACGTCTCCGAACGTCTCTTCAACGTCTCCGAACGTGTCATGAACGTCTCCGAACGTCTCACGAACGTCTCCGAACGTCTCACGATCGTCCCATGAACGTCTCACGAACGTCTCTTGAACGTTCGAGAGCAATATTTTATACAACTGTGTAATCTCATAACAGATAATGTAACAAAGAAAGGGGTGAGGAGAATAAAAAAAACACATAATGTCACATTTCGTTTATTTGCATGAATCTTTATGATTCGTCCACCAATTAAACATTTTAAATACATTTTGTAATGCACAATTTTTTTCATTCTTTTCGCATCGTAGAGTATAGCTCGCGCCTAATTTACTTGAGGTATCCATATCGCCAAAGTTCACGTCCAACGTTTCAATAACTAGATCATTTTTCATATTTCATATATCAGCTAATCATTCTCGTTTTTCATGGCCGTCGACATATACGATAGGATACATATCGTCCTCCGTTGGGCCCACAACTGCAGCCGTTCTTAAACCTTGAGCCATGCTATATGGAACGTTTCCATAGGCCCACTTTAGACCATGGTGATTCCGCATCAGCCATGCCGCTTCGTAGCTCTCAGATTTTGTGAGAAGTCTCCATGGTATGATACTCGCGAAAATGTGATGGAGAGAGTACACATCCCGTTCTCAGAATCGCTACTTCCTTCACGACAAAGTTTCGCCCAACAATGAACCCTTGTAGATCGACAAATGTAGGTACAGACATAACGAAGATGTATTGGCTCGATCAAGTCGATAGCAAGATCAATTGATGATTGGAGTCAATATTTAAGAAACTCGGCTTTAAATTATTTATTCATTGAGCGGGAGTAAATTGCAGATCTATACAATTTTACGAACCATGTTTGTCAATGGACAATAATCAACAACGCGATCGTGCAAGATCAAACGATAGGCAGTAGCATTTGGTGGCAAATCTTCCTTACTTTCAAACTCTATTCGCACGTCCACGGTAGCATTCTTCACAGACTTGTTCTGTGAAGGTGACTTGATCTGGCGCGAGCAATCGATAACCGTGAGAGGGCCGTTATATTGAAACTTTGCGATAGTGAGCAAAGAATCATCACTATTACAGCCGTAATAAGATTTACGAAATCGAGAGTTCATATTGAACAAAATGGCGTATCTGTTTTTGTCAAAGTCCAAATTCAAATCATCGTAAGGATAGGATTCCGAGTTGAGATAAAGTTTAACATTAGCGAGTTTGCAGTCGTCGAATAATGTATTGTCCTTTGCCATGGAATTTTTTTGCCAGTCTGCAGCGCAAAGATTACATATCTTGGTTTCTCTAGCTGGGAGGCAGCTTTTACAGTCCATGAAGTGGATGCAGTGGATACTCCCATAGATCCCAAGAGCGAAATCTCATATTCAAGTATCGCCCACTTTTCAATGTTCGAAGTGATGACAATTTAGTTATCTCGTTTAATATTACGTGAGGCATACGCCATTGTATCTTAAGCAATTCAACTTCTGCCTCTACTAATGGATGCTGACCGAATACGCAATTGTTATCATTTCGTCAACGTATCAGAATTAGCTCATGACGAGCATTGATATCAACGCGCTTGTAATCTTCGCAGAATCCTAGCAATATCTTGAGAGGTACTCAAAAATTGAAGTATGTTCCCCCATTATTATGTGTTACATCCCACGCAGCATTTTTCAAAGCATGACTCCTCTCAGGACTTAGAGAGATGTAGTTTTTAATCGTTGTTGTTATTCCAACGTTTCGATTGCGATCAATCTGCACACCATCGAGCTCATAACGAACTTCATCGGGAGGGGGAAGCCGCTGTCGACGAGTGTTTTGTGGGGGCGGGGGTCAGGTAGTGGTGAGTGAGCGTTGAAAACCCATAAATCTCCTAATTTATCATAGACATACAAAAAGATTAGCATCTATGCAATGTTTTTCTTTCTACACTATTAGACCTGTATGAAAATAAAACTACCACACACGATGTGTACGTGTAATGGCCATATATGGGTAGGAAAATTTCGTTAATTTGATGCGATACATGAAGGGGACGCCTTTTCAAAGCCGTTTATTTATGTGATGCAGGTGTGATGCGCTTGGTTTCGTTTCCGAAATCTTTAAAATGTTTGTATGCGTGTCCACTTCTGTCACGACTCTCGCCGACACCCGAGACAGGTCCTGACAAGTCGGGATTTCTTAGACAAAACTATAAACTTTAGGGATCTATCGTCAAAGGGTTTTTTACCCCAGATGGGCCACCGGAGCACAGCTGCACTCGGGAAAAAAATGTTTCGATGTATCGAGGACTCGAAGGAGTTCTTCGAAAGTGCTTGAACTTCTTTTTCATGATTGGAAAAGTAGGGAAAAGTTTGAAAATGTAAGTGGGAGGGTTATGAGGCAGCTTATAATTTTGTAGTCCAAACTCAGACTGCAGTATTCCATCGCGACATCAAAATCTCTCTAAAAAGAACTTTGAAAGTGCGGGGAAAATGGATCTCTTAAGTACCAACAAAGTCAGCGTGCTTGCGGAATTCCTTCCAACGAAGAAGCTGTCAGAGCTCCGCGTTCACTCGGATCATCGAAACTCTGACATGAGGGCGGTACAAACCAAGTTTGGGAAACGCTACATCGCGGACATCGTAGATGAGTTCGCTGTATTGTTACCAGCGCGACTCGTGAAGTCCATCGATGAAGATTTGGAAATGTTCGAGCGAATGCGGCAAGCGGCACGTGATCATAGTCTCTGGATGACATACGAAGGTGGAAAATACAACAGCATAAACTTTTTCTAAGTCTGAGCACGCACATAGTGGAAAAGACGAAATTCGTTGGAACACCATCGTCGACCGACTGTCCGCATCATCGAGAGTATGCTGCAACTGGCGCGTAAAAGTCAACTCTACATGCAGTTGTGGAAAATACAACAGCGTCAAGTTCCATCGTCTTTGAGTATGGTGGAAAAGAGCAAATTCGTTGGTGCAGCATCGTTGAGTGGATAAGCCGTCCGGATCACAGACGTCTCAACACCTTTTTCGACGTTTTAAGTGTTTGACTATGTAAAAATGTATTTAAAAAAAAAAATGTTTCATCGAAATGTATGAGAAGGAGAAATGCAAAGCAATTTTCGTCGTAGAGTAAATGAAGAGTACAAATCGTATATATTTTCATCGAAATGTTTTTTATTAATTTAAAAAAAATCCCTCGCTCACACAACGCTTCGTATACACTCAACCAGCTTTCCAGCGATTTTACATTATCATGGGCGCAGTTGTAATTCGTGTTGAATGAATGATTGGGGCATTTGGAGTTTGTGATTTTCGGCAACTTCTGCAGCGATAGACAGTCCAGAGTCTCCAAGTCGATGACGTTTGTCGCAGGATCCGTGAATCTTGATAGCCATGCGCATTTCTCGAATCCCTTCGCATAGATGGTAGGGGCTCCTTGCAAGATTTCACGACTTGTCTTTCTAGCCGCCTCGTAAGGTATACCGCTGTGTTCCCATCGGATTCCATGGAAATTGCGTTCTAACCACTTGTTCGTCATTTTATACTTCGCCGGTAAAGAGTCCTATGCAAATGGTGCGTCGATGGCGAGCATCAGCGGTTCAGCATCCTTGTCGTGGAGTTTGATGATGGACATCTCCTATAGGACAAATTTGTTGATGGGTCTCTTGAAGCCCTGTACATCGACGATAAGCTCCATGTTGACTGACGTGGACGCGAATTATCGGCATAATTTTATACCAATTTTTTAACCCCACCGCTGATTGGATTGTACTCGACAATACGATCATGGAGGATCATGCAGTATGCTGAAGTTTGTGGCGGAATATTATTTTTCAATTCGAACTCAAGGCGCACGTCAACAGGGCCGAACTTGAGAGAATCATTTTGCTTTGAGCAGTAAATGACGACGAGGGGGGGGGCTTTTTCTAAAAATTCCATTTTACAAACAGCGCCTGAAGACTACAAACTCGTATTGCATAAAATAAAACGGCTCGTACCGTACGTAACAGTCTCGAATCAGCGAAAAATTCAGCTGTTAATGTTTCTCGCCAAAGACGCACCAATCTCCATGAGTTTCCGAGCATGGGAACTGTATGAATATCCATTGCTGCCTGCCACCTCTAAGCCCGTGTGGTCTGTGAACACCTCGAATCAGCTGGAGAAGCCACGTTATGTCATACTCGCGGTGCAGATGGGACGAAAAAATAAGACACAACAAAATGCGAGCCCTTTTGATCCTTGTAACCTGAGCGATGTTAAACTTTACCTCAACTCACAATGTTATCCATATGGAAATTTGAATTTGAACATTGATTAAAATTAATCCGCTCTACTCTATGAGATGTATGCAACCTTTCAGCCGACCTATTACAACAAAGAGACCGAACCATGGTTGAGCAGGATTGCATTTTTAGAAAAAGCCCCCCCCCCCCCCCCCGTCGTCATTGACTGCTCAAAGCAAAACGATTCTCTCAAGTTCGGCCCTGTTGACGTGCGCCTTGAGTTCGAATTGAAAAATAATATTCCGCCACAAACTTCAGCATACTGCATGATCCTCCATGATCGTATTGTCGAGTACAATCTAATCAGCGGTGGGGTTCAAAAATTGGTATAAAATTATGCCGATAATTCACGTCCACGTCAGTCAACATGGAGCTTATCGTCGATGTACAGGGGCTTCAAGAGACCCATCAACAAATTTGTCCTAAAGGAGATGTCCATCATCAAACTCCACGACAAGGATGCTGAACCGCTGACGCTCGCCATCGACGCACCATTTGCATAGGACTCTTTACCGGCCAAGTATAAAATGACGAATAAGTGGTTGAAACGCAATTTTCCATGGAATCCGATGGGAACACAGCGGTATACCTTACGAGGCAGCTAGAAAGACAAGTCGAGAAATCTTGCAAGGAGCCCCTACCATCTATGCGAAGGAGATTCGAGAAATGCGCATGGCTATCAAGATTCACGGATCCTGCGACAAACGTCATCGACTTGGAGACTCTGGACTGTCCATCGCTGCAGAAGTTGCCGAAAATCACAAACTCCAAATGCCCCCCATCATTCATTCAACACGAATTACAACTGCGCCCATGATAATGTAAAACCGCTGAAAAGCTGGTTGAGGGTATACGATGCGTTGTGTGAGCGAGGGATTTTTTTAAAATTATTCAAAAACATTTCGATGAAAAATATATACGATTTGTATTCTTCATTTACTCTACGACGAAAATTGCTTTGCATTTCTCCTTCTCATACATTTCGATTGAAACAGTTTTTTTTAATACATTTTATCATAGTCAAAACACTTAAAAACATCGAAAAAGGTGTTGAGACGTCTGTGATCCGGACGGCTTTATCAACTCAACGATGCTGCACACAACGAATTTGCTCTTTTCCACCATACTCAAAGACGATGAAACTTAACGCTGTTGTATTTTCCACAATAGCATGTAGAGTTGTATATTACGCGCCAGTTGCAGCATAGTCTCGATGATGCGGACAGTCGGTCGACGATGGTGTTCCAACGAATTTCGTCTTTTCCACTATGTGCGTGCTCAGACTTAGAAAACGTTTATGCTGTTGTATTTTCCGACTTCGTATGTCATCCAGAGATTATGATCACGTGTCGCTTGCCGCATTTCGCTCGAAACATTTCCAAATCTTCATCGATGGCCTTCACGAGTCGCGCTAAGGTAACAAGACAGCGAACTCATCCGCGATGTCCGCGATGTAGCGTTTCCCAAACTCGGTTTTGTACCGCCCTCATGTCAGAGATTGCGATGAACCGAGTGAACGCGGAGTTCTGACAACTTCTTCGTTGGAAGGAATTCCGCAATCACGCTGACTTTGTTGGTACTTGAGAGATCCATTTTCCCCGCCCTTTCAAAGTTCTTTTTGGAGAGATTTTCTCCTCACCGTCCTCGATACATCGAAACATTTTTTTTTCCCGAGTGCAGCTGTGCTCCGATGGCCCATCTGGGGTAAAAAACCCCTTGACGATAGATCCCTAAAGTTTATAGTTTTTTCTAAGAAATCCCGACTTGTCAGGACCTGTCTCGGGTGTCCGGCGGGAAGTCGTGACAGAAAGTGGACACGCAAACAAACATTTTAAAGATTTCGGAAACGAAACCAAGCGCATCACACCTGCATCACATAAATAAACGGCTTTGAAAAGCCGTCCCCTTCATGTATCGCATCAAAATTAACGAAATTTTCCCTACCCATATATGGCCATTTACACGTACACATCGTGTGTGGGTAGTTTTTATTTTCATACAGGTCTAATAGTGTAGAAAGAAAAACATTGCATCGATGCTAATCTTTTTGTATGTCTATGATAAATTAGGAGATTTATGTGTTTTCAACGCTCACTCACCACTACCTTGACCCACGCCCCCCACAAAACAACTCGTCGACAGAGGGCTTCCCCCTCCCGATGAAGTTCGTTATGAGCTCGATGGTGTGGAGATTGATCGCAATGGAAACGTTGGAATAACAACAACGATTGAAAACTACATCTCTCTACGTCCTGAGAGGAGTCATGTTTTGAAAAAATGCTGCGTGGGATGTAACACATAATAATGGGGGGAACATACTTCAATTTTTGTGTACCTCTCAACATATTGCTAGAATTCTGCGAAGAATACAAGCGCGTTGATATCAATGCTCGTCATGAGCTAATTCTGATACGTTTACGAAATGGATAACAATTGCGTATTCGGTCAGCATCCATTAGTAGAGGGCAGAAGTTGAATTGCTCAAGATACAATGGCGTATGCCTCACGTAATATTAAACGAGATAACTAAAATTGTCCATTACTTTCGAACATTGAAAAGTGGGCGATACTTGAATATGAGCTTTCGCTCTTGGGTTCTATGGGAGAGTATCCACTGCATCCACTTCATGGACTGTAAAAGCTGCCTCCCAGCTAGAGAAACCAAGATATGTAATCTTTGCGCTGCAGACTGGCAAAAAAAAAATTCTATGGCAAAGGGACATTACATTATTCGACGACTGCAAACTCGCCAATGTTAAAACTTTATCTCAACTCGGAATCCTATCCTTACGATGATTTGAATTTGGACTTTGACAAAAACAGATACGCCATTTTGTTCAATATGTACTCTCGATTTCGTAAATCTTATTACAGCTGTAATAGTGAAAATTCTTTGCTCACTATCGCAAAGTTTCAATATAACGGCCCTCTCACGG
>OY723386.1:24843053-25345553 GCA_963210295.1 Ophion ellenae
CAATTTTCCGATAATCTTCGGCAAATCCGAGGAGCATGCTGAGCGGAATGCACACATCAAAGTTTCCTGATACATCTACAATCTGCTTGGTCTCTTCGACATCGAGCCATCCAGTGTTCTCGAGCATAGAACTTTTGGCCGGTGAGAGAGATGAATATCCCTCAATTACACTCGTAATGCCGACATTCTTATTACGATCGATTTCTATGGCATTCAGCTCATATCGCACTTCCTCAAACAAATGAGAAATGGCATTGTTGACGAGACTTGTAGCAGTGGTTGGCGCCCCATCACGCTTGGATAATTTTCCACATATGTGTAGCGAACTCTTGCTTGGCAGGATGGAGAGGTCTTGATGTTGGATGGCAATACGGATTTCATCGCTGTTATTGAAGGTTGAAGATGCATGTGGCTGATGAGCGTGAATCTCACAATGGATGATGGATTCATCAAAGACCACGGGTGTCTGAATGTTTACGATTTCTTCTTCCATTTTACGCAACAGATGCACAGAGCACAGACTGAATAATTTTTACACGCTTTCGCCACGCACTTTGAGACCCAAACTCTTCAAGAGTAGCACGTTTTGAGGTGTTAGCACTTTGGGCGCTGGCCGACGACTGATTGTTTTTATCCATGACCGTTTATTGTTATTGGAAGATCTGTTGAAAACAATGCCCATCACGACTTTATATGCAGGCGTATGGTGATTACTTCACCGCGGAAATTTACCAAATCACCGTCTTGATCCACTATGCGAAGCTGTATCGTGTCAATCGTTCGGCTCGTGATTGGCAGATAAATTACGTGGGAGGGAACTTCAATGATCTTATAGCCCGGTGGCACAGATGGAAAAAATTCGTGAATTATGTGTACTTTTTGTCCGTTAATATAGGCGCCAGCGGTAATGTTGCACTCAACGCGTAGGGCGTTTACTTTGAGAATGGCTACTGGAAGATCGGATTCGTGTCTTTTATTGGCTTCCAATTTGCGTGCGGTGAAGCCTAGTAGATGACCAATAGAATCTTTTGGCTCAAAATTGACATCACGATCACACTCGATCTCACTGCGTAGCGTGTTATTGTTGGGTTTAATGCTGATGCTGATGTTTTTACGCGCGAGCTCTGCTTGTACAAACGTCTCAATATCCTCTATATCATAACTGCCCGTAGGTATCGTCAACACCTCATCTCCCACGTAAAGTTTATCATGGTCAACGTCGATATTTGGAATAGAGTTGAAGGTTAACAATTCAACGAGACCGAGGGTATAACTTTTGTGTGACGAGAGTTCGATGGGGGGAAAGTACTGCGCCTCGAGTATGGACGATGAGCCAGATATGGTCAATGTTAAACTTTCGTCCATGATGCTGGTAAATTAACAACTGAATTCGCCACGTCATTTCCCTCCTATATATAGTGTATATTTGTCTTTGTGCTGCAGCTGCCGACAAAGAAACTAGAGACACAAATGTCCACATTCAATCGTATCATATTCCTGATATCCCTTATAATTATAATTTACGCTACCGACACGGAAATATCTCATGAGCTCGGATGGTGGTGGAAGATTGCCGAAACTATCAAAGTACATGACTTTCGATCCGGTCTTTTTGTAAGCGACCCAATGCGTGCCAGGACCGACATTTTCATCCAAATTTACAATTGCTGCTTCACATTTGAGAGGTCCGCTCGCAGGCAATGTGTCGCGCATGTAAACTCCGCGAAAATGTGGAATCTTTAGGATTTTTGCATATTTAAGTAGGTCGCGGTCGGTGAGGGTTCGGTGAGGTAGCGTAACTTCTAGTTTTTTGGCTTGATATGAAGGCCCAATCCTTGCTTATATGGTTTCAGATGTAGACCCCGACCTAATGCAATGGCTTCAATTGTCCGCTTATGACGTTTACTTTCATCCAATTCACGTTTAGCTGCTTGAGCAGCATTTACGGCTTTAGCTATACTAGCCGCACCACCCGACAAAGCACCTGCAGCGCAGACCAGCAAAAATGGGCACGAGGAAGGGCAATAAACGACCAATTTTATGGGGTACAGGTAGAACCCGAGGTGTGCGCACTTTACCACCTTGCAACTTTACAGCTGCACGAGCACCCTTTAAAGCTGATTTAATAATCTTATGCGGATCATTACTTTGAATCATTGTCTTCTTTGCAGCGCCAATTATCTTTTTCAAACAAACGCCACCCTTGCGGACCTTCATTCCCATGCCAAATTTCCTCTTTGTCTTCATAATATTTGCCACACCCCCAGCACTGGCTTTTTCACCGATACTAGCGTCTCTCGCGGTAACACGTTGCCTAGCCTGTTCAGCCAATACTTTATCCGCCAGATGTCTCGCCTCAAGATTATCCGGATTTTTCGAATACGCAATATCGTGTTGTTTGCAAGCCGTATCCAATGGATTAATGCCCGGATCACCACGAGCAAGACGCTTGGCCAACTTTGTGCCTGGTCCACAATACTGATATACATGCAAATGTAGTTCAACGGGGAGTTTGTTGATTAGGCGGTTGACCAAACCTTTACCACTCTTCCTATGCACAATCATGTCTAAAGACAATACGCGACTGACGGATAACTCTATAAGAAGCCTATTTATATGATTTCGCCGTTAGTCGTGTGTGAGATGACGTCCAGGAAGCAAACTATCGGAGGCGGACTTCCCGTCATAAATTTCGACGAGTTTGTCGAAGACCGTGGAGGGAAAAAGAAACAAAAACGCCATGGGTATTTATTGCCGGATAGCATACGTGCACTGTTTTGCGGTCCATCGAATTGTGGAAAAACCAACGCTTTGCTCACACTCATCATCCATCCGAATGGTTTGAGATTTGAGAATATTTACTTGTATTCCAAATCGCTCAAGCAGCCAAAGTATAAGTTGCTCGAACAATTACTCGAACCTGTGAGCGGAGTTGAATATCATCTCTTCGAGGCGCATGAACACGTGATAGCACCAAGTGATGCACGATCCAACTCTATATTCATCTTTGATGACATAGCATGCGAAAAGCAGGATAATGTTCGGGCCTTCTTTTCCATGGGACGACATGAGATTGTTGACAGTTTTTATCTTTGTCAGACGTACACTCGTATTCCCAAACATCTCGTGAGGGATAATGCAAATTTCGTGGTGCTTTTTAAGCAGGACGATATGAATCTCAAGCACGTCTACAATGACCATGTTAATACGGATATGACTTATACGTGCTTTAAAAACACGTGCGTGAAATGCTGGAATTCTGACAAGTATGCATTTATCATGATTGACAAGGATAGCGATATTAACGGAGGTCGATATAGACACGGTTTTGATTATTTTCTCACTATTGATAAATGACTCATCGCTGGTAGTTGAAGAGACAGTATTGCGCATGCCGTGGTGGTGACAACATGAAGAGTGAACAATTGTTGCGTGAAAAGGATGTGTTGCGTGAAATTGCCAAGGCGAGCGATGCAATCAGACGAAAGCATCGAATGATGAAAATTGGGAAAGATAACGATCAGCAGAGAATGCAGGATGTCTTTAAGCCTATAGTGGGGCCATTGGAGAAATTGGTGTCGTATAAAAACGGTGAGGTGGTGACGGTGAAGGAGGAAATTAAGGATGAAAAAGTGGGAGATGGTGTTGAAGAAGAAAAAGAAGATCGTTAAATAGTGTGAAACATCAAAAACACTTGAAGAGTGAAACACAAGATTCGTTTAAATTGATATATGAGGATGACGATGACTCGCAAAATGTCGATGAGCTGATCAGCGAATATCTCCTGCTATTACAAACAAATAGAAAGGCAACCTTGGATGTATTATATGGTGTACGAAATCTCGCTAACAACAAATTAATGATTGGCAATTCTCCGATAATTTTCGACTCTGAACATATTCGTGTGGGAGATGCGAGTTATGCGAAAACTGTTGGATTAACGGAGCTGTTGTTTAAAAAAGTGCCTAATGTTGAAACTCTCACACCGGACGATTTGAAAAACTACGAAAAGATTGTAATCTCGACGAATGCGCACAAAAAATTGTATAAGCCTAGTGAGGCTATACGACGTAACACCAGCCACAAATTTAACACATATATCGCCAATATAGTCGATCATCATGTGGGACAGGGTATGCCAAAGTATACGCTAGCTAGAAAAAACACCCAATTGGACTATATTTATTGGGACAATCCAAACGAGCTAGTGGATCGTCTTCGCTTACTTCTGGCATCCCAAGCAGCCGGAAATTCATCACATGCGAATGAAATTATATCGATTATTGAGGAATTGCGTGAAGCTGAAATCATTTATTAACTCGACATCGGGGAATTTACGCATTCTCATCATGAGTGTCGATGTGTGTGGACGTCATTCAAGTAGAAGTGTACTCCACAGTAAGCAAGGTCCTCCAGGTCGACCCGGGATTGGCTTTAGAATTACCGCAGATGGTCATTATGACTTGGGGCCGAAACGATTGTGTAACATTGCAAATCCGGAAGGAGAAGATGACGCCATCACTCTAAGTTCGTTACAAAAGAAATCTCGAACTATCATTAAGAACATACGCAAAGAAATGAATGAGAGTAGTCACTTGTTGGTTAATGGACTTGAAGCTACGATACGAGACATTGCGAGGACACTCGAGGCCGATGTAAAAGCTCTACAAGATTTGATGATTCGTAATTCGAACGTCATTGCTGAATTGGACGCACGACTGAGTGGACTGGAAAATGAACGAAAAAAGGGGCGCTCTTGTGCTGGAGCTACATAAGCCTGCTCGACGAAACTATCCGCGTCGACATGTGGACATCCGTGGCGTGGACGAAACCTGGCAAGCCGACCTCGTCGATATGTCATCATACGCTCGTCAAAACTCCAACCACAAATTTCTCCTCACCGTCATCGATACCTTCTCGAAATTCGCCTGGGCCGTGCCAATGCTGAGTAGGAGTGGTAAAGATGTAGCAGCAGCAATGAAGTCGATCCTCGTTAAGGGACGCATACCGCAGAACTTACACGTTGATCGGGGAAAAGAATTCTACAATTGTGACTTTAAGGCCATCATGAAAAAGTACAATATTCACATGTATGCAACATATAGCAACTTGAAGGCATCCATTTGCGAGCGTTTCAATCGTACATTGAAGAACAAGATGTGGATGCAATTTAGTCTTCGTGGTAATTAAAAGTGGATCGATATTTCTGATAATCTAATTGCCGAGTACAACGATTCTGTACACCGCACCATTAAGATGAAGCCGAGAAATGTCAACGCGGAAAATGAGAAGCAATTCCTGCAGATTTTCAAGAAGCCTCCAATGAAAAGATCGCCGAAATTCGCCGTTGGTGATAAAGTGAGAATCAGCAAATTTAAGACTGTTTTCGAAAAGGGTTACACCCCAAACTGGACAACGGAAATATTTACAATCTATCGTGTGAAAAAAACTCATCCCGTGACGTACCACTTGAAGGACCATAAAGATGAACCGATCGCCGGTGGTTTCTACGAACAAGAGCTTCTCAGTGTCAAGCACCCCGATATCTATCTCATTGAAGCAGTATTGAAGAAGCGCGGTAATCGAATGTTTGTAAAATGGCTAGGGTTCGACAATAGCCACAATAGTTGGATAAGTAAATCCGATTTGTAGTCGATAATAAAGAAAATGGAAAAATATATATGTTTTATGACTCTTGACCTCAACTGCTGGTCGTCTCCGCATGTATCCCTCCAAGGCCTCCGACCAACTCCACAGCAGGCATCCCGAGCTTGCTTTTTTTCCCTCCTCGCCTTCAGTAATCCCTTTTTTTCGTGGAACGTGGCTACGAGGAGATGGACAAGTAGGGTTATAAACACACACGAACACACACACACACACACACACACCCACACACACATACACAAATCACATAGGATTACGAAAAAAGTCCTTTTCTTTATTTACAAAAATAATCATCTCTTTACAAACACTATATTATTTATAAAAACATTTACATTAAAAAAAAAAATTTACATCGGTATTCTATAATGCCCCCATGGTAGGGTTTTGGAGGAGCCGGGTATAATATATCGCTTATCGTCATGTGGGCTTAGAGCAATTTTTGTCTCACGGATTGTGTAGACTTTGTGCAATTTTGATCTGATGCATGTTTGCGTACGCATCATTTCAATGTCCTCATTCAAACACCGAGCATAGTCTTCGAATTGTATCGTCCTCGTTACAACGCTATTGTGAACACCTTTAACTTTTTTTGTGTCCTTTTTCCCTTCGACCTGTGTCGCGTACATTTTCGAACGAAGTCCGATGAATGCCGTCATAATGGCACCATTACATTCGTCTTTCATAAGACCGGGTACCTTTTTGTTCACTAGCGGCATATCATACTTATTGTCCGCACCGTAATCGCTCGTATCAAATTTTGCAATGTCACGCTTCATGTCGGCATATACATCATCGCTCTCAATGTCATAGATGAGACTGTCCGTATCGGTATACATGATTTCACACTTATTTCCATACAGATGTGCCATATACTCATGATGAAATCCATACAAGCACGTTTTGGATATGTCGAGTATGCACATACCCACATATATCGGCTTGTTGAATTTCACCTCGAGTTTATGCAATTCTACAGCGATAAGATTTTCGGAACAGACGCTTCGACTGTGGAAGTTTGGCTTCGCAATCATTGCCTCTGCGCCAAACCTGCCCTCCCATTTTGTCAAAAGTTTTACATCTACATGATTGCGCACATTCTCCATCGTTTTACCAAACACCGCGTTATTCATCAATTTGAATAAGTTTTTCTCAAAGTCATTTTTGGCTACTGTCCGAAACTGAGTATTTAGCTCGATATATGAACGTAGCCATGTTGATTGAGTAAATTGTAAAACTTTATGGAATTTCGTAAGGCGAAGCCCATGCCGTAAACACTGTTGTAAATTTCGATAATCTATGACATAGCGTATCTTATCATAAACGGTTGCGAGCAGCTTCTCCTGCCGCTTACCCGGTGGTTTTTCGTGTGTTGGACAAAACGGCAAATCTTTGTGCGCATCATGTAGAGTTTGTGGATATTCTAAGTCAACCTCAAGGATATAGCCTGTAGGTGAATCTAGCGGAATGCATGATGGATCAAACTGGGAGACGTCGTCGACCCATCGAAAATTTGCATATGGCAAAGGTTGGCACATTGCCCAGCCATATAAATTGTTGACATCAAAATACATCAAGTATGATGATGCTTTCGATGGATCAAATGACTCCATGTATTTATTATTAGCACGGGCATATCTGGTTGAGCATTGGCTAAGACCACCACGTATACCTCGTTCAAAAAATAAAACCATATCGATGTCCGTGAGTAATTCGAATTTAACGTTCGTATGCTTTAACATCGCATCCCAGGTGTATCCGGGCAATGTGTAATAATACGCGGGATCCAGCCCATAACTCTCAATACATGTGCCCCGAAAGTTTTCAAAAATATCCCCCAATACTAAGACATCAGTCTTCAAGTACAAATCGCTGTATTCACCCAGTGTTCGAATGGCAAATCGCCCCCAAACGTTCTGAGCATGTGCGTACTCGCTCTCGGAAATCGTGTCATCTGTCAGGAAACTATAAAATGCGTCACGTGGCGGTAAGCAAGTGTCGTCCAACTTATTCACATTATCTATATATTCGTATGGGAAAACCCCTTTTCGCGTCAACAAGTTGAAGTCGTTTCTCGATATGTCTGTGAATTGCCTTCGCAAGATTTTGAATTTGTCCTCGGTCAAAAATGATGCTAACTTGTCAAGACTAGTGTTGAGAAATTTGTACGAATCAATGAAGCATTATTGTACAACAGTAATTGAATGTTGTGCTTTGAATCATCTACAATTTGAATGTGTTTGGTGAATGAGATGTACTTCTCTTTCGTTATCGGGAGTACATCAATTTTCCCTTCGAACGCTGTGGCTACTTCCTTGATTATAAAATGTGCATCATAACCTGATAAATTGTGGAAAACCACTGGAATGAAAAATGACTGCTTGTAATTCAAGTTGCAATTAGAATGGGCAGGGCCTCTATAGCGCCCCGTCAGGTGGCAATGATCTCGAACGCGTATATCACCTTGTGCAAATGCTTTCTTACATATATGACATTGAGTAGTGTTTCGAAAACTTGTCCATTCGCCCAGTGTGAGATGAACCATTGGCACATTGTCACAAAAAATTTCTTTTATGCGCAGTGCAAGATTTTTAAGCTCTTCAACGAACCACTTTATGGGATCGGTACTGCGACTTGAGTGATACGAAGAAAGCGATTCGTCGTATGAACAGCATACATAGTACCCAATACTAAATACTTCGTGCCGTTGATGATACGTGGTCGCGGTCTCCTCCCTAGTCCTCGCTAAGACGCACTCTAAATCAGCATACACGATAAATGGATGTCGCTCTTTCCGGTTGAAGTTCGTGAATTGGAGCCATTTGTTCGCTTCGTTTGGGAGTCGGATGGCACAATCATTGATCGCTCCACAATCAATCTCGTGCGATTTCAATGTATCCTCTGATGAGAAGTAATGCAAACACCTGCAAAAAAAGAATGAGGATTTTTTTAAAATTTATTTGTCCGAGCGTCTATACATATTAGATATATTAACTTGCTACATACCGATCGCATATATATATTTTATGACTGTTTCTGCTCGGTTGTCCGCTGACGAGCCTCGACAGGTTCTTGATGCATGCGAAATGTCCCACATTGTTATCCTCAGTATCGTGAATATATAGCAAATTTATATGTCTTTCCTTCTTCTGCCGAGTCACACAGATTGGAACAATGTCTTTTTTGATGGTGGTAGTATATACATTGGTCGAAAGATTGTTTTGAAGTTCAAATTTCTTGATTTGGTTCATTGTCATTGGGAACTCAATGTCTCGTAGATTTAGCACTGTTGAATAATGTGGCTATGATATTGGGCGGTCACTGTTTCGTTCGGCCGGATATAAAGCTGCGACCACGGACCATGCAAAACACGCATTGTCATTGGACTTTATATTGACAACTGCACGTTTCACTATTACTTCCCGTGGTAATTTCAAGTTGCAACCAGCGCACATTGGATTAAACTTGTTTACATTTATTGTGAGATTGAGTATTTTCCGGAGCGTCCAACCACTTTCACGGTCTTGAAACTCATCGAGCATGGTTAAAGTAGGCTCCATAACACATTGCTCATACCACTCATTTAAGTCAGTTGTGTTGAATAGTTCACTATTTTGCGTGTTGATACTTTTATTGTCATGTTTGTCACCACTCACAAATTCACCATTCAAGATAGTATTAACTTTGTCACTATTGTGCATGTAGATAGAGTTTTGCACATGTTGGAGCACTATGTCGCAAGCATCTTGGAGAAATTGTCGCGGCTCGATATGGTTGCGATTGATTATGGCGCCGGTCAATATCCGACTGTCGAATGATGTATCAATCTGTCGCCAAATCAATCCATGCTCACTGTGCCCTGCACCCGTGTGTATAAAGCGACTCCGCACAGAATTTTTCAATCCTTCCAGCCGCGCTATTTGGGCTATCAATGACTGTTGATGGCCAATTAACCGTCGCGGGCGCTTAATTCGGCTTTGTGTTTCCAATTCGTCGATGAACTCGACGCACCGTTGCTCCCACGTAGCAAAATCTTCGAATGAACTTAGCAGCGTGGCTTGGTCATGCAAGATTTGTTCAATGCTGTTCGCCATAGTAATGCATGGGAAAGAATTCCAAGATGTTAACTGACTGACTGCTTGGTTCAAAGTGCAACCAGCTTCGAACGCAGCAGATCATTAAGAATGGCTCTTCGTTCGGGAAAAATATTTTTCGGGCTATCCCTATATGTCTTGGGAAAAAAAACATGAGTGTTTTCCGAGCTCGTTTCTGGTCAAGTCCAGGGGGTGCTTGGTCGGATGCACTGCATACATACTCACACATCTGAACATCTCGACGTTATATTTCGAAATGAAAACGAGTCCTCGATACATCGAAACATTTTTTTTTTCCCGAGTGCAGCTGTGCTTCAGTGGCCCATCTGGGGTCAAAAACCCTTTGACGATGGACCTCTAAAGTTTATTTTTATATTTTTTCCAAGAAATCCCGACTTGTCAGGACCTGTCTCAAGTGTCGGCGTGACTCGAGTTGATACGCATACAAACATTTTAAGAATTTCGGAAAAACGAAACCAAGGCACCGCAGCTGCATGTAATAAATAAAAGGGCTTTGAAGTGTCTCCTTTCATGTGATCTTCAAATTGTTGAAATTTTCCCCTACCCATATACGGTTGTCACACGCACATATCGTGTCGACACACACACACACACACACACACACACACACACACACACACACACACACACGCACACGCACACACACACACACACAGTCGGACGGAAACTGGTTTTGTGAGAATAAAAGTCAAAAGAGTTCATTTCTACAGTTGTTACGCACCGCCTAGTCTGACGACTTATGAGTTTGAGAATTTTCTCGACAACTTAGTCGCAGACGCTAAACAACGCTTCCCGGTAGCCATAGCCGGAGATTACAACGCGTGGGCTGTGGAATGGGGTAGTAAAGTGACGAACAGGAAGGGCCAAGCTCTGCTTGAGGCTATGTCCTTATTGGATGTAGTACTACTTAATGCAGGTACAAAGCCCACTTTTGTTAAAGGTGAAGCCTCCTCTATAGTGGACCTCACTTTTGTGAGTAGTAGCCTGGTAAGAGGAAACCAGTGCCACTGGGTAGTCAGTGATGTCTACACTCACAGTGATCATCAAGCGATTCTCTGGGAGATTCGCGGTGACTTCAGCAGAACAGCGAAGGCACCGAAGAAAAACGGGAAGGGCTGGAAAGCGAAAATGTTTGACGCGGACTTGTTTCGTGAAACTTTTGACACCAGCCCCCTCGCAGCGGAAAGTGCAACCGAGAAGGTCGAGGTGGTCATGCAGACGGTCACCGAAGCATGCGATGCCATAATGCCACGGAAACTTAATGTCGACTTCCGACCGGCGGTACACTGGTGGAGCGAACAAATTGCCGGCCTTCGAAGGGAGTGTCATCGAACTCGCCGCCTAGCGCAACGAGCTCGAGGCAAACGCTCGATTTGGAAGAACAGCACAGGATGGCGCGCTTGAAGCTTAAAAAGGCTATCAAGCAGAGTAAAGCTGAAAGCTGGGGCGAACTGCTCAGCGAGGTGGAAGATGCTCGCTGGGGCAGGCCGTACAAAGTAGTAATGACTCGGCTGAAAAGCCAGGCAATGCCATCGCCTGTGGACGCAGCTCTGCTGGAAAAGATTGTTTCACATCTGTTCCCTGAGCAACCCGAGGAGGATTATCAGCTCGAAGAGGACGTCGATGAAGACATCCCAGCCATTACTGAAGAAGAGCTTCTTACGGCGATTGCCAGGGTGGGCAACAATAAAGCCCCCGGCATGGATGGGATACCCAACATCGCACTCAAGGCAGCGATCAAGTTGGCACCGGCAATATTCCTGGGCATGTACAATGCGTGTCTCAAGGAAGGAATCTTCTCGGACAAGTGGAAGTGGCAGAAGCTAGTGCTCCTCCCGAAAGGGAAAAAGCCACCGGACGAACCTTCATCCTATCGTCCGCTCTGTATACTGGATACCGCGGGAAAGATCTTCGAGCGCATCATCCATAACAGAATTGAGAAGGTCGTGGACCCTCTACTGGCGGAGGGCCAGTTTGGCTTTAGAAAGGAGCGCTCTACTCTGGATGCCATTAATACAGTGGTGAAGCAGGCGCAGGAGTCGACTGCGGGGAAACGATCCAGCACTCCAAACTCCTCGTATCCAGCAGGAAGGTGATGGAAACGGTGACGCTCAGGGTTGGAAACTCCGAAATCACATCCCAACCGTTCATTCGGTACCTGGGTGTGATTCTCGACGCGAGGCTGAACTTCAAAGAGCAAACCGAGCAGATCAGCAGAAAGGCCGCTGGGGTGGCTACCACACTGGCGCGACTCATGCCTAATGTTGGTAGCCCCAGACAGAAGAGGAGGAAACTGCTGTCATCAGTGACGACCTCAGTGCTGACCTATGGCATACCCATATGGGCTGATGCACTGAAAATCCAGGAGTACCGCAGGAAGGCTGCAGCAACGTATCGCGTCAGTGCCTTAAGGGTAGCCTGTGCGTTTCGCACTGTCTCCGAGGACGCTATCAACATTATCGGGGGAATGCTGCCCATTGAGGTGCTTGCCGAGGAGCGTAGATCGATGTACCAGCAGAAGGGAGCTAGAAACCCCAGTTATGCAAGGACAGAAGCGAGAGCAACCAGTCTCAACCAGTGGCAGGCGATGTGGGATGCTTCTCCCAAGGGAAGGTGGACACATCGACTAATCCCGAAGGTGGAGACATGGGTGAACCGTCTACACGGGGAGCTCAACTATTATCTCACTCAAGTGATCTCAGGGCACGGCTGTTTTCGGGCTTATCTCTATAAGTTTAATTATGAAGATTCCCCGGACTGCCCAGCATGTGTAGCAGTCGAGGAGAACGCTGGACATGCATTGTTCCAATGCCCACGTTTTAGTGCCTCCCGCGCGATAGTCGAGGATCAGCTGGAGACACGCATCACCCCGGACAACCTGGTTGAGTTGATGCTGCAGTCAGCAGACGCATGGACAGCGGTATCGGCTTATGCTGCCGCAGTGATGAAGGAGTTGCGACGTGCAGAACGTGCGAGGAAGAAGACGACGCCGGAAGACCAGGCAGTCATAGATTAAATCAGCGACACGAACCCCTAAACCACTCATAACATCTAGAGTGGAACGGGGGATGTAAGGTCGTCTGACAACACTGCAGGAAGAGCTACGGCTAAGGCCTCTCCCGCGATGTAATACCTAGCGGTCGTCCGGCGGGAGAATTTGTAAGGCCACAGAGGAATGGGGGTTTTTAGTCGGTGCAAGCCCGACACACGGCAATTATTTGCTACGGTGCGGAGGCATTTTCCCGCTAAACCTCTTAAACAAAAAAAACACACACACACACACACACACACACACACACACACACACACACACACACACACACAAATTAGTGTAGAAAAAAAAAACACTCCGCTTGCATCGACGATAATATTTGTATGTCTAAAATAACGTATGTCTATAATAAATTAGACGATTTATTGGTTTTCAACGCTCGCTCACCACAATCCCCGCCCCCACAAAACACTTGGCGACAACGGCTTCCCGCCACCCGATCTTCGGACCACATGGCTACCCCCTCCATAGAGACGTCTAACATCCCCCCCTCGTAACGTCACGCGCTCGACCCCCTCTCCCCCATGCATACTAGGCTTCCCCGCGCTCGACCCCCGCCCCGCTCCCCCCTGAGATCCCTGAGTTAGAACCGGCCTATTACCACTACTCTCAACTTGTAGATCCACGATGATCCTTCTCTATTTTCCGGTTCTCCCACATCCACTTATTAGTACGCTTGTACCATTATTCAGCTCGTCGTCCCTTAGACTGTGGGAGAGGGAAAAGAAATCGAGAAAATTATGGAAACAGACGAACTGTTTATTACGAGGTGTACAACTGTTGACGAACTGTTTATTACGAGGTGTACAACTCGCCGGCTGGCTCGCGACTGTCGAACCGCGTCTCCCGCACTATACAGGTGTCCTATACTGACACCTATGTAGTACATTGTTTTCCTTATATACTAGTCATATACTACAGTAGTGAACATCGCGCCGACATTAGTCGTAAACCAGTATCCCGACATCTGAAGGCTGTATGACTGATTGGACGCCTTGGTGTAAAGAAGCCACTTATCAGTAGAAAGAATGAAAAGGCCAGATTAAATTTTGCAAAAAAATATCAGTATTGAACAGCATCAGATTAGCGGAAAGTGCTGTTTCCGATGAATCTAAATTTCGATTATTCGGAAGTGATGGTCGGAAGTACGTAAGACGTCCAACAGGTACCAGATTCAACGTTAGGTATCAAATTCCTACCGTAAAACACGGTGGCGAGACCATTAAAGTTTGGGGAGCATGTTCTAAAGACGGCGTTGGTCCACTGGCAGAAATTCAAGGCAATACGGACGCTACAATCTACAGAAATATATTACAAGATCACAAGCTCTTATTTGAAACGAAGAAAATGCCGCGTGATTGGGTTTTAAGACGATAACGGCCCCAAACATGCTTCACGTCGTGTAGAAGATTTTCTTCGAAAATCAAAACTACACCCTCTCGACTGGCCATCGCAACTACCGGACTTAAATCCGATTCAGCATTTCTGGCAAGACTCTAAAGGTCGTGTGGGAACAAAAAATTACTCTAACTAGGCAGAATCGTGGAATCATTTAAAACATGAGTGGAAAAACTTGCTACAAGAACGGATCTCACAATTAATAGCTCCCATGCTTCGTGGATGTGCTGGTTATCGCGGCTAAGGGCATGGCAACAAAGTACTGAGTCAAGTGAAGCAGGCGGAATCTCGACTTGTTACTTTAAAAAAATGTTATGTTTTTCACATGCAATACTATGTGGCCCGATACTTTTGCTCACTCGTTAAATAAAAAGTGGTGGACAATAAAATATTTGAAAACAATATCTATGTATATAATTAATTGTTTTCAAATATAAATGAATACATGTTGTCATAACTCGTTTTTTTCACCCACGGTCGTATTTCAATGCAATATGCCTTAAAAATAGGATGGCCTAAAACTTTTGCACGCAACCGTATATACCGAGCGATCGGACTGAGAATAAAATTAATCTCTCACAAAATATTGCGCCAAGCACGCGCAGGCGTAAAAATGTATGACAAGGCGATATCGACGATGATCGTTTCGATCTCACGTGAAAGTGAGGTTACGTTTCTTGGAGTAAACAATTCCTCTCTTACGCACTAGGAGCTAAAAGTACTGCTGCGCACAAAAACACTCCCCCCCAGTACCGCGCATTCGCCAAAACACCTACCTACCTACATTCTACACACACGAAAAAACGTGGAAAATATGGTTGCGTTATATGAAATTATAAATAATTTATAATTTAACCGTTCATTGATAATAATGTTATCCATACACTTTTCTATTGAGAACACTTCTCACAGGTATTCAAAGTGCGAGATTACGCAAGATAAAACGAAATGTTTCGAAAAAAAATCTCATATTGGATAAAGTTTTGGCTATAAAAAATGGCTATTACTGCCGTTTGTAAAGTAAATAAAAATATTTACCTGTAGAGCCCGGAGAGGTTCGCTGCACGCCGCGGTTTCGCAGATTCGAGTACTTCTGGAGTTTCACACGTCCGGTTTCTGAGAGCAAGCTCCTTTGCTGAGACGTTAGCTGATATGGTGATATCTCACCCTCGGCAAGGCTCATACACAGCATCAAAATTTGGAGGTCCTGCGAGACGCGTTTAGAATATTTTCATTATCATATTGCATTAACCGGACGTTGAGTTGGGTCGGGTGTCGTGAGTTCTCAACGATTTTTTTTCTTTTCTGTTGAGTGTCATGCAAGAAACAATTTTCGATTTCACACTGTTACGATGTTCTCTCAAGTTATGTCAAAATGATCACAAAATGACGGCAATCTCGAAAATGCTCTATATCATAAAATTCTGAAATGTTTAAAACCCGGATGGATTCCGAAATTCTAAAATTTTCGTAAATTTTTAAATGTTTAAAAATCCTGAAATGTTTGGAAAGTTCTGAAATTCTTCAATATTCCGAAATCCCTAAATGTTTCAAAATTCGAAAACATTCAGATGTTACTAAACGTGCCACATTTTTCGATTATGCTACGTAACATCCTAGCCGATGTGCAGGGGATTCTCTTTCTTCGGTTATTCCGAGTTTCCACAAATCTATTTCCACAAATATATTGTGTATGTATGGATGATTCATAATAACCTATATACCCGGATCTGGTGGGTTCAGACGGCTACCCCAAGAGTAACTGTCGAGGCTTTTTTGTTTCCTTCAAATCGTTTTAGAATGGGAGCGATTAGAATTTTGGCGTTCGAAGGATTGTTATAATGCTGCCGTCTGCCCTTAAGGCCATGTGCCACACGCCATTTCAAAATTTCGAAGCGGTCGGAGGCGTGTGGCACACGGCCTTAACGACGACGCCACTCGAGCGCTGAGTCTGAGGGCGAGAAATGTGGCAGGTGACGAGCAAGGTAGATAGGCGTCTGTTTCGCTTTTCCGGCCAATTTGACGTTTCGTGTATCGTCTGCTATTATTTTCTGTCATCTTGGGTACGCAAGTCCAGAGCGTGCGTCAAGCCGCGCTAAATGAAGTGGCTGAGCGTGATAAGTTTTTTCGGGTGTCGTCGATCCCTATTTGTCGCACTTTCATTCTCTTTGTTCAACGTCTGTTATCGTCTATCTCTCATTAATTAATATCAATCTCCTCTCCCGTAGTCTTTCTTATATGCGTAATTTTTTTATTTTCCGTCCATTCTCTTTCGCCTTCGATTTTAATGAAACTCATGTTCATGGAAGAGTACTGAAAAGGTCCATTCGTATACGCTTACGGTATGAGTGGAAAAACGATTTCACGGGTGACAATAATGTGGCCATGTGTTTTTTAAGGGCCTTGCGCGGTGATTATGCGACCGAAAAAAATATCATTTGTAAGGGTTTTTCAAGCGCTCTTTGAAAAAAAGTACAGCCTATTTTTGTCATAAATAATATTTGCCAGAAAAAATAGAGCATTCTGGAAAAAATCAATATTCCATTTTGAGTGCAGCAGAATGAAGTTTTTTTTTTATACCGAATGCGGAACACTCCCTAAAATGTTTATTTGTCCCCCCCCCCGTCATACAGAAAAAAATTATAAATCATGCGGTTTAAAGTTGGCAGATCGGTATTTTATTAATGGAAGAAATAAATCGGACCAGGCACGACCGCGCAGTGCACGATCAGGAAGTGCTGGTCTGACGTCACGGCTGCAACTTCCGGATGTTCGGCTGTCACAGGAGGTGGATGAGCCTCCTATGACGCGCGGTTGGATCAATAGCTCTGAATGTGTCCCTATCCGACAACTTTACTGAGAATAATGTTGATATCGAAAATTTCCGGGAATTTCTTTTCTCCGCAAATAATATTTTCAATCATTTGCGATTCGCTAACAACTTTTTAAATAAATAATTTTAACAATAAATGTTAAAGTAATTTTGCGTGCAATTATTTTTTTTACGAAATAATAAGGGTATTGTTGTTTTTTTTTATGTTCCATAAATTATCTTAAAATTCTGTAATAAATAGAATTCTAGCTCGAAAAGTACCGAAACCACTGATTTGTTATAATCAGTGAGTAAAAGCGGGGAATCATTTTTTTTACCAAAGTTGAAATTGACATTAGTCTAGTTAGTTTTGAATGCTTCACGACATGTTGGATAGAAAAGTACTAAGAAAGGAAAGGAGTCGATTACATCAGAGTATTAACGGGCACCACTGGTGTAACTGCCCAAAAAGGTGATTTTCGGGAATTAATTGAAAGAAAAGTATTGCATCGAATCTTTTGAAATGTTGGGAATATATTTGTGCATAAATTATGTATATACAGTAATTTTTTGTATAAAAATATTCAATTTTCACCGACTTATGCGCCGCCCCTCAACTCTCGAAAAAAAAGTTCTCCCACTGCTGCAGTGATTGCGGCCTTCACCGCGCCCGAAATAAAAAAAAATCCGTTAAACTAAAAGATCCTGCACTAAAAGGCCTGCACAATGATGCAGGATTGTGAAGAAAATGTTCATCCAACAAAATGGCAGTGTTTTGAAAAAAGTTCCAATTACGCTTAAAAATCTAATGGTTTTTTGCATGGGAAATTGACATTTTTTGTCCAATCGAATAATTGGAGGATCACTGTATGCAAAAAGAAATACTAAATACGCTAAAACAAGATTCAAGTCGATCAGATGATTTGTCTTCGAGTTAGACAAATCATCGAAAGATAAAAATATTGATTTCATTGTTATAAATTAAAAAATATCACACTTAGAGTTAATCTGCTATTCCATGCTCTTACATTTCACCTTCCTCTTCTTCGAAAAGCACCTGCTGGGCTATTGAAGCTTTTCTTCGAGCTAATCAACCCTCTTTCGAGGCAGCCTAATGACGATGCTCTGCTACGCGCAGACTCGTTTGATCTCTGTCGGCGGCATAATCCCTTGCTGCAGGTCCAATTATCACTCCCATCGTAAGGTAATTGGCTAATTCAATGGTTTTCAAACCATTGTGGAGGTTTTTCGGAGCAACGTGCCAAAGCAAGCCATTGTGACTTTCGTTGTTTTTTTGTATATTATTTTCCTTACATATGTCGAGCAACTCACGCCTAGTTAAGTCCACATATATTGGCTTCAGAACTTCTTTGACTTTTGGATCTAGCGGGTGGTAATCGTGCTTGAACTTTGTCAAATCCAATCCTTCAGCATCCGCGGGGTGATAAGCGCACCAGCTCTCTGCGCTTTCTGGACAGTTTCCATGGTTTAGACTTTTGTCACTCGAACTCAAATGATAAAATGTAGCCCAGATTGTTTTATACATTTCATCCACGATGTATTGATGTTTCGTGATCGCTAGGCCGTAGTATTTTTTAAGTTCATTGATTAACTTGTCAGTTAATTTCAATGTATTTTCACTTTTTCCTCCTAAGCCCTCATTTTGTTTCTTCACATCACGGCATCGTGTTCCCATTCTTTTTGTACGTGTCAACAGCACTTTACGATGCCGACAGAGCAGTGCCGTAACTAGGGCACTGCCCGCGGTGCCCAGGCACAGGGCGCAGACCCTGGAGGGGCGCAGAAATGACCAGACCGTAAACAGTACCTACTCATTATTTATTGAGTGAAGTGATTATTGATATGATACGACTACACCCATATTATTGATATGGGTGTAGTCGCGTTCTACAATCAGCAGTATAGGTACACGGCTATATAATATAGGTAGGTATTTATTCTTCTTACGAGTATCTTATCTAAAAGACGATGAGATCGTAAAAAAATACGACCGAAGCGCGGCGCGAAGTTCGAACCGCGGGCGGCGCTCGGGCCGGGTTGGCGGTGCGGCCGCTGGAGATAGGCGTCCGCGGGTGTGAGGTGGGAGACGCGCGGGGCAGTGTGACAGCCACAAATTCGCGCGCCTCGCAACGCACTGTTCTCTTTCATTGTTTTATTACATGATTATCAACTATCCTTCTATGTTGTCGTGTATTAAATTAATTTGAAAAATTAATTACAAGTACAAGTGTGTGTGTGAGTGCATAAGTTTTGTTGCCGATTTATTGTTTATGGACAAACTCGTTTAGGTAAGTTGGAAATTTGGATTTTAAAGTTTTATTAGAATTTTTTATTCCTTTTTTTACCTTCGGTTTAGTTTATGCGAGCGAGACTATTGCAAAATAAAATAATTACCTATTTATTTTGTCTTAACGAAAAACCTTAGGTATTTATGTACCTACGGATTCATCAAAATTACTTCTATTATATTATATGATTCGCGTTTCTTGGTAAAATAAACTTATTCTAAATGCTTAGATTCATCGCCGGAAAAGTAGGTATAACGCGAGGAAGTATAAAACTACATTCATATTGTCTTATCGTATTTTATCCTTCGGGCATCTATAAAAACTCATATTCTTGTCATATGTACAGCCTGTTTCATACATTGTATTATTGGCTGTTTTATACATTGTATTATGGAGTATTAAGACTGGCGTATTAAGTATTAAGTATTAAGACTGGTGTATTAAGACTGGCGTCAAGGCGCGCAGTCTTCTCCATCTCAATCTGTGGAAAGTATTCAATCACCTTATCTTTGCATTTGCTTTCTTTCAGAAATATTATCTGCTGGGCTGCTGACTACCGCTGAGTTCGCACGCCATAACTAACGCAATGACACAAAAACGTCCATCTGGTTCGGAATTTCGAGAAAAAAAAAGCGTAAGGGAGATTGAAGCCAAAAAATTAGGCGATTCGTTAAGAAAATGGACACAAGTGGAAAATAGAGACGAAGATGATATACGCGATGACGTTTTCACACTTCCTGGTACGTCTGGATCTGGAAACAATTTAGGAAAAGAAAACGGAGATCTAACCTTGCCCGTCAGTAATACAAGTACCGAAACTCCTACTGCAGAAACAACAGCAACGGATAAGATCCAATTAGATACAAACGACCCTGTTACATGGATACCCTTAAATGACTCCATTCGTCGTTTCCTTGTCGAGAAAGGTCCTGATCAAGGAAAAGATAGTACAAATAGTTATTCCACTGAAGATAAGGAACGAAAATTTCATGTGCATTGGTTTACAAAAAAGATGAGCAATGGCGAAATGATTCCCAGGCCATGGTTGATGTATAGTAAAAAGAGAGATGCAATATTTTGTTTCCCATGTATTCTTTTTGGTTCTTCCTCGACTAGGCAGATGAGGCCAGCGCTTGGTGATGCACAAAAAGGTTCCAATGATTGGCGTCATTTAAGTCCCCGTATCCCTGAACACGAAAACTCTACTTTTCATAAAGAAAAATTTATTAAGTGGAAATTGCTTGAACAGCAAATGGAGAATAAGGCCACAATAGATGCATCTTTGCAAAAGGCATCAAGAAACGAAAAAGTGGAGACATATTTTAAAAGTGTGTACAAGCATAATTTTATTTTGCGCGGAAAATAATTTATCTCTCAGAGGCTCTCATGAGCATATTGGAGAATCGGGATCTGGAGTTTTCTTAAGTGCCGTGGACATGATTTCAAAATTCGATCCTGAACTCAGAGCGCACATCGAATCGCTTAATAAAGGAAATATATCGTATTTTACGCCATATATTCAAAACGAATTAGTGGATATTCTTGCGTCTCAGGTAAAAAAAAAATTTTAGACGATATTCGTGAAATACTACTCCATGATTTTTGATTGTACGCCGGACTTATCGCATCAAGAACAGATGTCACAAATATTGAGATTTGTAACAATAGCTGAACAGAAAGTCACCATCGAAGAACGTTTTATAGATTTCATTCAATCTCATGAAAAAAGGGGCGAAGAATTGTCAAAAGAAATCTTAACAAAATTAGAAGTTGATGGATTGAAAATTGAAGATGTTCGTGGCCAAGGGTACGACAATGGTAGTAATATGGCTGGTAAATATAACAGAGTTCGAGCCAAAATTAAACAGATTAATGACAATGCTGATTACGTACCTTGTGCAGCGCATTCCGTGAATTTGTCTGGCGTACATGCCGCTAGTGTGACACCCGACATGATCACATTTTTTGGAATAATTCAGAAAATATTCGTGTTTTTTTCAAGTTCTACGATCAGATGGGAAACTTTAATGAATCATTTAAAAATTTCGTTAAAGAAACAAGCCGACACTAGATGGGCCTCTAAAGCTAGAGCCGTCAAATCTTTAAATACGCAAATACCCCAAATCTGGGGCGTGCTAAAGATTTTAACGACCAACAATTACAATGCTGAAACAATAGCTACAGCTAAAAGCATTATGGATAAAATAAATTACAAATTTATATGTACTCTGAAAGTTTGGGATCAAGTTTTAGAGGCTGTTGATAGGGTGAATGTAGCTTTACAATCGAAAACCATACCCATCGACAAAGCCTCTGAATTAATCAAGGGATTAACAAGGCAGATACAGAATATTCGCGAGACTGTAGATAATGTTTTCGAAAAGGCAAAAAAAGTTTGTGCAGAATGTGATATTGAAGACGATATTCCTGAAAAGCGAAAAAAGCGAATAAAAAGACACTACTTCAGAGAAAGTTCAGATGCAGGTTACGATATCACCCCACAACAAAGCTTTATAATTCATATAAAAGAAGCAATTGATAAAATAATTTCGGAATTCACGTGGCGATTCGAAAAACTACACAACATTCAGCAATTTTTTAATTTTTTGACGATAGAACACATAACTACTTATCCAGTTGAAGAACTTAAAAAATATGCCGCTGATTTGAGTATCAAATATTCTGCAGATATAAATGCTACTGAATTTTGGGCCGAATTAGAAACTTTGAAGATTCAAATTGAAGCCACTACATTATTTGATAGATTTGAACGTCAGTCAAGTCTGGGTCTTCTTAAAGCTATAGTAGAATCAAATTTAAAGTAAATGTTTGCCAATGTAGTAATCGCTATAAAGATTTTTTTAACAATGCCTGTGACTGTAGCTTCTTGCGAAAGATCATTCAGCAACCTTAAATTAATTAAGACGTACCTCCGCTCGACAATAGGCCAAGAAACATTGTCTGGCCTACCGGTTTTGTCGATTGAACGCGACATAGCACGACGCGTAAAGTAAATCTTTGAGTAAGTTGCCTTGAACCTACTATCTGTACCGATGAGTATACAGGGTGACAATTATAATGTGGCCATGCTTTTTTGAGGGCCTTGCGCGAAGATTTTGGGTCTGAAAAAAATATGATTTTGAATGGTTTTTCGAGCCTTTTTCGAAAAAAAATACGGCAGATTTTTGTCTTGAAAAATGTACGCCAGAAGAAATAAGGCATTGCGAAAAAAAAACGCAAAATACATTCCGAGCACATGAGATTGAAGTTTTTTAAATTCCGAATACAATGCACCCCGGAAAACTTGATTTGCGCCCGCCATCATGGTGGAAAAAATTGTTAAAAATACGCCGTAAAGTGGCAATTTGCGTGAAACAAGCGATTTAAGTCAGACGCGATCGTGCTTTGGGATGTCCTAGCTTGGTACGTCACAGCTGCAACTTCCGAATGTTCGGCTGTCACAAGAAGGTGGTTGAGAATCCCTTGACCCGCGAATGAGCTAAGGGATCTGAATTTGTACCCATCCGAGTCCATTGCAGAGAATATGGTCAATTTCGAAAAAGTTCGAAAATTCCATGTACGGCAAATAATATTTTGAATAATTTGGAATTCGTTTCCAGCTCTTGGACACATCATTTTGAAAAAAAAACTTTAACACGGATTAGGGAAAATTTACAGACTTTTTCCTATTACGCGTATTATTTTCCCCACATTCATTACTGCGAGCATTGTGTGAGCGTGTGCGTGCATGAGCATGCACGAGTGCACACGCGCGTGTGCGTAATGTGGACATTTGCCACGTTTCGAGCGCGCTCTGAACTCGGGTTCGGAGAGCACGCTACGCGGTTCGGTCCGAACGCATCGTCAAACGTCAAAACGCGTTATTTGACGTTTAGGATTAGTCAGCTGATATTGTCAGCTGATACCATCTTGGATATGCAGATTTAGCGCACACACGTCGAACTGTCGTCGAAAGGCCAAATTTGACGCGTGATTTGACGTTTCATCAATCGTCTGCTATTCATTTCTGACATCTTGGGCAAATAGGGAGCACGCGCGGTGAAGGTTTGCCGAAATGCACTGTTTGGCGCGCGATTTGATATGACGTGATATCGCCGGCCATGATTGTTTGCCATTTTGGATGTGCAAAATCATGATTCGAGACGGCGAGCGATTATCTCTTGAGTTATTTAACATTTCGATTCGAATAAAAATCTACAGTACGTGTCTTTGTCTTTTTTTGCGTTCACAAGACGTAAATGAAAACACAACAACGTACTGGAAAAAGGTGTTTTTAATGATTAATTGAAAAGTACCGAACATAGGAACAAAAACAAGTTTGGTATTTTTTTCAGACAAGTTGACCGTGCCTCTACCTGGAGCGCCGATTCGATTTCTATCTCCGCAATAAATAATTAATACGTGTCTGCGATGGTTCTGAAGGCGTAAACCAGTAATTCCATAATGGTGATTATGTTTCTGGGGGATGGGTTCGGAAATCCCCGATATGACTGTCCCGAGCTTGTGTTCGCTTTTACCTTACTTTCGGTTATTTTGCGTCAAAGGGTATCGAGACGCTCGGTGGACGGTTTCAAGCGCATTTGTCGAATGACAAAGGTAAAAGCAACGATGATGGTGGGTCTGGGGAATTCGATACGCCACATGGACGACGATTATAAGCGCATTTATTAATAAAAATAAAAGCAATGATTGTGATGATTCTGGTGTACCCGATTGGACATGCCTGATATGACGGAATCGAGTTCTTCTCTACTTTTACCTTTCTTTCAGTCATATCGCATCGAATAAAATGACGAAGATTTGGGGATGATAACAGGCGCATTTGTTAATAAACAAAGGTAAAAGCAATGATTGTGTCGTTTCTGGGTGACCCAATTGGACAGGCCTGATATGACGGCATCGAGTTCTTCTCTGCTTTTACCTTTCTTTCTCTCATATCGCGTCAAATACACTGACGACGATTTAAAGACGATTACAGGCGCATTTGTTAATAAAAAAAGATAAAAGCAATAATTGTGCTCATTCTGGGGGACCCGAATGGACATTACTAACATGACGGCATCGAGTTCTTCTCTGCTTTTACCTTCATATCTGTCGTATTGCTTCAAATACAATGACGACGATTTGAGGATGATTTCAGGCGCATTTGTTAATAAAAAAAAGGGAAAACCAATGATTGTGATGAAGCTGGGGAACCCGAATGAATATTACTAATATGACGGCATCGAGTTCTTCTCTGCTTTGACGTTTGTTTCTGTCGTATCGGATCAAATACAATGACGACAATTTGTGGATGATTTCAGGCGCCTTTGTTAATTAAAAAAAAAAGGTAAAAGCAATAATTGTGATGAATCTAGGGGACCCGACTGGGCATTGCTAATATGACGGCATGAGAGTTCTTCTCTGCTTTTACCTTTATTTCTGTCATATTGGATCAAATAAAATGACGACGACTTAAGGGTGATTACAGGCGCATTTCTTAACAAACAAAGATAAAAGCAATGATTGTGCAAATTCTGGAAGACCCGAATGGACATTGCTAATATAACGGCATCGAGTTCTTCTCTGCTTTTACCTTTATTTCTGTCGTATCGCATCAAATACAACGACGAGGATTTGAGGATGATTACGGGCGCATTTGTTAATAAAAAAAGGTAAAAGCAATGACTCTGATGAATCTGGGGAACCCGAATGACTATTACTAATATGACGGCATCGAATTCTTCTCTGCTTTTACCTTTGTTTTTGTCATATTGCTTCAAATACAATGACGACGATTTGAGGATGATTCCAGGCGCATTTGTTAATAAAAAAAGGTAAAAGCAATAATTGTGATGAATCTAGGGGACCCGACTGGGCATTGCTAATATGACGGCATCAGGTTCTTCTCTGCTTTTACCTTTATTTCTGTCATATTGGATCAAATAAAATGACGACGATTTAAGGATGATTACAGGCGCATTTCTTAACAAACAAAGATAAAAGCAATGATTGTGCCGATTCTGGTGGACCCGACTGGACATTACTAATATGACCGCCTCGAGTTCTTCTCTGCTTTTACCTTTATTTCTGTCGTATCGCATCAAATACAATCACGAGGATTTAAGGATCATTACGGTCGCATTTCTTAATAAACAAATATAAAAGAAATGATTGTGCCGATTCTGGTGGACCCGAATGGACATTACTAATATGACCGCCTCGAGTTCTTCTCTGCTTTTACCTTTATTTCTGTCGTATCGCATCAAATACAACGCCGACAATTTGAGGATGATTTCAGGCGCATTTGTTAATAAAAAAGGTAAAAGCAATGATTGTGATGAATCTGGGGGACCCAAATGGATATTACTATTATGACCTCATCGAGTTCTTCTCTGCTTTTGCCTTTATTTCTGTCACATTGCTTCAAATACAATGACGACAATTTGAGGATGATTTCAGGCGCATTTGTTAATAAAAAAGGTAAAAGCAATGATTGTGATTAATCTGGGGGATCCTAATGGATATTACTAATATGACGGCATTGAGTTCTTCTCTGCTTTTACCTTTATTTCTGTCATATTGCTTCCAATACTATGACGACGATTTGAGGATGATTTCAGGCGCATTTGTTAATAGAAAAAGGTAAAAGCAGTGATTGTGATGAATCTGGGGGACCCGAATGGGCATTGCTAATATGACGGAATCGAGTTCTTCTCTGCTTTTACCTTTTTTTTCAGTCATACCGCATCGAATAAAATGACGAAGATTTGGGGAGGATAACAGGCGCATTTGGTAATAAACAAAGGTAAAAGCAATGGTTGTGTCGATTCTGGGGGACCCAATTGGACAGGCCTGATATGACGGCATCGAGTTCTTCTCTGCTTTTACCTTTCTTTCTGTCATATCACATCAAATACACTGACGACGATTTGAATACGATTACAGGCGCATTTGTTGATAAAAAAAGATAAAAGCAATAATTGTGCTCATTCTGGGGGACCCGAATGGACATTACTAACATGACGGCATCGAGTTCTTCTCTGCTTTTACCTTTATTTCTGTCATATTGCTTCAAATACAATGACGACGATTTGAGGATGATTTCAGGCGCATTTGTTAATAAAAAAGGTAAAAGCAACGACTGTGATGAATCTGCGGAACCCGAATGAATATTACTAATATGACGGCATCGAGTTCTTCTCTGCTTTTACCTTTGTTTCTGTCATATTGCTTCAAATCCAATGACGACGATTTGATGATTATTTCAGGCGCATTTGTTAATAAAAAAAGGTAAAAGCAATAATTGTGATGAATCTGGGGGACCCGACTGGGCATTGCTAATATCACGGCATCGCGTTCTTCTCTGCTTTTACCGTTATTTCTGTCATATCGCATCGAATAAAATGACGAAGATTTGGGGATGATACCAGGCGCATTTGTTAATAAACAAAGGTAAAAGCAATGGTTGTGTCGATTCTGGGGGACCCAATTGGACAGGCCTGATATGACGGCACCGAGTTCTTCTCTGCTTTTACCTTTCTTTCTGTCATATCGCATCAAATACACTGACGACGATTTGAAAACGATTACAGGCGCATTTGTTAATAAAAAAAGATAAAAGCAATAATTGTGCTCATTCTGGGGGACCCGAATGGACATTACTAACATGACGGCATCGAGTTCTTCTCTGCTTTTACCTTTATTTCTGTCATATTGCTTCAAATCCAATGACGACGATTTGAGGATGATTCCAGGCGCATTTGTTAATAAAAAAAGGTAAAAGCAATGGCTCTGATGAATCTGGGGAACCCAAATGATTATTACTAATATGACGGCATCGAATTCTTCTCTGCTTTTACCTTTGTTTCTGTCATATGGCTTCAAACACATTGACGAAAATTTGAGGATGATTTCCGGCGCCTTTGTTAATAAAAAAAGGTAAAAGCAATAATTGTGATGAATCTAGGGGACCCGACTGGGCATTGCTAATATGACGGCATCAAGTTCTTCTCTGCTTTTACCTTTATTTCTGTCATATTGGATCAAATAAAATGACGACGATTTAAGGATGATTACAGGCGCATTTCTTAACAAACAAAGATAAAAGCAATGATTGTGCAAATTCTGGAAGACCCGAATGGACATTGCTAGTATGACGGCATCGAGTTCTTCTCTGCTTTTACCTTTATTTCTGTCATATTGGATCAAATAAAATGACGACGATTTAAGGATGATTACAGGCGCATTTCTTAACAAACAAAGACAAAAGCAATGATTATGCAAATTCTGGAAGACCCGAATGGACATTGCTAGTATGACGACATCGAGTTCTTCCCTGCTTTTACCTTTACTTATGTCGTATCACATCAAATACAACGACGAGGATTTGAGGATGATTATAGGCGCATTTGTTAATAAAAAAAGATAAGAGCAATAATTGTGCTCATTCTGGGGGACCCGAATGGACATTGCAAATATGACGGCATCGAGTTCTTCTCTGCTTTTACCTTTCTTTCTGTCGTATCGCATCAAATACAATGACGACGATTTGAGGATGATACCAGGCGCATTTGTTAATAAACAAAGGTAAAAGCAATGGTTGTGTCGATTCTGGGGGACCCAATTGGACAGGCCTGATATGACGGCACCGAGTTCTTCTCTGCTTTTACCTTTCTTTCTGTCATATCGCATCAAATACACTGACGACGAGTTAAAGACGATTACAGGCGCATTTGTTAAAAAAAAAAGATAAAAGCAATAATTGTGCTCATTCTGGGGGACCCGAATGGACATTACTAACATGACGGCATCGAGTTCTTCTCTGCTTTTACCTTCATTTCTGTCGTATTGCTTCAAATACAATGACGACGATTTGAGGATGATTTCAGGCGCATTTGTTAATAAAAAAAAGGTAAAACCAATGATTGTGATGAAGCTGGGGAACCCGAATGAATATTACTAATATGACGGCATCGAGTTCTTCTCTGCTTTGACCTTTGTTTCTGTCGTATCGGATCAAATACAATGACGACAATTTGTGGATGATTTCAGGCGCCTTTGTTAATTAAAAAAAAAGGTAAAAGCAATAATTGTGATGAATCTAGGGGACCCGACTGGGCATTGCTAATATGACGGCATGAGAGTTCTTCTCTGCTTGTACCTTTATTTCTGTCATATTGGATCAAATAAAATGACGACGACTTAAGGGTGATTACAGGCGCATTTCTTAACAAACAAAGATAAAAGCAATGATTGTGCAAATTCTGGAAGACCCGAATGGACATTGCTAATATGACGGCATCGAGTTCTTCTCTGCTTTTACCTTTATTTCTGTCGTATCGCATCAAATACAACGACGAGGATTTGAGGATGCTTACAGGCGCATTTGTTAATAAAAAAAGGTAAAAGCAATGACTCTGATGAATCTGGGGAACCCGAAGGACTATTACTAATATGACGGCATCGAATTCTTCTCTGCTTTTACCTTTGTTTTTGTCATATTGCTTCAAATACAATGACGACGATTTGAGGATGATTCCAGGCGCATTTGTTAATAAAAAAAGGTAAAAGCAATAATTGTGATGAATCTAGGGGACCCGACTGGGCATTGCTAATATGACGGCATCAGGTTCTTCTCTGCTTTTACCTTAATTTCTGTCATATTGGATCAAATAAAATGACGACGATTTAAGGATGATTACAGGCGCATTTCTTAACAAACAAAGATAAAAGCAATGATTGTGCCGATTCTGGTGGACCCGAATGGACATTACTAATATGACCGCCTCGAGTTCTTCTCTGCTTTTAGCTTTATTTCTGTCGTATCGCATCAAATACAATCACGAGGATTTAAGGATCATTACGGTCGCATTTCTTAATAAACAAATATAAAAGAAATGATTGTGCCGATTCTGGTGCACCCGAATGGACATTACTAATTTGACCGCCTCGAGTTCTTCTCTGCTTTTGCCTTTATTTCTGTCGTATCGCATCAAATACAACGCCGACAGTTTGAGGATGATTTAAGGCGCATTTGTTAATAAAAAAGGTAAAAGCAATGATTGTGATGAATCTGGGGGACCCAAATGGATATTACTATTATGACCTCATCGAGTTCTTCTCTGCTTTTGCCTTTATTTCTGTCACATTGCTTCAAATACAATGACGACAATTTGAGGATGATTTCAGGCGCATTTGTTAATAAAAACGGTAAAAGCAATGACTGTGATTAATCTGGGGGATCCTAATGGATATTACTAATATGACGGCATTGAGTTCTTCTCTGCTTTTACCTTTATTTCTGTCATATTGCTTCCAATACTATGACGACGATTTGAGGATGATTTCAGGCGCATTTGGTAATAGAAAAAGGTAAAAGCAGTGATTGTGATGAATCTGGGGGACCCGAATGGGCATTGCTAATATGACGGCATCGAGGTCTTCTCTGCTTTCACTTTTTTTCCAGTCATACCGCATCGAATAAAATGACGAAGATTTGGGGAGGATAACAGGCGCATTTGTTAATAAACAAAGGTAAAAGCAATGGTTGTGTCGATTCTGGGGGACCCAATTGGACAGGCCTGAGATGACGGCACCGAGTTCTTCTCTGCTTTTACCTTTCTTTCTGTCATATCGCATCAAATACACTGACGACGATTTGAAAACGATTACAGGCGCATTTGTTAATAAAAAAAGATAAAAGTAATAATTGTGCTCATTCTGGGGGACCCGAATGGACATTACTAACATGACGGCATCGAGTTCTTCTCTGCTTTTACCTTTATTTCTGTCATATTGCTTCAAATACAATGACGACGATTTGAGGATGATTCCAGGCGCATTTGTTAATAAAAAAAAGGTAAAAGCAATGGCTCTGATGAATCTGGGGAACCCAAATGATTATTACTAATATGACGGCATCGAATTCTTCTCTGCTTTTACCTTTGTTTCTGGCATATGGCGTCAAACACATTGACGAAAATTTGAGTATGATTTCCGGCGCCTTTGTTAATAAAAAAAGGTAAAAGCAATAATTGTGATGAATCTAGGGGACCCGACTGGGCATTGCTAATATGACGGCATCAAGTTCTTCTCTGCTTTTACCTTTATTTCTGTCATATTGGATCAAATAAAATGACGACGATTTAAGGATGATTACAGGCGCATTTCTTAACAAACAAAGATAAAAGCAATGATTGTGCAAATTCTGGAAGACCCAAATGTACATTGATAGTATGACGGCATCGAGTTCTTCTCTGCTTTTACCTTTATTTCTGTCATATTGGATCAAATAAAATGACGACGATTTAAGGATGATTACAGGCGCATTTCTTAACAAACAAATATAAAAGCAATGATTATGCAAATTCTGGAAGACCCGAATGGACATTGCTAGTATGACGGCATCGAGTTCTTCTCTGCTTTTACCTTTATTTCTGTCATATTGGATCAAATAAAATGACGACGATTTAAGGATGATTACAGGCGCATTTCTGAACAAACAAAGACAAAAGCAATGATTATGCAAATTCTGGAAGACCCGAATGGACATTGCTAGTATGACGACATCGAGTTCTTCTCTGCTTTTACCTTTACTTTTGTCGTATCACATCAAATACAACGAGGAGGATTTGAAGATGATTACAGGCGCATTTGTTAATAAAAAAGATAAAAGCAATAATTGTGCTCATTCTGGAGGACCCGAATGGACATTGCTAATATGACGGCATCGAGTTATTCTCTGCTTTTACCTGTATTTCTGTCATATTGGATCAAATAAAATGACGACGATTTAAGGATGATTACAGGCGCATTTCTTAACAACCAAAGATAAAAGCAATGATTGTGCAAATTCTGGAAGACCCGAATGGACATTGCTAGTATGACGGCATTGAGTTCTTCTCTTCTTTTACCTTAATTTCTGACGTATCGCATCAAATACAATGACGACGATTTGAGGGTGATTATAGGCGCATTTGTTAATAAAAAAAGATAAAAGCACTAATTGTGCTCATTCTGGGGGACCCGAATCGATATTGCTAATATGGCAGCATCGAGTTCTTCTCTGCTTTTACCTTTTTTTTTGTTTTGGTTTTTTCCTTAGGTACACGCTTTTCGCGTTTGTTACCTATTCTTTCCCTTCATTGTGCCCGTTTCTTTCCTCTACTGTTTACTCTCTTTTTCTCCATCTTTCTCCTAGTCCCCCCCCCGCCCCTCTTACGGCCGCAGCCGACTTCCCCCTCTGTATTATATTCATCATGACATTTCTGTCATGGGTATAGGGAAACTGCGGAAAACCTATACCAATACAGCCGGTCATCGAGTTCGCCCCCCAGTCGTGGAACTAGTCTTATTTCGCCGCGAAAATGCCGAAGAAAAACATTTCACGACGAAATGTACGCGACTGGGATTCGAACCCGGGACCTCCCGGTCCGCTGGTTTAGTGGCGAGCACGCTAACCACTAGACCATCGCACCGGTCCTGCTTTTACCTTTATTTCTGTCATATTGCTTCAAATACAATGACGACGATTTGAGGATGATTTCAGGCGCATTTGTTAATAAAAAAAGGTAAAAGCAATGACTGTGATGAATCTGGGGAACCCGAATGAACATTACTAATATGGGGGCATCGAGTTCTTCTCTGCTTTTACCTTTGTTTCTGTCATATTGCTTCAAATACATTGACGACAATTTGAGGATGATTTCAGGCGCCTTTGTTAATAAAAAAAGGTAAAAGCAATAATTGTGATGAATCTAGGGGACCCGACTGGGCATTGCTAATATGACGGCCCCGAGTTTTTCTCTGCTTTTACCTTTATTTCTGTCATATTGGATCAAATATAATGACGACGATTTAAGGATGATTACAGGCGCATTTCTTAACAAACAAAGATAAAAGCAATGATTGTGCAAATTCTGGAAGACCCGAATCGACATTGCTAGTATGACGGCATCGAGTTCTTCTCTGCTTTTACCTTTATTTCTGTCATATTGGATCAAATAAAATGACGACGATTTGAGGATGATTACAGGCGCATTTCTCAACAAACAAAGATAAAAGCAATGATTATGCAAATTCTGGAAGACCCGAATGGACATTGCTAGTATGACGGCATCGAGTTCTTCTCTGCTTTTATCTTTATTATTGTCGTATCGCATCAAATACTACGACGAGGATTTGAGGATGATTACAGGCGCATTTGTTAATAAAAAAAAGATAAAAGCAATAATTGTGCTCATTCTGGGGGACCCGAATGGACATTGCTAATATGACGGCATCCATTCGGGTCCCCCAGAATGAGCACAATTATTGCTTTTATCTTTTTTTATTAACAAATGCGCCTGTCATCGTCTTCAAATCGTCGTCAGTGTATTTGATGCGATATGACAGAAAGAAAGGTAAAAGCAGAGAAGAACTCGGTGCCGTCATATCAGGCCTGTCCAATTGGGTCCCCCAGATTCATCACAATTATTGCTTTTACCTTTTTTTATTAACAAATGCGCCTGAAATTATCATCAAATCGTCGTCAATGTATTTGAAGCCATATGACAGAAACAAAGGTAAAAGCAGAGAAGAATTCGATGCCGTCATATTAGTAATAATCATTTGGGTTCCCCACATTCATCAGAGCCATTGCTTTTACCTTTTTTTATTAACAAATGCGCCTGGAATCATCCTCAAATCGTCGTCATTGTATTTGAAGCAATATGACAGAAATAAAGGTAAAAGCAGAGAAGAACTCGATGCCGTCATGTTAGTAATGTCCATTCGGGTCCCCCAGAATGAGCACAATTATTGCTTTTATCTTTTTTTATTAACAAATGCGCCTGTAATCGTTTTCAAATCGTCGTCAGTGTATTTGATGCGATATGACAGAAAGAAAGGTAAAAGCAGAGAAGAACTCGGTGCCGTCATATCAGGCCTGTCCAATTGGGTCCCCCAGAATCGACACAACCATTGCTTTTACCTTTGTTTATTAACAAATGCGCCTGTCATCATCCCCAAATCTTCGTCATTTTATTCGAAGCGATATGAGAGAAATAAAGGTAAAAGCAGAGAAGAACTCGATGCCGTGATAGTAGCAATGCCCAGTCGGGTCCCCCAGATTCATCACAATTATTGCTTTTACCTTTTTTTATTAACAAATGCGCCTGAAATCATCATCAAATCGTCGTCATTATATTTGAAGCAATATGACAGAAACACAGGTAAAAGCAGAGAAGAACTCGATGCCGTCATATTAGTAATATTCATTCGGGTTCCCCAGATTCATCACAGTCATTTCTTTTACCTTTTTTTAACAACAAATGCGCCTGAAATCATCCTCAAATCGTCGTCATTATAATTGAAGCAATATGACAGAAATAAAGGTAAAAGCAGAGAAGAACTCGATGCCGTCATGTTAGTAATGTCCATTCGGGTCCCCCAGAATGAGCACAATTATTGCTTTTATCTTTTTTTTATTAACAAATGCGCCTGTAATCGTCTTCAAATCGTCGTCAGTGTATTTGATGCGATATGACAGAAAGAAAGGTAAACGCAGAGAAGAACTCGGTGCCGTCATATCAGGCCTGTCCAATTGGGTCCCCCAGAATAGACACAACCATTGCTTTTACCTTCGTTTATTAACAAATTCGCCTGTTATCATCCCCAAATCTTCGTCATTTTATTCGATGCGATATGACAGAAATAAAGGCAAAAGCAGAGAAGAACTCGAGGCGGTCAAATTAGTAATGTCCATTCGGGTGCACCAGAATCGGCACAATCATTTCTTTTATATTTGTTTATTAAGAAATGCGACCGTAATGATCCTTAAATCCTCGTGATTGTATTTGATGCGATACGACAGAAATAAAGCTAAAAGCAGAGAAGAACTCGAGGCGGTCATATTAGTAATGTCCATTCGGGTCCACCAGAATCGGCACAATCATTGCTTTTATCTTTGTTTGTTAAGAAATGCGCCTGTAATCATCCTTAAATCGTCGTCATTTTATTCGATGCGATATGACAGAAATAAAGGTAAAAGCAGAGAAGAACTCGATGCCGTCATATTTGCAATGTCCATTCGGGTCCCCCAGAATGAGCACAATTATTGCTTTTATCTTTTTTTATTAAGAAATGCGCCTGTAATCATCCTCAAATCGTCGTCATTTTATTCGATCCAATATGACAGAAATAAAGGTAAAAGCAGAGAAGAACTCGATGCCGACATAGTAGCAATGTCCATTCGGGTCTTCCAGAATTTGCACAATCATTGCTTTTATCTTTGTTTGTTAAGAAATGCGCCTGTAATCATCCTTAAATCGTCGTCATTTTATTTGATCCAATATGACAGAAATAAAGGTAAAAGCAGAGAAGAACCTGATGCCGTCATATTAGCAATGCCCAGTCGGGTCCCCTAGATTCATCACAATTATTGCTTATACCTTTTTTTATTAACAAATGCGCCTGGAATCATCCTCAAATCGTCGTCATTGTATTTGAAGCAATATGACAAAAACAAAGGTAAAAGCAGAGAAGAATTCGATGCCGTCATATTAGTAATAGTCATTCGGGTTCCCCAGATTCATCAGAGTCATTGCTTTTACCTTTTTTTGTTAACAAATGCCCCTGGAATCATCCTCAAATCGTCGTCATTGTATTTGAAGCAATATGACAGAAATAAAGGTAAAAGCAGAGGAGAACTCAATGCCGTCATGTTAGTAATGTCCATTCGGGTCCCCCAGATCGTTCATATGTTGTTATATGTACGAGAACTTTCTCGAACGATAAAGAAAATATTGGACAACAATAAGTCATCAAGAGGTGACAGGTGACACTGCTCAATTGTTTAACCATACAACTCCTATGAAGAAAAAAATATATTTCGCTCCTCTCAAGCTTATGGCAACTTCTCAGCCATCTTTCTGCGTGTACGGTAACTCTCTAGTACTGTAAAGACGTGCTAGACAACGAGAAGTCATCAAAGGAGGAAAGGTACCACTGCTCGATTGTTGTACTGTGGGGCTTGAATAAAAAAAATTGTTTCGTGTGTCCGAAGGTTTTGGCTCCTTCTCACATACGTCTTTATGTGTAGGAGAACTAGCCAGTTGTTCAAAAACAAATATTGGACAACAATGAATCGCAAGGGATGAGAAATCACACTGCTCGACTGTTCTATGGAAAACTTTCCAGAAAAAAATCATTCTCGATTTCTGAAGCTTCTGGCTACTTCTTTCGTGTGTCTTTGTGTGCACTGAAACTCTACAGTATGCTAAATAAGCCATCAGAACAGAACCGAGAAACAAAGTATAAGAGGTCAGGCTGCTGTAACGTCGAATGATACAGTTTCGAACAAAAATATTATTTCGTGCGTCCGAAGTTTCTGGCTCCGTCTGACATTAGTTCTCTCGTGTAATAAAAGTCGCTAGTAGTTGAAAGAAAATATGAGTCTCAATAAATCGGCAGAGAAGGAGATAGATCAAAAATCAAATGTTCTATTGTACACCTAGTAGCAAAAAAAAGCGGGTGCCTGAAGATTCTGCCGAATATTTAGATAGATTTGTATGAGTACCACAACTCTCCAGGAATTCAGAAAAAATACTGGACAACAATGAGTTGTCCAGGCATGAGAGGCTAGACTTCTCGATTGCTGCATGGTACAGGTTTAATCTTAAAAAAAGGATTTCCCGTGTCTCAAGCTGCTAGTTACGTCTCAATATGTTTTTATATGGACGAGAAATTTGCGGTACGGTGAAAAAACATTAGACAACAATAGGTCATCACGGGATGACAGGTTCGATGGTTCTACCGTACAACTTTATTGAAAAAATATTATTTCGCGACTCTCAAGCTTACGGCCAGTTCACTGTCATCTTTCTGTGGGTACTGTAAGTCTCAAGTACTGTAGAGACGTGCTAGACAACGAGAAGTCATGAAGGGAGGAAAGATACCTCTGCTCGATTGTTTTGTGGTGGGGCTTGAGGAAGAAAATAATTTCGTGTGTCTGAAGCTTTTGGCTACTTTTTTTTATTGGTTTTTTCCTTAGGTACACGCTTTTCGCGTTTGTTACCTATTCTTTCCCTTCATTGTGCCCGTTTCTTTTCCTCTACTGTTTACTCCTTTTTTTCTCCACCTTTCTCCTTGTTCCCCCCCGCCCTCTTGCGGCCGCAGCCGACTTCCCCCTCTGTATTATATTCATCATGACATTTCTGTCATGGGTATAGGGAAACTGCGGAAAACCTATACCAATACAGCCGGTCATCGATTCGCCCCCCAGTCGTGGAACTAGTCTTATTTCGCCGCGAAATGCCGAAGAAAAACATTTCACGACGAAATGTACGCGACTGGGATTCGAACTCGGGACCTCCCGGTCCGCTGGTTTAGTGGCGAGCACGCTAACCACTAGACCATCGCACCGGTTTAGCTTTTGGCTACTTCTCACATACGTCTTTATGTGTAGGAGAACGCGACAGCATTTGAAGATCAAATATTGGACAACAATGAATCGGCAAGAGATGAGAAATCACACTGCTCGACTGTTGTATGGGATACTTTGCAGAAAAAAAAAATTCTCTGTGTCTGAAGTTTCTAGCTATATTTTTCATATGTCTCCATGTGTACTGAAACTCTCTAGTGCGCTAAATAAATGATTAGACAACAATCAGTCAACAGGGGATGAGAGGTCAGAGTGGTGTCCCACCGTGTCATACATTTCCGATCGAAACAATTATATCGTGCGTCCGAAGTTGTTGGCCACTTCTGACATCTGTTCTTTCCTGTTCTGAAATTCTCTGGTAGTTGAAGAAAAATATCAGTGTCAATAAATCGGCAGAAAGGGAGATAGAACAAGAATCGAATGTTGCATGGTACAGGTTTAGTAAAAAAAATGGATTTCCCGTGTCTGAAGCTTCTATTTACTTCGCGCATATGGGTTTATATGTGCGAGACCTTCCTCGGACTGTTAAAAAAAAATATATGTATATACAACAATAGGTCATCAAGGGATGACAGGTGACACTGCTCGATTGTCGTACCGTACAACTTCCATGAAAAAAATTCTTTCGCGCCTCTCAAGCTTCTGGCTATCTCTGAACGATCTTTCTGTGCGTACGGGAACTCTCCAGTACTGTCAAGAGGTGCTGAACAACGAGAAGTGATCAAGGGAAGGGAGGTACCACTGCTCGATTGTTGTGTCGTGGAGCTTAAATAAAAAAAATTGTTTCGTGTGTCTGCAGCTTTTGGCTACTTCTCACATACGTCTTTATGTGAAGGAGAACTCGCCAGTATTTCAAAAACAAATATTGAACGACAATGAATCGGCAAGGGATGAGAAATTACCCTGCTCGGACTGTTGTATGGAATACTTTTTAGAAAAAAATCATTCTCTATTTCTGAAGCTTCTGGTTATTTCTTCCATGTGTCGCCATGTGTACTGGAACTCTCTCGTACGCTAAATAAATCATTAGACTTTGGCTCCATTTGACATCGGTTCTTTCGTGTTTTGAATGTCTCTAGTAGTTGAAAAACCATATTAGTCTCAAGAAATCGGCTGAGAGGGAGATAGAACAAAAATCGAATGTTGTATGGTGCAGGTTTAATAAAAAAAAACGATTTCCCGTGTCTGAAGCTTCTAGTTAATTCTCACATATGTATATATATGTACGAGATCTTCCTCGTACGGTAAAAAAAATATAAGGCAACAATAAGTCGTCAAGGGATGACAGGTGACACTGTTCGATTGTTCTACCGTACAACTTCCATGAAAAAAAGAATATATATTTCGCTCCTCTCAAGCTTATGGCAACTTCTCGGCCATCTCTCTGTGTGTACCGTAATTCTCTAGTACTGTCAAAACGTGCTAGATAACGAGAAGTCATGAAGGGAGGAAAGGTACTGCTGTTCGATTGTTGTCTGGTGGGGCTTGAATAAAAAAAATGATTTCTTGTGTCTGAAGCTTTCGGCTACTTCTCACATACGTCTTTACGTGTAAGAGAACTAGCCGGTATTTCGACAACAAATATTGGACAACAATGAATGGGCGAGGGATGAGAAATCACACTGCTCGACTGTTGTATGGAATGCTTTCCAGAAAAAAATCATTCTGTATTTCCGAAGATTCTGGCTACTTCTTTCGTGTGTCTCCATGTGTACTGAAACTCTCTAGTACGCTAAATAAATGTTTAGACAACAATCAGTCAACAAGAGATGAGAGGTCAGACTGGTGTCCCGCCGTGTGATACACTTCCGATCAAAACAATTATTTCGTGCGTCCAAAGTTTTTGGCTCCTTCCAAAATCTGTTCTTTCCTGTTATAAATTTCTCTAGTAGTTGAAAAAAGAAAGCATCAGTCTCAATAAATCGGCAGAGAGGGAGTTTACGGTACAGGTTTGGTAAAAAATAATCGATTTCCCGTGTCTGAAGCTTCTAGTTGCTTCTCACATATGTTTCGATACGTGTGAGACCTTCCTCGTACTGTACAAAAAATATTAGACAACAATAGGTCATCAAGGGACGACAGGTGATACTGCTCGATTGTTCTACCGTACATGAAAAAAATTCTTTCGCGGCCTTTCAAGTTCGTGGCTACTTCTGACCGATCTTTCTGTGTGTACTGTAACTCTCCAGGACTGGAAAGAGGTGCCAGACAGCGAGATATGATCAAGGGAAGGAAGGTACCACTGCTCGATTGTTGTGTGGTGGAGCTTGAATAACAAAATATGTTTCGTGTGTCTGAACCGTTTGGCTACTTCTCCTATACCTCTTTATGTGTAGATGAACTGGCCAGCATTTGTCAAACAAATATAGAACAACAATGCATCGGCAAGAGATGAGAAAGCACACTGCTCGACTCTTGTATGGGATACTTTGCAGAAAAAAACCATTCTCTATTTCTGAAGCTTCTGGCTACTTCTTTCATATGTCTCAATGTGTGCTGAAAATCTCTAGTACGGTAAATAATTGATTAGACAACAATCATTTAACAATGGATGAGAGGTCAGACTCGTGTCCCGCCGTGTGATACACTTCCTATCAAAAAAATTATCTCGTCCGTCCGAAGTTTTTGGCTCACTCTGAGATCTGTTCTTTCCTGTTCTAAATTTCTCTAGTCGTTGAAAAAAAAAATCAGTCTCAATAAACCGGCAGAGAGGGAAATAGAGCAAGAATCGAATGTTTAGGGTACAGTTTTGGTAAAAAAAAAAGCGATTTCCCGTGTCCGAAGCTTCTAGTCTCTTCTCACATATGTTTTGATACGTGTAAGACCTTCCTCGTACTGTACAAAAATATTAAACAACAATAGGTCGTCAAGGAACGACAGGTGATACTGCTCGATTGTTCTACCGTACAACTTCCATGATAAAAATTCTTTCGCGCCTCTCAAGCTCGTGGCTACTTCTGACCGATCTTTCTGTGTGTACTGTAACTCTCCAGTACTGTAAAGAGGTGCCAGACAGCGAGAAGTGATCAAGGGAAGGAAGGTACCACTGCTCGATTGTTGTGTGGTGGAGTTTAAATTTAAAAAAATGTTCCGTGTGTCTGAAGCTTTTGGCTACTTCTCCCATGCCTCTTTATGTGTAGGAGAACTGGCCAGCATTTCTCAAACAAACATTGGACAACAATGCATCGGCAAGAGATGAGAAATCACACTGCTCGACTGTTGTATGGGATACTTTGCAGAAAAAAACCATTCTCTATTTCTGAAGCTTCTGGCTACTTCTTTCATATGTCTCCATGTGTGCTGAAACTCTCTAGTACGCTAAATAATTGATTAGACAACAATCAGTCAACAATGGATGAGAGGTCAGACTCGTTGCCCGCCGTGTGATACACTTCCGATAAAAAAAAATATCTCGTCCGTCCGAAGTTTTTGGCTCACTCTGAGATCTGTTCTTGCCTGTTCTAAATTTCTCTAGTCGTTGAAAAAAAAATATCAGTCTCAAGAAATCGGCAGAGAGGGAAATAGAGCAAGAATCGGATGTTTAGGGTACAGGCTTGGTAAAAAAAAATCGATTTCCCGTGTCCGAAACTTCTAGTCTCTTCTCACATATGTTTTGATACGTGTGAGACTTTCCTCATACTGTACAAAAAATATTAAACAACAATAGGTCATCAAGGGACGACGGGTGATACTGCTCGATTGTTCTACCGTACAACTTCCATGATAAAAATTCTTTCGCGCCTCTCAAGCTCGTGGCTACTTCTGACCGATCTTTCTGTGTGTACTGTAACTCTCCAGTACTGTAAAGAGGTGCCAGACAGCGAGAAGTGATCAAGGGAAGGAAGGTACCACTGCTCGATTGTTGTGTGGTGGAGCTTGAATAAAAAAAAATGTTCCGTGTGTCTGAAGCTTTTGTCTACTTTTCCAATGCCTCTTTATGTGTAGGAGAACTGGCCAGCATTTCTCAAACGAACATTGGACAACAATGCATCGGCAAGAGATGAGAAATCACACTGCTCGACTGTTGTATGAGATACTTTGCAGAAAAAAACCATTCTTTATTTCTGAAGCTTCTGGCTACTTCTTTCATATGTCTCCATGTGTGCTGAAACACTCTAGTACGCTAAATAATTGATTAGACAACAATCAGTCAACAATGGATGAGAGGTCAGACTCGTAGCCCGCCGTGTGATACACTTCCGATAAAAAAAATATCTCGTCCGTCCGAAGTTTTTGGCTCACTCTGAGATCTGTTCTTTCCTGTTCTAAATTTCTCTAGTCGTTGAAAAAAAAATATCAGTCTCAAGAAATCGGCAGAGAGGGAAATAGAGCAAGAATCGGATGTTTAAGGTACAGGCTTGGTAAAAAAAAATCGATTTCCCGTGTCCGAAGCTTCTAGTCTCTTCTCACATAAGTTTTGATACGTGTGAGACTTTCCTCGTACTGTACAAAAAATATTAAACAACAATAGGTCATCAAGGGACGACGGGTGATACTGCTCGATTGTTCTACCGTACAACTTCCATGATAAAAATTCTTTCGCGCCTCTCAAGCTCGTGGCTACTTCTGACCGATCTTTCTGTGTGTACTGTAACTCTCCAGTACTGTAAAGAGGTGCCAGACAGCGAGAAGTGATCAAGGGAAGGAAGGTACCACTGCTCGATTGTTGTGTGGTGGAGCTTGAATAAAAAAAAATGTTCCGTGTGTCTGAAGCTTTTGGCTACTTCTCCCATGCCTCTTTATGTGTAGGAGAACTGGCCAGCATTTCTCAAACAAACATTGGACAACAATGCATCGGCAAGAGATGAGAAATCACACTGCTCGACTGTTGTATGGGATACGTTGCAGAAAAAAACCATTCTCTATTTCTGAAGCTTCTGGCTACTTCTTTCATATGTCTCCATGTGTGCTGAAACTCTCTAGTACGCTAAATAATTGATTAGACAACAATCAGTCAACAATGGATGAGAGGTCAGACTCGTTGCCCGCCGTGTGATCCACTTCCGATAAAAAAAAATATCTCGTCCGTCCGAAGTTTTTGGCTCACTCTGAGATCTGTTCTTTCCTGTTCTAAATTTCTCTAGTCGTTGAAAAAAAAAATATCAGTCTCAAGATATCGGCAGAGAGGGAAATAGAGCAAGAATCGGATGTTTAGGGTACAGGCTTGGTAAAAAAAAATCGATTTCCCGTGTCCGCAGCTTCTAGTCTCTTCTCACATATGTTTTGATACGTGTGAGACTTTCCTCGTACTGTACAAAAAATATTAAACAACAATAGGTCATCAAGGGACGACGGGTCATACTGCTCGATTGTTCTACCGTACAACTTCCATGATAAAAATTCTTTCGCGCCTCTCAAGCTCGTGGCTACTTCTGACCGATCTTTCTGTGTGTACTGTAACTCTCCAGTACTGTAAAGAGGTGCCAGACAGCGAGAAGTGATCAAGGGAAGGAAGGTACCACTGCTCGATTGTTGTGTGGTGGAGCTTGAATAAAAAAAAATGTTCCGTATGTCTGAAGCTTTTGGCTACTTCTCCCATGCCTCTTTATGTGTAGGAGAACTGGCCAGCATTTCTCAAACAAACATTGGACAACAATGCATCGGCAAGAGATGAGAAATCACACTGCTCGACTGTTGTATGGGATACTTTGCAGAAAAAAAACCATTCTTTATTTCTGAAGCTTCTGGCTACTTCTTTCATATGTCTCCATGTGTGCTGAAACTCTCTAGTACGCTAAATAATTGATTAGACAACAATCAGTCAACAATGGATGAGAGGTCAGACTCGTGGCCCGCCGTGTGATCCACTTCCGATAAAAAAAAAATATCTCGTCCGTCCGAAGTTTTTGGTTCACTCTGAGATCTGTTCTTTCCTGTTCTAAATTTCTCTAGTCGTTGAAAAAAATATCAGTCTCAAGAAATCGGCAGAGAGGGAAATAGAGCAAGAATCGAATGTTTAGGGTACAGGCTTGGTAAAAAAAAATCGATTTCCCGTGTCCGAAGCTTCTAGTCTCTTCTCACATATGTTTTGATACGTGTGAGACTTTCCTCGTACAGTACAAAAAATATTAAACAACAATAGGTCATCAAGGGACGACGGGTGATACTCCTCGATTGTTCTACCGTACAACTTCCATGATAAAAATTCTTTCGCGCCTCTCAAGCTCGTGGCTACTTCTGACCGATCTTTCTGTGTGTACTGTAACTCTCCAGTACTGTAAAGAGGTGCCAGACAGTGAGAAGTGATCACGGGAAGGAAGGTACCACTGCTCGATTGTTTTGTGGTGGAGTTTAAATTTAAAAAAATGTTCCGTGTGTCCGAAGCTTTTGGCTACTTCTCCCATGCCTCTTTATGTGTAGGAGAACTGGCCAGCATTTCTCAAACAAACATTGGACAACAATGCATCGGCAAGAGATGAGAAATCACACTGCTCGACTGTTGTATGGGATACTTTGGAAGGTAGAACAATCGAGCAGTATCACCCATCGTCCCTTGATGACCTATTGTTGTTTAATATTTTTTGTACAGTACGAGGAAAGTCTCACACGTATCAAAACATATGTGAGAAGAGACTAGAAGCTTCGGACACGGGAAATCGATTTTTTTTTACCAAGCCTGTACCCTAAACATTCGATTCTTGCTCGATTTCCCTCTCTGCCGAATTCTTGAGACTGATATTTTTTTTCAACGACTAGAGAAATTTAGAACAGGAAAGAACAGATCTCAGAGTGAGCCAAAAACTTCGGACGGACGAGATATTTTTTTTTATCGGAAGTGTATCACACGGCGGGCCACGAGTCTGACCTCTCATCCATTGTTGACTGATTGTTGTCTAATCAATTATTTAGCGTACTAGAGAGTTTCAGCACACATGGAGACATATGAAAGAAGTAGCCAGAAGCTTCAGAAATAAAGAATGTTTTTTTTTCTGCAAAGTATCCCATACAACAGTCGAGCAGTGTGATTTCTCATCTCTTGCCGATGCATTGTGGTCCAATGTTTGTTTGAGAAATGCTGGCCAGTTCTCCTACACATAAAGAGGCATGGGAGAAGTAGCCAAAAGCTTCAGACACACGGAACATTTTTTTTTATTCAAGCTCCACCACACAACAATCGAACAGTGGTACCTTCCTTCCCTTGATAACTTCTCGCTGTCTGGCACCTCTTTACAGTACTGGAGAGTTACAGTACACACAGAACGATCGGTCAGAAGTAGCCACGAGCTTGAGAGGCGCGAAAGAATTTTTATCATGGAAGTTGTACGGTAGAACAATCGAGCAGTATCACCCGTCGTCCCTTGATGACCTATTGTTGTTTAATATTTTTTGTACAGTACGAGGAAAGTCTCACACGTATCAAAACATATGTGAGAAGAGACTAGAAGCTTCGGACACGGGAAATCGATTTTTTTTTTACCAAGCCTGTACCCTAAACATTCGATTCTTGCTCTATTTCCCTCTCTGCCGATTTCTTGAGACTGATATTTTTTTTCCAACGACTAGAGAAATTTAGAACAGGAAAGAACAGATCTCAGAGTGAGCCAAAAACTTCGGACGGACGAGATATTTTTTTTTATCGGAAGTGTATCACACGGCGGGCCACGAGTCTGACCTCTCATCCATTGTTGACTGATTGTTGTCTAATCAATTATTTAGCGTACTAGAGAGTTTCAGCACACATGGAGACATATGAAAGAAGTAGCCAGAAGCTTCAGAAATAAAGAATGGTTTTTTTTCTGCAAAGTATCCCATACAACAGTCGAGCAGTGTGATTTCTCATCTCTTGCCGATGCATTGTTGTCCAATGTTTGTTTGAGAAATGCTGGCCAGTTCTCCTACACATAAAGAGGCATGGGAGAAGTAGCCAAAAGCTTCAGACATACGGAACATTTTTTTTTATTCAAGCTCCACCACACAACAATCGAGCAGTGGTACCTTCCTTCCCTTGATCACTTCTCGCTGTCTGGCACCTCTTTACAGTACTGGAGAGTTACAGTACACACAGAAAGATCGGTCAGAAGTAGCCACGAGCTTGAGAGGCGCGAAAGAATTTTTATCATGGAAGTTGTACGGTAGAACAATCGAGCAGTATGACCCGTCGTCCCTTGATGACCTATTGTTGTTTAATATTTTTTGTACAGTACGAGGAAAGTCTCACACGTATCAAAACATATGTGAGAAGAGACTAGAAGCTTCGGACAGGGGAAACCGATTTTTTTTTACCAAGCCTGTACCCTAAACATCCGATTCTTGCTCTATTTCCCTCTCTGCCGATATCTTGAGACTGATATTTTTTTTTTCAACGACTAGAGAGATTTAGAACAGGAAAGAACAGATTTCAGAGTGAGCCAAAAACTCCGAACGGACGAGATATTTTTTTTTATCGGAAGTGGATCACACGGCGGGCCACGAGTCTGACCTCTCATCCATTGTTGACTGATTGTTGTCTAATCAATTATTTAGCGTACTAGAGAGTTTCAGCACACATGGAGACATATGAAAGAAGTAGCCAGAAGCTTCAGAAATAGAGAATGGTTTTTTTCTGCAACGTATCCCATACAACAGTCGAGCAGTGTGATTTCTCATCTCTTGCCGATGCATTGTTGTCCAATGTTTGTTTGAGAAATGCTGGCCAGTTCTCCTACACATAAAGAGGCATGGGAGAAGTAGCCAAAAGCTTCAGACACACGGAACATTTTTTTAAATTTAAACTCCACCACACAACAATCGAGCAGTGGTACCTTCCTTCCCTTGATCACTTCTCGCTGTCTGGCACCTCTTTACAGTACTGGAGAGTTACAGTACACACAGAAAGATCGGTCAGAAGTAGCCACGAGCTTGAGAGGCGCGAAAGAATTTTTATCATGGAAGTTGTACGGTAGAACAATCGAGCAGTATCACCTGTCGTTCCTTGACGACCTATTGTTGTTTAATATTTTTTGTACAGTACGAGGAAGGTCTTACACGTATCAAAACATATGTGAGAAGAGACTAGAAGCTTCGGACACGGGAAATCGCTTTTTTTTTTACCAAACCTGTACCCTAAACATTCGATTCTTGCTCTATTTCCCTCTCTGCCGGTTTATTGAGACTGATTTTTTTTTTTCAACGACTAGAGAAATTTAGAACAGGAAAGAACAGATCTCAGAGTGAGCCAAAAACTTCGGACGGACGAGATAATTTTTTTGATCGGAAGTGTATCACACGGCGGGACACGAGTCTGACCTCTCATCCATTGTTAAATGATTGTTGTCTAATCAATTATTTAGCGTACTAGAGATTTTCAGCACACATTGAGACATATGAAAGAAGTAGCCAGAAGCTTCAGAAATAGAGAATGGTTTTTTTCTGCAAAGTATCCCATACAAGAGTCGAGCAGTGTGCTTTCTCATCTCTTGCCGATGCATTGTTATTCTATATTTGTTTGACAAATGCTGGCCAGTTCATCTACACATAAAGAGGTATGGGAGAAGTAGCCAAACGGTTCAGACACACGAAACATATTTTTTTATTCAAGCTCCACCACACAACAATCGAGCAGTGGTACCTTCCTTCCCTTGATCATATCTCGCTGTCTGGCACCTCTTTCCAGTCCTGGAGAGTTACAGTACACACAGAAAGATCGGTCAGAAGTAGCCACGAACTTGGAAGGCGCGAAAGAATTTTTTTCATGTACGGTAGAACAATCGAGCAGTATCACCTGTCGTCCCTTGATGACCTATTGTTGTCTAATATTTTTTGTACAGTACGAGGAAGGTCTCACACGTACTGAAACATATGTGAGAAGCAACTAGAAGCTTCAGACACGGGAAATCGATTTTTTTTTACCAAACCTGTACCGTAAACTCCCTCTCTGCCGATTTATTGAGACTGATGCTTTCTTTTTTCAACTACTAGAGAAATTTATAACAGGAAAGAACAGATTTTAGAAGGAGCCAAAAACTTTGGACGCACGAAATAATTGTTTTGATCGGAAGTGTATCACACGGCGGGACACCAGTCTGACCTCTCATCTCTTGTTGACTGATTGTTGTCTAAACATTTATTTAGCGTACTAGAGAGTTTCAGTACACATGGAGACACACGAAAGAAGTAGCCAGAATCTTCGGAAATACAGAATGATTTTTTTCTGGAAAGCATTCCATACAACAGTCGAGCAGTGTGATTTCTCATCCCTCGCCCATTCATTGTTGTCCAATATTTGTTGCCGAAATACCGGCTAGTTCTCTTACACGTAAAGACGTATGTGAGAAGTAGCCGAAAGCTTCAGACACAAGAAATCATTTTTTTTATTCAAGGCCCACCAGACAACAATCGAACAGCAGTACCTTTCCTCCCTTCATGACTTCTCGTTATCTAGCACGTTTTGACAGTACTAGAGAACTACCGTACACACAGAGAGATGGCCGAGAAGTTGCCATAAGCTTGAGAGGAGCGAAATATATATTCTTTTTTTCATGGAAGTTGTACGGTAGAACAATCGAACAGTGTCACCTGTCACCCCTTGATGACTCATTGTCGTCTAATATTTTTTTTACAGTGCGGGAATGTTCCCGTACATATAAAAACATATGTGACAAGTAACTACAATCTTCAGACACGGGAAATCTAATTTTTTATCAAATCTGTACCATGCAACAATCGAGAAGTGCCACCTCTCATACCTGTACCATTTATTGTTGGCCAGTATTATTCTTCTGAATTCCTGGAGAGTTCTAGTACGCATACGAACAGATGTAAAAAGTGCCAAGAATATTCGGGCACACGGTATTTTGTTTTGCTTTGAAGTGCACATTACAACACTTGATTTGTTATCTATCTCCTTCTCTGCCTATTTATAGAGACTGATGGGTTTTTTTCATCTACTAGCAACTTTTAGTACGCGACAAAACAAACGTCGGACGCACGAAATAATATTTTTGATCGAAAGTATACCATACGACGTTACATCAGCCTGACCTCCCATCCATTGATGACTGGTTTTGTTCTGATGGTTTATTTGGCGTACTAGACAGTTTCAGTACACATAACGACACATGGACGAAGTAGCTAGGAGCTTCAGGAATCACGAATTATTTTTTTCTGTAACGTGTTCCATAGAACAGTCAATCAGTGTCATTTCTCATCCCTTGCCGCTTTATTGTTGGCCATTATTGGTTCTTGTAATACTGGCGAGTTCTCCTGCATATGAAGAGGCATATGAGATGTAGTCAAAAGCTTCAGACACACGAAATGTTATTTTTCATTCAAGCTCCACCACACGGTAATCGAGCAGTGGTACCATTCCTCCCTTGATCATTTCTCGCTTCCTAGCACTTCTTTACAGTACTGGAGTGTTACAGTGTACACAGAAGGATGGCTGAGAAGTAGCCATAAGTTGGAGAGGCGCGATATACTTTTTTTCATGGAAGTTGTACGGTCGAGTAATCGAGCAGTGTCACCTGTCATCCCTAGACGACTTATTGTTGCCTTATATTTTTTTTACCGTACGAGGAAGATCTCGTACATATAAATACATATGTGAGAATTAACTAGAAGCTTCAGACACGGGAAATCGTTTTTTTTTTATTAAACCTGCACCATACAACATTCGATTTTTGTTCTATCTCCCTCTCAGCCGATTTCTTGAGACTAATATGGTTTTTCAACTACTAGAGACATTCAAAACACGAAAGAACCGATGTCAAATGGAGCCAAAGTCTAATGATTTATTTAGCGTACGAGAGAGTTCCAGTACACATGGCGACACATGGAAGAAATAACCAGAAGCTTCAGAAATAGAGAATGATTTTTTTCTAAAAAGTATTCCATACAACAGTCCGAGCAGGGTAATTTCTCATCCTTTGCCGATTCATTGTCGTCCAATATTTGTTTTTGAAATACTGGCGAGTTCTCCTTCACATAAAGACGTATGTGAGAAGTAGCCAAAAGCTGCAGACACACGAAACAATTCTTTTTATTCAAGCTCCACGACACAACAATCGAGCAGTGGTACCTCCCTTCCCTTGATCACTTCTCGTTGTTCAGCACCTCTTGACAGTACTGGAGAGTTCCGGTACGCACAGAAAGATCGTTCAGAGATAGCCATAAGCTTGAGAGGCGCGAAAGAATTTTTTTCATGGAAGTTGTACGGTACGACAATCGAGCAGTGTCACCTGTCATCCCTTGATGACCTATTGTTGTATATACATATATTTTTTTTTAACAGTACGAGGAAGGTCTCGCACATATAAACCCATATGCGCGAAGTAAATAGAAGCTTCAGACACGGGAAATCGATTTTTTTTACTAAACCTGTACCATGCAACATTCGATTCTTGTTCTATCTCCCTTTCTGCCGATTTATTGACACTGATATTTTTCTTCAACTACCAGAGAATTTCAGAACAGGAAAGAACAGATGTCAGAAGTGGCCAACAACTTCGGACGCACGATATAATTGTTTCGATCGGAAATGTATGACACGGTGGGACACCACTCTGACCTCTCATCCCCTGTTGACTGATTGTTGTCTAATCATTTATTTAGCGCACTAGAGAGTTTCAGTACACATGGAGACATATGAAAAATATAGCTAGAAACTTCAGACACAGAGAATGATTTTTTTCTGCAAAGTATCCCATACAACAGTCGAGCAGTGTGATTTCTCATCTCTTGCCGATTCATTGTTGTCCAATATTTGATCTTCAAATGCTGTCGCGTTCTCCTACACATAAAGACGTATGTGAGAAGTAGCCAAAAGCTTCAGACACACGAAATTATTTTCTTCCTCAAGCCCCACCACAAAACAATCGAGCAGAGGTATCTTTCCTCCCTTCATGACTTCTCGTTGTCTAGCACGTCTCTACAGTACTTGAGACTTACAGTACCCACAGAAAGATGACAGTGAACTGGCCGTAAGCTTGAGAGTCGCGAAATAATATTTTTTCAATAAAGTTGTACGGTAGAACCATCGAACCTGTCATCCCGTGATGACCTATTGTTGTCTAATGTTTTTTCACCGTACCGCAAATTTCTCGTCCATATAAAAACATATTGAGACGTAACTAGCAGCTTGAGACACGGGAAATCCTTTTTTTAAGATTAAACCTGTACCATGCAGCAATCGAGAAGTCTAGCCTCTCATGCCTGGACAATTCATTGTTGTCCAGTATTTTTTCTGAATTCCTGGAGAGTTGTGGTACTCATACAGATCTATCTAAATATTCGGCAGAATCTTCAGGCACCCGCTTTTTTTTGCTACAAGGTGTACAATAGAACATTTGATTTTTTATCTATCTCCTTCTCTGCCGATTTATTGAGACTCATATTTTCTTTCAACTACTAGCGACTTTTATTACACGAGAGAACTAATGTCAGACGGGGCCAGAAACTTCGGACGCACGAAATAATATTTTTGTTCGAAACTGTATCATTCGACGTTACAGCAGCCTGACCTCTTATACTTTGTTTCTCGGTTCTGTTCTGATGGCTTATTTAGCATACTGTAGAGTTTCAGTGCACACAAAGACACACGAAAGAAGTAGCCAGAAGCTTCAAAAATCGAGAATAATTTTTTTCTGGAAAGTTTTCCATAGAACAGTCGAGCAGTGTGATTTCTCATCCCTTGCGATTCATTGTTGTCCAATATTTGTTTTTGAACAACTGGCTAGTTCTCCTACACATAAAGACGTATGTGAGAAGGAGCCAAAACCTTCGGACACACGAAACAATTTTTTTTATTCAAGCCCCACAGTACAACAATCGAGCAGTGGTACCTTTCCTCCTTTGATGACTTCTCGTTGTCTAGCACGTCTTTACAGTACTAGAGAGTTACCGTACACGCAGAAAGATGGCTGAGAAGTTGCCATTAGCTTGAGAGGAGCGAAATATATTTTTTTCTTCATAGGAGTTGTATGGTTAAACAATTGAGCAGTGTCACCTGTCACCTCTTGATGACTTATTGTTGTCCAATATTTTCTTTATCGTTCGAGAAAGTTCTCGTACATATAACAACATATGACCGATCTGGGGGACCCGAATGGACATTACTAACATGACGGCATTGAGTTCTCCTCTGCTTTTACCTTTATTTCTGTCATATTGCTTCAAATACAATGACGACGATTTGAGGATGATTCCAGGGGCATTTGTTAATAAAAAAAGGTAAAAGCAATGACTCTGATGAATCTGGGGAACCCGAATGACTATTACTAATATGACGGCATCGAATTCTTCTCTGCTTTTACCTTTGTTTTTGTCATATTGCTTTAAATACAATGACGACGATTTGAGGATGATTCCAGGCGCATTTGTTAATAAAAAAAGGTAAAAGCAATAATTGTGATGAATCTAGGGGACCCGACTGGGCATTGCTAATATGACGGCATCAGGTTCTTCTCTGCTTTTACCTTTATTTCCGTCATATTGGATCAAATAAAATGACGACGATTTAAGGATGATTACAGGCGCATTTCTTAACAAACAAAGATAAAAGCAATGATTGTGCAAATTCTGGAAGACCCGAATGGACATTGCTACTATGACGGCATCGAGTTCTTCTCTGCTTTTACCTTTATTTCTGTCATATTGGATCGAATAAAATGACGACGATTTGAGGATGATTACAGGCGCATGTCTTAATAAAAAAAGATAAAAGCAATAATTGTGCTCATTCTGGGGGACCCGAATGGACATTGCAAATATGACGGCATCGAGTTCTTCTCTGCTTTTACCTTTATTTCTGTCATATCGCATCGAATAAAATGACGAAGATTTGGGGATGATAACAGGCGAATTTGTTAATAAACAAAGGTAAAAGCAATGGTTGTGTCGATTCTGGGGGACCCAATTGGACAGGCCTGATATGACGGCACCGAGTTCTTCTCTGCGTTTACCTTTCTTTCTGTCATATCGCATCAAATACACTGACGACGATTTGAAGACGATAACAGGCGCATTTGTTAATAAAAAAAATATAAAAGCAATAATTGTGCTCATTCTGGGGGACCCGAATGGACATTACTAACATGACGGCATCGAGTTCTTCTCTGCTTTTACCTTTATTTCTGTCATATTGCTTCAAATGCAATGACGACGATTTGAGGATGATTTCAGGCGCATTTGTTGTTAAAATAAGGTAAAAGAAATGACTGTGATGAATCTGGGGAACCCGAATGAATATTACTAATATGACGGCATCGAGTTCTTCTCTGCTTTTACCTGTGTTTCTGTCATATTGCTTCAAATATAATGACGACGATTTGATGATGATTGCAGGCGCATTTGTTAATAAAAAAAGGTAAAAGCAATAATTGTGATGAATCTGGGGGACCCGACTGGGCATTGCTACTATCACGGCATCGAGTTCTTCTCTGCTTTTACCTTTATTTCTGTCATATCGCATCGAATAAAATGACGAAGATTTGGGGATGATGACAGGCGCATTTGTTAATAAACAAAGGTAAAAGCAATGGTTGTGTCGATTCTGGGGGACCCAATTGGACAGGCCTGATATGACGGCACCGAGTTCTTCTCTGCTTTTACCTTTCTTTCTGTCATATTGCATCAAATACACTGACGACGATTTGAAAACGATTACAGGCGCATTTGTTAATAAAAAAAGATAAAAGCAATAATTGTGCTCATTCTGGGGGACCCGAATGGACATTACTAACATGACGGCCCGAGTTCTTCTCTGCTTTTACCTTTATTTCTGTCATATTGCTTCAAATACAATGACGACGATTTGAGGATGATTCCAGGCGCATTTGTTAATAAAAAAAGGTAAAAGCAATGGCTCTGATGAATCTGGGGAACCCAAATGATTATTACTAATATGACGGCATCGAATTCTTCTCTGCTTATACCTTTGTTTCTGTCATATGGCTTCAAATACATTGACGACGATTTGATGATAATTTCAGGCGCATTTGTTAATAAAAAAAGGTAAAAGCAATAATTGTGATGAATCTGGGGGACCCAATTGGACAGGCCTGATATGACGGCACCGAGTTCTTCTCTGCTTTTACCTTTCTTTCTGTCATATCGCATCAAATACACTGACGACGATTTGAAGACGATGACAGGCGCATTTGTTAATAAAAAAAGATAAAAGCAATAATTGTGCTCATTCTGGGGGACCCGAATGGATGCCGTCATATTAGCAATGTCCATTCGGGTCCCCCAGAATGAGCACAATTATTGCTTTTATCTTTTTTTTATTAACAAATGCGCCTGTAATCATCCTCAAATCCTCGTCGTAGTATTTGATGCGATACGACAATAATAAAGATAAAAGCAGAGAAGAACTCGATGCCGTCATACTAGCAATGTCCATTCGGGTCTTCCAGAATTTGCATAATCATTGCTTTTATCTTTGTTTGTTGAGAAATGCGCCTGTAATCATCCTCAAATCGTCGTCATTTTATTTGATCCAATATGACAGAAATAAAGGTAAAAGCAGAGAAGAACTCGATGCCGTCATACTAGCAATGTCGATTCGGGTCTTCCAGAATTTGCACAATCATTGCTTTTATCTTTGTTTGTTAAGAAATGCGCCTGTAATCATCCTTAAATCGTCGTCATTATATTTGATCCAATATGACAGAAATAAAGGTAAAAGCAGAGAAGAACTCGGGGCCGTCATATTAGCAATGCCCAGTCGGGTCCCCTAGATTCATCACAATTATTGCTTTTACCTTTTTTTATTAACAAAGGCGCCTGAAACCATCCTCAAATTGTCGTCAATGTATTTGAAGCAATATGACAGAAACAAAGGTAAAAGCAGAGAAGAACTCGATGCCCCCATATTAGTAATGTTCATTCGGGTTCCCCAGATTCATCACAGTCATTGCTTTTACCTTTTTTTATTAACAAATGCGCCTGAAATCATCCTCAAATCGTCGTCATTGTATTTGAAGCAATATGACAGAAATAAAGGTAAAAGCAGGACCGGTGCGATGGTCTAGTGGTTAGCGTGCTCGCCACTAAACCAGCGGACCGGGAGGTCCCGGGTTCGAATCCCAGTCGCGTACATTTCGTCGTGAAATGTTTTTCTTCGGCATTTTCGCGGCGAAATAAGACTAGTTCCACGGCTGGGGGGCGAACTCGATGACCGGCTGTATTGGTATAGGTTTTCCGCAGTTTCCCTATACCCATGACAGAAATGTCATGATGAATATAATACAGAGGGGGAAGTCGGCTGCGGCCGTAAGAGGAGCGGGGGGGACTAGGAGAAAGATGGAGAAAAAGAGAGTAAACAGTAGAGGAAAGAAACGGGCACAATGAAGGGAAAGAATAGGTAACAAACGCGAAAAGCGTGTACCTAAGGAAAAAACCAAAACAAAAAAAAAGGTAAAAGCAGAGAAGAACTCGATGCTGCCATATTAGCAATATCGATTCGGGTCCCCCAGAATGAGCACAATTAGTGCTTTTATCTTTTTTTATTAACAAATGCGCCTGTAATCACCCTCAAATCGTCGTCATTGTATTTGATGCGATACGTCAGAAATAAAGGTAAAAGAAGAGAAGAACTCAATGCCGTCATACTAGCAATGTCCATTCGGGTCTTCCAGAATTTGCACAATCATTGCTTTTATCTTTGGTTGTTAAGAAATGCGCCTGTAATCATCCTTAAATCGTCGTCATTTTATTTGATCCAATATGACAGAAATACAGGTAAAAGCAGAGAATAACTCGATGCCGTCATATTAGCAATGTCCATTCGGGTCCTCCAGAATGAGCACAATTATTGCTTTTATCTTTTTTATTAACAAATGCGCCTGTAATCATCCTCAAATCGTCGTCATTGTATGTGATGCGATACGACAGAAACAAAGGTAAAAGCAGAGAAGAACTCGATGCCGTCATATTTGCAATGTCCATTCGGGTCCCCCAGAATGAGCACAATTATTGCTCTTATCTTTTTTTGTTAACAAATGCGCCTATAATCATCCTCAAATCCTCGTCGTTGTATTTGATGTGATACGACAAAAGTAAAGGTAAAAGCAGAGAAGAACTCGATGTCGTCATACTAGCAATGTCCATTTGGGTCTTCCAGAATTTGCATAATCATTGCTTTTGTCTTTGTTTGTTAAGAAATGCGCCTGTAATCATCCTTAAATCGTCGTCATTTTATTTGATCCAATATGACAGAAATAAAGGTAAAAGCAGAGAAGAACTCGATGCCGTCATACTAGCAATGTCCATTCGGGTCTTCCAGAATTTGCATAATCATTGCTTTTATATTTGTTTGTTAAGAAATGCGCCTGTAATCATCCTTAAATCGTCGTCATTTTATTTGATCCAATATGACAGAAATAAAGGTAAAAGCAGAGAAGAACTCGATGCCGTCATACTAGCAATGTCCATTCGGGTCTTCCAGAATTTTTAGTCATTTTTTTTAGTCGCAAAATCACCTCACAAGACCCTTACAAAATACATGGCCACATTATTATAGTCGCCCATACATCGTTTTTCCACCCATACCATAGCGTAAGTGTAGGAACGTTTTGAGTCCTCTTCCATGAACATGAGTTTCATTGAAATCGAAAGCGGACGCTATAGCGGCGTTTCCTATCAGTGTTGACGAAAGAGAATGGACGGAAATACAAAAAATGGCGCAAAGATGAAAGAGCCTGAGAGTGGAGTCTCTCATCCGCTTTCATCTTTGCGCAAGACTCTCGTCGACTCTAACCAGGAACGCCACTTTGGCGTCCGCCTTCGATTTTAATGAAACTCAAGTCCACCTCCGTATCTCCATAGATATTGATTAATGCGAGATATACGATAACAGACGACCAGGGGGCGTACACAAATTACGTAACGCCAAGCTCCTTAATTTTCGACCGTCCTCCACCCCCACGAACCAGAACCGTAAGTCTGCCCCCCCCCCCCCCCCCCCACCGCTATTCCATTACGTGACGGGTGCTTAAGTGACGACGGTTTGACCACTTTTTTTTATATTTAAGGCCCTTTTTTATTCAAGCAGTCTTTAAAATTAGTAATTATCAAAATTGTAAAAAAAAAATTGAAAATCGACTGATGAGTTTTTGGGTATTTGCTGGGACAACGTCGAAAAATGTTGTTTCGATAAAAACGCGATTAATGTTTTCCTTCCGTTTTTCTTGATACAAAGTTATGTTCTTTATAGAATATTGTTACTTACATTAAAGCATCTAGTCTCCGGCGATATGACAGTTTTTCATCTTTATTATATTTCACAAAATAATAAGACCATCAATTGTGAACGATGCTTGGCGAAAGTGGGAAAGCCACTATGTAAATTTTTGCACAGTGGCAAAGGATATATATTACATGGAAGCACAGGACCCGTGTTAATATATGGCACAGAAAACGTAGTATATATTTCCGCCGTTATAATGCGCGCGACGTATCGGTGTGCCACATACAATCAAAGAACATATACTCTTTGGCTGTGTTTATGCACATCGATACAGTTAGCGCTTGGGTGGCCGCGGCGATAATCAAGCATCACCCCAAGAAATCGTGACAGCGCTCCCATAAGGCCTGTGCTTCTATGTAATATATGTTATTTGCCGGTGGTTCCCTCTTAGCTGACATTTAGAATGGAAAGCTGTCAACTTTCGCAGTAAAATTGCGCGACTTTTCAATTTGAAACTTGAACATCTAGAAATTTTGTTATTTCTGGCAGTTCTAAAATCGTGACGTAACGCAAACCTTGGTCTTCCCCTCCCCCCACGTACGTACGACCATAATGTCTGATCGGAGCCCCTCCCGCCCCCAAATTGTGTTACGTAATTTGCGTACGCCCCGTAAATAAATAAATGAGAATATGTTCTGAGATAACTATGCCTAGCAGTGAGCTGGGCGTAGAGGTGGTGGCACGTAAGGCCGGAAATAAACGCGATCGGAATGAACCGCTCTTGAGCCAAACTAGAGTTTTTATTCTTCAATAAATAACTTTGTACACTATTTACGATTAAGACGGGCTACCATGAGCCACACTTTATTGGAACCCCATAGTTAGATTGAGATGATACAGAACCGGTGGATACGATTCTGAACGAGAAGGTATTCTAACGGAACCACAAGTTCGGCTGTGAGAAAAACGACGACTGACTATCATAAGAGCTGTAACCGATATTTATAGGCTCGCTCTCCGGGGAGGAAAGCGGCCGAGCGGGGAAGGATTCTCGAATCGTCGAGAACACTTGAAAATCTGTCGTCACCGAACTGAGTTGAGCGCTGAGCCGATCAAGAAATGCCCTGGAGTGGACGCTTGGAAATCATCTGAGTCGTTTGTAAGCGGACAGAGTGGTCGAGAGTCCAAGACTGACTCCATCTGGATGAGGAGGGTTGTAAATTCCTCGAACGTCAAGATCGAGTCCCCGAGGACCCGTCGCAGATGGAACTTGACGGACTTCACCTCAGCTTTCCATTTACCGCCAAAATGTGGAGCTACGGGTGGGTTCAACAGTCACCTTGGTCCGTCATTGGCCAAGAGCTGACTGAGACGACCCAATTCTTAGGCGCTCTCGAGATGACCTCGTCTGAGCTGTCGATCTGCGCCGAAAAAGTTCGCACCACAGTCACTTCTGAGAGTGGCGCAGATCCTCCGCCGCCCGTGAACCTTCTGTAACAAGCTAGGAACGCGTAGGTCGAGTAGTCTGAGACAGCTTCGAGGTGGATCGCAGAGGTCGAGAAGCAAACAAACAAGGCGATCGAACCCTTGTGCGTTCGAACTGCCCACTCTTGCCAAGTTTTTATTGTAAACGGCCCGGCGTAGTCCACGCCGCTGTAGAGGAACGGGCGAGATAGTGATACCGAAGACGATGGAAGCTCCCGCGCATATCGCACGCGTCGAAGGATTGCTTTGCTTGAGTTGCTTGAGTCCCTCCGTGAAGAGTCTTCTGGTGAGCCTCGGAAATGACCCTAGTGGCAAGATGTCCGTGTCGAAGAATGATCCCCCGATGAGTGGTTTCAGGGTCAAATTGAGCGTTGTCAGAACGTCTTCTGACTCGCATCACTCCTAGATGATCAATGAACGGAGTGAGTCGGATCAGAGATCTGGAACTGGAGAGCTGGCTCCAGAAGTGCTGACCTTGCACGTGCTTGATGCACAAGAGGCGGGCCCTGTCCAGGCCTTGGGGTGTTAGCGATGTGGCCTGAGAAGACTGCGGCTTTCTTTTAAGCAGATCGATGACCCGTTGCCTTGTTGCTGTGACCTTAAGGAGCTTTTTCATTGAGGAGTATCTGGTGAGCAGACTCTATCCTGCATCTGGAGCCATAGAGACGACAAGAGCGAGACCTGGACATTCTTTGAGTTGCACGAGTCCTTTAGACGCACAGTCAGCCAGATTCTCCTTCTCTGGGACGAAGTGCCAGCTCGGGCAATGACAACGCTCTTGTATAGTAGCGACCCTGTTTCGTACAAAACCCTTCCACCGTGACGTATGCCCACTGACCCAAGTGAGTGTCATAGTGGAGTCCGTTCACAGGAAAGTCGAATGATCGCTTAAGTCTAAGGCCTTTTCGACATGAGCGACAAGCCGTGAGAGCAGGAGCGCTCCAGAGAGTTCGAGCCACGGGATGGTCATCGTTTTCAGTGGAGCCACTTTCTCGGGCGAAGAACTTGAAGCAATCGTCCTCCGGCGACCAGTTGAGCCCGAGGATACGTACATCTGAACCCTCGTCGGACTGAGCGACATTAATCGGCGTGGTGGACGTCGATAGGTGCAAGATTGCATTGCTGCAATTGCTCGTCCACTTTTGTACCGGAAAGCCGCCCGCCTTACAGAGAGCGGTTAATTGCTTCGCGATGCTCTTGAGATAGTTCGAGGGGTCCGCGCCCCTGAATATGTTATCGACATATCGTCCCTTGAGAAGAGGTGGTCCAGCTAACGGGTGTCGATGACCTTCGTTCTTTACGAGCTGAAACAAAGCAAATAGCGAAAAAAGGAACACAGCTGAGCCCGCACGTGACGGCGGAAAGCTGCACCGCGACGACCTTTCCACCGCGAGATGTCCATAGAACTCAAATAGTGAACACGGATCGATGCCTTCTGACCCACAGGAGCACGTCTCGCAAGTTAATTTGGAAATTCGCGCCCGAGTGGAGAAGAGCGTTGACTGAGAAGCTCAACGATTATTTGCAGGAGCCGTTGATTACGACTCGGAGCTTGGTCGTGAGACTTTGTTCCCGTACTACTCCGTGATGAGGAAGATGAAAGGGGGGCGTAAACTCTGGAGTAGCTGCGGGAACTCTCTTGAGATGGCTGAGTTGTTCGTATTCTTCAATGAAATTTGAGTAGAGCTGATCATACATTGCATCCTTGTCGAGCCAACGTGTTAACCCCCGCAAGCAACACAGGGCGGTTGCCTTCGAGTCACCGAGCTGTTCAGGAGACGTTTGAATGGCAGTCGCACTGAAAAATGACCCTCGAAATTTCTCTCATGGTATTGACGAAATGGGTTTCACACTCGAGCTGGTCAGGAGAGAGCGCTGAGCTGTCCTTCGGTTGAGACTCCTCCTGGATCAAGAAACGGTGGAGCAGCTGATATATTTTGTTTTCGTGAGTCCCTTGTCATACTGAAACGAACGCCTCTCGAGATGTGCCGGCTGTCGGTCCTGACACAATCCATCCGAAGATAATTTCTTGGGCGATCGGACAGTTAGACGCCCCCTTCCGCAGCCGGCCCATGATGAACTGGCCATAGCCGTCAGCACCAACGAAAATGTGAATGCATTGAGGCTGCCCGCAATCTCGATCGGCGAGGTGCAGGTCCTTGAGATGATCCCATGAGTGTTTTTTCCGAGATGAGAATGACGGCAAAGTGAGCTTCAGCTGAGGCAAGACGTAAGCTGAGCAGATGCAAAATTGAAACGTTGAATAAATTGATTATATTTTAAACGATACATAGCCTCGAGCGGTACCTGGCGAGTTGCCTGCGACCCCAAAGATGCGAAAAGAAGATGGCAGTCTCCGCGAGCTGCAGAGTTGCACTACTTGTTCCCATATGATGGCAATTTCCGAGCTTTGGTCAATATGGAGCCGTACCGCATGGAGCGAGCCGTGAGCCATACTAATGAAAGCTCAAGCCGGAGGCAGCAGGATGCACGCTCGCTCTGAGAATTGCAAATCGGGTGTTGAGTTTGTTACCTCGAGCTGGCTGTGTTTATCATGGGCACACAGATCGTTCGAGATTACTGTCGAGCTGTCGCGACCCATCGCGGGAACTTGAGCCGAACCTGAGAGCTCTGGCGAGATGCACTATTAGCGGCAAGCTCATTTCTTCGTTGCTGACGAGGAGGACGGACCGGTCTTACCTTGTCCCCATGAGTTGTTCTCGCATGGGCTCTTCGAGCTTGGTGATTTGGAGCTGGCGTGTAAGTCAACGAGTGATGACAAGCGCCGCACTCCTTGCACCGCTTCTGCGTGCGACAATTGACTAGGTTGTGATGGCAGAGGCAGTCGTAACAGAGCCAGAAATCAGTCGCCTATTTTTTCCGGTGCTGATAGGTTACTGGCAGGAATTTCTTACACCTCGTAATGCAGTGCCTGCCTTGGCATGAGCACTCATCACGAGGACCCAGCTTCGGGCAGATTGCAGTGGCCACCTTCGCCTGAGCTGGCCGTGAAGTCCTTAAGCGTGCGGCGTTGGGAGCCTCCCGATACGTTGACGGAGCAGAGCCTTGTGCGAGGCGGTTCTTTGAGACCCTGCTGGGGTGGCTGCGCTCCAGCCTTCACTCGAGCCAGCAGAAACTCCTCGAGCTGAGTGTAAGGAGGCGGCGCCTTCAGTGAGCCAATCTCGACTCCTCATGCCTTCCGCAGGAATGGACTGAGGAGCTGGGTGACGTGATACACCAGGAACATATCCCAGTGGCCTACGGGAGCATGGAGACCCCTCGATGCATCTAGAGCTTCTGACATCGATGCAATGAATTTTTCGAGCTCGCTTTTCGATGCGCCTGAGAGCGGCGTCAAGCCGAAAATCGAGCCGAGCGGAGCCTCAACAAGGAGCAGCTTGTTCAACGCGCCCGAGAATTTCTGAGCTCATGATGAGAGGTTACTTACGAATTGAGCTGCGGTACCTGACAGGCTTGCTTTGAGACAGTGGATGTTCTCCACTGACGAGAGCGAGCTGTTCAAGATGACCATACTCTCGTAGAGGTCCTTGAAGCCAACTCACTCTCCATATTCACCGGAAAACGTTGGCAGCAAGAGCTTCGGCAAGGTCTGCCGGCCTGTCGAGCTCCCCGATTTCGAATCGAGTGACTCGCAAGTCCTCGCTCTTTCATAAGCGCTGACAACCAGATAAGATTTGTCGACCAGCAGGTCGAAGTGAGCTCCCATGAGCTCGTCATCGACACGAACGAACCGATCCCACTTGGCAGTGAGCGCATCGAGACGCGCTCTCAACTTGTGGACATTCCGATGAACGGTGTCCTTTCCGAGCTGTAAAGACCGTGCGAGCCGTTCAAACCGAGCCGTCTACATGTTGACAAGCCGCCACCCTGCTTTTGAGTCGGTATCGGTTTTGTTAGCGAGAGTTGCTATGGTGGTTATGAACAGGGCGAGCCGAAAAGTCATCCTTGTTGGACTGCACCGGAGGATCCAGCTGTCCTCCCGTGCTGGCTCCTTCAAGGGCCGTCGCCATCTCGGATGATTGTTGGTCAGCGTCCCCAACCGCGACTAAGTCATCGAGTTCCTTCGTCTCAGCCATAATGAGCAGCTCTGAGCTGGACTTCGAGACGTTGTAGAAGTCCGCTGAGCTGCACTTACCCACGCATTAGTATGGAACGATCGAGAGAGCCGTGCACCTGTGACGGCGTCTCAAAGGATACTATTTTCTATCGTTCAAGTACGCGAGCACGATCACTTGCACACTATGCCGAAATCTCACTTGTGGAACACCGACGTCAGAACGTGAGAAATCCCTCCGTACTTGCGAAATGTCCGACTTCGCAAAATACGCACTGTGGTCGCATGTAGCTTCCCGGTAGAATGTTCATCGTCGCGGGATTGTTAGACGCACTCGAAAACGCACTGGAGATGTTCTTAAATAAATCGCGATCCCTAACGATGCACAATGAGACATCAGCGTGGATATAGAAAGTGGCGGACTGGGGGGGGAGCGTGGTCTGCCCCGGGCCTCTGGTCCTGGGGAGTAATTTTTAGTCAAATTCCAACCAAGGCCGAAATATGTTCAGTAAGGGGCAGTTTGGGGTTGGAGGCCCCGTACGTATGCAAAATATAAACATAGATAGGTAGGTACTTATTCACCTGTTATCAGGTTATGATACCAATTGTCAATATAGTATAAAGCTCTACCTACTTACAGCCAGCGCCATAAAAATGGTGCGCCCCGCGCGGTGGGCCTCGCTCACTCTATGGTGGCTTCGGCGCGAAACATAAATACTAGATCCGAACAATAGAGAAATTTCGTAAAGAATATTTCATACAGACGTACTAAAGAAATTAGTATTGGAAAAATTTAGTGCGCATTCGCCTTGCGTGGTGCGTCACTTCACGGTGCTCTGAGACCACCGAGAACAGTGAGCCAATGAGCGCTCGGTGCGCGCGCAAGTGAGGAGGGTCGAGTCGAGCAAGCGTGCGCGATCGTGGTCGATACTGCGGTCGTCAGTCGCCCTGCGAGCGTTGTAAGAATACAACCTAATGTGCACCATTGCTTTGCCAAAGCGTATATCTATATTATTGAATAAAACCAGAGTCATTTTCTTTCGTTTGTTAAATCACTGTTTCTTTTTTTAAACCTGTCTCCCATCCTTACAAATAATCTCGATCAATTAATAATTACATACATACATACTAAACAATAATAGCAGGGGAAATCAACCAATCTCAACCTTACTGTCGTAAAATTACATTATAACTTGTAACTTGTTAGAAGCCAAAATAAAGATAGTAGCCGCCGCTGTTGCCAACTTATTTTGTTATACCCACCCTAAGCCGTTCTTCAAACCACCAGAAAATCTATAATACCGCCTGGTGTTAGCGCTTACTGTCAAGTAAGCAACTACATCTGATGCACTTACATAAAACAGTTATTAAGTATTTAAAAACATACTTTTTCAAGCAAATTGAACTCTATTCAATTACTATACCCTGTGGTCTATATTCATTCAAATCTATAAACAGCCAAAACATTATTCAGGGAATCCCCATGACACTCGTAGGTATTTACAAGATCGTAGTGTTGGCTACACCATAGAAATTGACACACTTTGTGTCAAAGGGCCTTGTCATGGCAAAATATAATGTATTATAAATTTGTTTACACGTTAGTGGTTGAATATCTTGCTCACCACTGACAAAAACCACCAGCCACTAAAAACAAATTGTATCCACTAAAAGGGATGTCTAAACCACCAGTTTCCGTGGAAATCCACTAAGTTAGCAACACTCTTAGCCACTGCGGGACTTTCCTGACCCACGGTCTTACATACAGGTCTGGAAACGAAACCACATTTCAATGATGCCGTGAGGCACCATTACAAGATCCACTTTTTATTCCGTTCGCCGCCACATGCGTCGCTCCTATTGGAGGATATCCCCCACCCACGGTCTTCTGTGATCTCACCGTACTCCCCCACTTATAATTTCCGTGTTGTCGTGTGAACGATAACCTCGGTCCGTGTGTTATCTCATGCTCTTAAGGCATTTCTTTTACGAACTCCAATATTTAACAATTAATTGATTTTCGTCGTAATCAAGTAAAAATACATCCCCGTATACTGGTTAAATTGCAAGCCACTTTACCCGACTTTTAACGAAAAGGACGACTCTGAAAAAAGTCTCATTTATACGGCGTTTTATGGAGATAACGCGCTGGCTACATTTCTATGTAATAATTTAAACACTAAATAACTCTAGATGCCAGATATAAACTGCTCACACGTGTAAAATATTGTAAAGATTTCGTAACGACAATAAAAACAGCGGGTCATCGAATGTTTAGAGAAAATATTCAGCATTAAACTTAGAAAAATGTGACTAGCAGAAGAGTTTTCGTAGCTGTGACTTTTCAGAGAATGGGTCTATCAATCAGTTTAGTCTTCAGTAAGCGTATTATTTGTACGTTTGGTTTTTTATTCGTATCCTTATTCAATATTCGGTATCCTTATCAAATAAAAGGTCCGTATGGTATTCTTATCAACTAAAAGGTCAAATATCGTATACTTATCAAATAAAAGGTCGACGGCGCATGCACCTCGATCTGAAGAGTGGGAGAGACAGACAGAAGATATTCTGTCCATGTCACACACCTACCCGTCAACAGCAATGCCACGTAGTGGCGAAAAATATAAATAAAAGTGGATCGGCTTACAATTAGCGTGCCTAACATATCGTGGTCGTTTCCAAACCTGCATCAAACCTGTATTATTATTAAATAGGACTTCAGTAAATCTTTGTCTTGTTTACAACTTATAATCTAATACTTCTTGACGATTTGTGTGTTGGTCGGATCTTGCGGGGGAAGTTTTTCTAAACTGAAATACATTTAAAAAATTCGTCGATCTACGATGAACCAAGAACGCCTAGTAAATCTGTCCATTCTATCAATTGAAAGGAAAGTTTCAAGGCGAATAGATTTCAACGACGTTATTGAGAAATTCAGTTAAATGAAAACATGTAAATTAGTTACAAAGCAAAATCTTTGTTTTTTAGGCCTTAGGCCAAAATAACAGGTATAAAATCATGTGCGAATTTAACAATTGTTTTCGTGTGAAAAAGTAATTCACTCCTGAAATTAATTACCCATCTATTTAATATGAATATCAAGCTGTTAGAATTTTTTCTCGATGTTCAAAATGGCCGACTACTAATCTTTTCTTTTGTTATCTTTTTTAAGGCGCTCCGCGGCGTGACATTTAGCATCCACAATTTTTTACCTAGAACAAAAAACAAAAATTCTCGTCAATGTACATTAGAATACCTAGAGAAGTACGTACGGAATTCAAAAAATATTGTTTTATTCAAAAGTTGTAGGTATTTGAACTTGAGAAATGAATTTTCAGTGAAAAATTTCGTTATAACTGCTGATAAAATGAAAAGTTTTCGATCAGTGGGAAATCCAGTCCGTACTTCTCTGCGAAATGCAATTAGGAACATAACTTTTAAATTTGAAGTAAATCGAGTGAAAATTGTTGCAGTTATTTGTCACGCCAATTGGAAAAAAGTTGTTTCGAGAAGTTTCGAGTATTCGGCCATTTTGTACATCGAAAAAGAAAATTTCTAACAGCTTGATATTCATACTAAATAGATGTGTAATTAATTTTATGAGTAAATCACTTTTTCATACGAGAAAAAAATTGTTAAATTGGCACATAATTTTATACCCGTTACTGTGGCCTTAGGCCTTAAACAAATAAGTGCAATAAAAGTTACTTTCTCATTATAGTCTTCATTATTTCTTTGCACTTTACCTGCTAGGTGCTCTGCTGAATGCTGATCCGTATTCTAACTTTTTTACCCATATCATAAGTAGGGCGTATAGTAAAATTACATATCATCAATAATACATTCATTTTTTAGCAGCCCGGGGGGCCTCATTTATATGCCGCCCCGGGTCTCCGACGGGCTTAGTCCGCCACTAGGTATTGAGGCTTTTTTCGATGAAATTTCGGACTGCGAGAAAATCTAGACGCACCGGTACAATGCTCGAGGGATATTGCCACTCCTCGAGGTAAACATTCGAGTCAATTGTTGCGGAGGCGTGTGGGTCACGCGGACCAATCGCGGCTTTTAGGACCGCCGGCGGCTGGCGGTAAACATGGCGCGATCGACGACGCGATGCGACCACGAGGCGAGCAAACCGTCTCAATGCGCCGGTTTGTCCTGAGCATGCGCAAGGTTCGCCACTAGAGTGAGAGAGCGCGAGAAGGCCAGAGCGACGCGCCGCGCGCTTCTTCTGCTGCCACGCGGCGAACGATGGCGAACGCACGACGCACCGGGCGTGTTCGTGTGCAAGAAAGCGAGATGTAGAACGCCCGTCGCATGGATTCTAAGCACCCCACGCGGTAGTGCACGCGAACACCTTTTTACTTTTGTACTATTGTCCCGAGCATACCGTTCGACCGAAAAAAACTCGATGCTTCGCCCGTGCTCAGAACATCCGGCTCGAAGAACCAAAAATGTTCTGAGATGACTATGCTTGTGCTACCATGAGCCACGCTTAATTTGAGTCGCACAGTAAGATCGAGATGATACTGAACTGGTAGATACGATTCTGAACGTGAAGGTACTCTAACGGAACCACAAATTCAACTATGAGGAAAATGACGACCGACTATCATAAGACAGGTGACTTATGTTTATAGGCTCGCTCTCCGGGGAGGAGAGCGGCCAAGCGGGGAAGGGTTCGAGAATCTTCGAGTCCATCGTTAGATCAAAACAAAGGGAAGAGTTGACCAATGAGAGCCGGACGAAATATCGCCTGGTTTCGAGTAGGACAACGAGCTTTTGAGAAGCCTGAGAAACTCCCGTCTTGATGGAACAGAATGAAAGTGCGACAAATAGGGATCGACGACATCGGAAAAAAATATATCACGCTCAGCCGCTGGATTTCGCGCGGCTTGACTCACGCTCTAAAATTGCGTGCTCAAGATGATAGGCAATAATAGCAGAAGGTATATAAAATGTCAAATTGGCCGGGCAAGCGAGACAGATGACTATCTACCTATGATCTATTTATCGTCGCCTGCTACATTTGCCGCGCTCAGACTCAGTGCTCGAGTGGCGTCGTCGTTGAGGGCAGACTGCAGCCCTACAACAATTCTGCGATCGCCAAAATTCGAATCACTCCTATTCAAAAACGATTTGAAGGAAACAAAAAAGCCTTGAGTTATACTCGGGGCACCCCTCTGCACCCGCCAGATCCGGGTGCACGGATTATTATGAATCACCATATGTATATATCTCGGCAGGAAACGCGTATTAGGACCAGAGGAAACATTGTGCATATGTTTCGCACGCATATTCAAAGCACAACGATATACGCGCGATAGCGGCACTCTCATTTTTCGACGGATTCTTATATTCAATTTAGACTTACAAGGAACATCACTTAAGTGTCCGCCTTCAATTTTGTTGAAACTTATAGATGTGATAAAGCATTGAAAACAATTACGCACGTATTTTTTTCATTGGCGAAAAACGGTTTTAAAGAAACCGACTCTTTCAAAGAAAGGCGTGTTGCCCCTTAATTTATTTTTCTTCGATACTTCTATTATAGGTTGTAGGAGAATATAATGCAGATCCCCGAATTTGGATTTTTCGCCTTTAGGTTTAACGAAAATGTAACTAATGTTGGATATAGAGGTCGCTGGAGCAGGGAGGACGCGATCGCGGACTCGATGCGGCGACAGAGAAAAAAGACTCTGGCTCTCTCTCGCTTGACAGCCGTTGGACGGAGAACACGAGCTGACGCAACTCGAGTCAGCTCGTGCCGCGTATCTGAGTAAGAAAATCCGTGCGCATCTCGAAGTACGGGCGCGAATCGGCCTTAGAATCTTTCCTAAAACGTGCGCGAGAAAGTTACGCTCAATATTTCGACAATATATCGAGACAGTGCTCACGCCCCTGGCCGGAAAACGTCCATTTCGACAACTCGGATCAGACCGGAAAAGTCGCACGCAGTCGCCAGGTCTGAACCTCGCATCGTGGACTCCATCAAAACGTCGCTCATCCCCCGATCCTCTGGGGCTGCCTCGACGGATTCCAAGATCTTCACGCAGGAGATGAATTTTCATCGGGGATCATTAAACACTATCCTCGATGCATCATCACCGTCCAAGAGAAGAAAACGGAATCAACAACCGTCGCATCGCCTCCAATTATATCAACGGTCATCGGCTCATAAAATCGAGCATCACAAAGGAAAAAGGGTTATCCAGTGTTAGCAAAATTTATAGACGGGACAATCGTCAGTAAAAATATAGCCAAATATCATGTGATAAATAATGGCCATCGTAACGCCTGTAGAGAGCGTCTGTTGTTGAGTGTGTAAAAGGGTTTAATTCGGTTAGCGTGCCGAAAGTCGCACCGTTTTCTTTAAAAGATTTTAATTTGGTTTAGCGTGCTGAAATGCGCTCCGTTTATATATATTTTTATTAATTCTATTGGCCAGCGTGCCGAAAGACGCTTCGATTTCAGATGTATCGTTCTATTGAACTGACGCATGCGTGTTTTGTTGCGGCCACGCGGGAAAAAAAGTTCATATCTGAATATATCTGAATCATATCTGCAGAATCAGATATGATCAGACAAGAAAAATGGCCATATCTGTTCATGTAGTGTCATGACAGATCATGTATGCTTATATATGAGCATGTATGATCATATCAGAGCCATTTTGATAATTTTGAGAGCAGACCTGTCCATATCGCAGCAGGTCTCACCAGATCCAATCCTCGGGAACGATCTGATCTTGTTGGACCAGAACTGATTTTATTAGGCCAGATCTGATCATGTCAGGTAGATCTGATTTTATTGGGCCAGATCTGATCATGTCAGGCAAATCTAATCTTATTGGACCAGATCTGTCTGTCCGTATAAGAATAAAATACCGTGGATCCCAGTAGACCTGGACATCTATGAACAATAGACCTGCCCATATGATAGAATCATAGTTTATCTGAACTATCAGACCAGGTATGACTCCGACTATATCAGAGCAAATCTTACCCTGTTGAGACAGATCAAATCTTGTTAGTGCAGGCATGAAGATATTAAAATGTTTACATATATAGAGCGGGGTTATTAACACGTCACCACTTGACGTGTTAATAATTAATAATATTATAGTAACTCACATGATCACATATAATACGGTCAGGTGAGGTGCCATATCTGATCGGATATTGTCTCATATCCTCATATATCGTTTTATATATTCAGATGTTTTCATGTGTGAACATCTGAACTGCATATACGATAAGGTATGAGTGTATAAGACTTCGAACATTTTCCAGGCTTGGTATCGTATCCGATGGGATAAAATGTTATGTGATCGTGCCTGCTCATATATCACATCACATATGTTCAGATATGGTTTCACGCTGCCAACTCGCCTTAGTACCTGACCAGATAAAAACATATATGAGATCTATATAGCGGAGTCTGGTACCGTATTTGATCGGATACGATCTTATACGAACAGATACGTTCACATATCACATCATGTATGTTCAGATACGAATTTACGGTACCAACTCGCCTTGGTACTTAGCCAAATATAAACAGATATGAGTTCATATATGGTCAGGCCAGATACTGTATTTGATCAGATATGATCTTCTATATGCATATGTGATGTGGAATATGATAAGACGTAATCATATATGATACTGTAAAATGTCAGATATGAATATATCTGATACATATATGACAATATCTGAAAAATATATGAACATATCCACTCAGACATGAACTTTTCTCCCGGGCAGCGTGCCGAAAGTCGCTCCGTTACATGCGTGTGAATAAAATGTCGTTTATTGGCCAGTGTGCCGCTGGTTTTTACGTTATAAATGTCTCTAATAATTAGGCCAGCGGGCCAAATATCGTATGTATTGACGTGGATAAGTGAGCCAAGATTAACTTGAATTTACAAATTATATGCCGAGCATGACCAATTATATTCTACAATAAAATAAAATCGATATCTTTTGCATCCAACAATAGACAAGAAATGATTACCAAAAAAGAATATATTATAAATTGGCGCCCAACGTGGTGCACGATTTAAGTCGAGTCTCACTAGAAAATAATCATAAATTCATTTTTCACGTTTTTTAATTCGAATAGATAATTTTCTTTAATGTACAATAAAGTACAGGAATAAATATGTCAATCCACAGAACTCCTCCGAAGACTCTGGATAAGGGGAATCCCCGGTGTCCCTTTCGCCGGATCGGAATACCATAAAAGCTAAACGGACAGTACATTTATCGGGTACTGAAAAGACAAACACTAATGTATTTGATGCTCTAGGTCCGTCCAATGAGAGAACGACACTAAAGGAAGAGCGAATAAGGCTAAATGCTGACAGGAACGAAATTGAAAAGCTAAAGAAAGAATTGATGCAAGGAAACATCATGGCCGACATGATTGTTGAAATAATGAAAGTTTATCGAACTTGTATCTCCCTCGCCTGCGTGCGCAGCTCGATGGGGAGAATGACAGCTTCAGCAGTTGACGAGAGGAGCGCTTGAGCATGTAGCATCATTTCTTTTCTAACAATAAATATATTTTCTTTATCTTGTTTCATCAAAGTGTATTGTGTACTAATTAATACAGAAAATCATTCCCGCTCATCCTGAGTATTGCAACAGGTTATGGGCCCAGGACGTTCCGAGGGAAATGGTGTATTAGGTATTTTTCGTCGAGTTATTAGGCAACAGGTCAGTCGTACCGCGAGGCCCGTGGCAGCCATTGTGCGTGTCGGTCCGTGAGAGTTTAGAGTCGAGTGACGGTATCGGAGATAGCGTGTGCGGGTCGAGACTGAAAGAAAAAATGTCGGACGATATCTCGGTGAGACACGTTGAGAAGCTCGATGGCTCGAATTTCCTCACGTGGAAATTTGAGATGAAGGCAGTGTTTCGTGCGGCGAGGGTGCACGGCATCATAGACGGCGCAGACGTGTTGGCGGAGGATGCCGCAACGGCGGTAAGAGGAGTGCGTGGGAAGAGAACGATGCGAAAACGAGAGTGTTGATCTCGACGTCGATCGAGAGGTCGCAGTTGATATCTCTTATAACGTGTGAAACCGCGAAGGAAATGTGGGACGCGCTGTGTGGACAATACGAGCAAGCGTCGTCGTCGAGCAAGTTGCATTTGCTAAACAAGTTTCATGCGTATCGAATGGAATCGGGCGACACGGTGGTGCAACATGTTGCAAAAATTAAAAACATGGCGTTGCAACTGAAGAATGTCGGTGCAGTAATGCCCGATGACACCGTGATGGCAAAAATTCTTTCGTGTTTGCCGCCGAGTTATAACGGTTTTCAGACGGCGTGGGACAACGTTGAGAGTGCGCAACAGAAGATTCAAAATTGGACGGAGCGGCTTGTGCGGGAGGAGTCGAGGCACGGGACGAGTGGTGACGGGGTCGAGGTATTAGCTGTGACAAATAGCAGTGGTACAAAGAAAAAAACGCAGAGCTCGAAACCGAAGAAGGACCTGAAAGACTTCAAGTGTTTTAAGTATCACGAGAAAAGTCATTTCGCGCGTGACTGCCCTCAGAAGAAAACCGGGAGTGGGGGAAAAGATAAGAATGGCGGTGGACCAAAGAAGTTTGTGCTCGTGGCTGATGTGAGAGACAGTGGATCGACGAAGCCGAGAGGACGCGTCGGTATCCGGGACGAACAGTTGTGACGCTTGCTCGAGGTCGATAAGACAGAGACCTGGCTTGGTGACAGCGGGGCTTCTCGTCATCTTACCTATCGGCGAGAGTGGTTCGAAAATCTCCGCACGGGTGTTGGTGGCTCGGTCGTACTTGGTAATGGCTGCGAGTGCAGTGTCGAGGGAGAGGGCGACATCGAACTCGAAGCGTTTGTCGATGGTCAGTGGAATTCCGTGCGACTCGAGAAAGTGTTGTACGTTCCGGAGATGAAGAAAAGTCTGCTATCGTTGGGAGCCTGTGCCAAGAAAGGTTGTTTCATCGGGATCAACGAGGACAGTATAACTGTAACGTTGAAGGACGAAATCGTGATGACCGGTGTGGGTCTCGGTAACTCGATTTATCAAATGCTCGTTCGCGTGGTGTCGTCGACAGAGTCGATGGAAGTCAACATATCGACAGCTGATCTAAAAATGTGGCACGAGCGTTTGGGTCATGTTGGTGCGCGTGCTCTCGAGGACATGGTGAAAAATGATCGTGTGACTGGCGTGAAGCTGAAGAACGTCGGAAATTTTTTCTGCGAGCCTTGTCAACTTGGAAAAGCACACCGAAAATCGTTTAAAGAGAGTTCGAGGTCGCGAGAGCTGAAGCCGGGCGAGTGCGTGCATAGCAATGTGTGTGGACCGATACAAGTAAAGTCACAGGGAGGCGCTAGCTATTTCGTTACTTTTATCGACGAGGCTTCGAATTTTTGCCATGTGGACTTCCTCCGACACAAAGATCAAGTGTTCGAAAAATGCAAGGCTTACGATAAAATGGTCGAAAACAAGTTCGGTGCGAAGCTGAAGATCGTGAGGTCGGACAATGGCGGCGAATACAAGAACAAAAAGTTTGCTGCGTATCTTGAAGGACGAGGAATAGTCATGGAAAATTCAGCGCCACACACGCCGGAACAAAACGGAAAGGCTGAGAGAGCAAATCGTACGATTTTCGAGAGCGTGAGAACGATGCTTCGGGCTAAGGATCTTCCCAAGTTGCTGTGGGCTGAAGCCGTGAATACGGCTGTGTATATTCTCAACAGGACGACCCATTCGAGCAGAGAAAACATTAAAACAGCGTTCGAAGAGTGGACTGGAAGGAAGCCAGCGCTAGGACACGTACGAGTTTTCGGATCGATTGCGTATGCGCATATTCCGAAACAATTTCGCAAGAAGCTTGACGACAAGGCGAAGAAGTTGGTACTGGTGGGATACCAGGACGAATCCTCGAACTATCGATTGTATGATCTGAAGAAGAGATCGATAGTTGTGTCTCGCGATGTCGTGTTCAACGAAACTGGAGCTGACGAGAGTACGAGCGTGAGCAAATCCGAAGCAGAGTCGCTGAAACTGAGAGGAGAGAACGAGGTAGTCGAGGTGTCCGACGGATCGGACGTGGAAGCAGCGCAGGATGAGCCAGACGAGGAACTGCAGGGAGAGCAGGCCGAGAATCGTGGAGAACCTGTCGGACGTCAACTCAGGAATCGGAGACTGATTCACCGTCCAAACAGATATCTACACGAAATTGATTCCGTCGAGTACAAGGCACCTGCGACCTTCGGAGAGGCTGTAAGCGGACTTGATGGGGCAAAATGGTCGGAGGCCATTAATCAGGAGTTGCTCGCTCACGATGAAAATGGAACTTGGACCGTGGTCGACAAGAAATCGAGTGACAAGCTGATAGACTCAAAGTGGGTGTTCAAGGTCATTCAGGGGTCATCAACGGATGAGTGTCGCTTCAAGGCACGTTTGTGCGCTCGAGGTTTTCTGCAGCGAGAGGGCGTAGATTAGAACGAGACGTTCGCGCCTGTCATTCGCTACGACTCTCTTCGGGCATTTCTGGCGAAGACGACACAAGAAGATCACGAGCTAGCTCAGTTCGACGTCTGCACGGCTTTCCTGTACGGCGAACTGGAAGAGGATATTTTTATGAAAATTCCCGAGGGTCTTATCGTCGAAGGAACTGCGGAAGTGCGAGGCGACTACGTGTGTAAATTAAACAAGTCGCTCTACGGCCTGAAACAGGCACCCAGGTGCTGGAACCTCAAATTTAGTGAATTTCGAAAGAAATTCAGTTTCTCTCAAGGCAATGCGGATCATTGCATATTCAAAGGGTGCGTCGAGGATGAGAGTGTCTTTCTGGCGTTGTTTGTAGATGATGGCCTTGTGGCTGCGAAGGCGAATCGAGTGCTCAGTGTCGTGTTGGACCACTTGAAGAGTGCGTTCAAGATAACGATAGGTGACGGGTCGCAATTCGTAGACTTACAGATCGAACGAAATCGTGTTGAAAAGTCAATGTTCATTCACCAATCCGAGTATGCTGGAATTTTTTTTTTTAAATTTGGTATGCTGGATGCGAAAAGTTTGTGTGTGCCTGCTGATCCGAATGTTACGTTGAATCCGGTAGAGCATGAAGACGAGTGCGAGGATGTGCCGTATCGAGAAGCGGTAGGGTCGCTTATGTTCTTGGCGGTTGTTTCTCGTCCCGACATCGCGTTCGCGGTTAATCTAGTCTCGAAGTACTTAAATAAACATAGTCGAGCGCACTGGATGGCTGTAAAGCGAATTTTCGCGTATCTAGTCGGAACGCAGGGTCGAGGTATACTCTACAAGAGTGGCGGGAACGAATCGGAGCTAGTCGGCTATTGTGATGCTGATTTCGCGGGCGATATTGAAACGCGTCGATCAACGACCGGGTACGCGTTTATGTTTGCAAATGGGCTAGTTTCGTAGTCGAGTCAAAGGCAGAAAATTGTGACGCTTAGCACCACTGAGTCGGAGTACGTGGCTGCGACAGCGGCTGCACGCGAGGCGGTTTGGGTACGGAAATTATTCGAGGAGCTCGGCTCGTGTGATGGTAAACCGATGGTAATCTGGGTCGACAATCAAAGCGCGATTAAGCTTGCGAAAAATCCCGAGTACCATAAGCGTACAAAGCATATAGATATTAAGTTTCACTTTGTACGAGAAAAAATAGCTAGTCGAGATATCGAAGTGAAATATGTTCCTACCGAGTACCAAAGAGCAGATATATTTACAAAAGCGTTGCCGAGAAAGCAATTTCAGTTGTTGTGTGCTCTGCTAGCGATAACGAGTTCTCAAACGGTGAGTGTGTTGGAATAATGAAAGTTTATCGAACTTGTATCTCCCTCGCCTGCGTGCGCAGCTCGATGGAGAGAATGACAGCTTCAGCAGTTGACGAGAGGAGCGCTTGGGTGGACGGATGTGACGGTTGTGTGTAGTATTCCGGCGAACGCACGAGAGCATAGTAGCATCGTTTATTTTCTAACAATAAATATACTTTCTTTATCTTGTTTCATCAACGTGTATTGTGTACTGATTAATACAGAAAATCATTCCTGCTCATCCTGAGTATTGCAACAATGATGGCGCCAGCTGCACCGCATGGCGGTGCGGCGGTTGCTGGCAGTTCTCCATCGCACCAAATACACGATTTAATTTAAGAAATGTCCGAAGAATTTATTCGAGAACCATATGACCGGCAAGCTATTGAGACAAATGTCCGAGAATGTCCGCGAATGTTGCTCGAAATGTTTAAAATACCTATTTCAGCGCTTTTGGATACCGGGAGCCAGATTTCATGTATTTCCGAAGAACTATACCACTACTTGAAATTACATTTTGCTATAATAGAATTACCCGTCTCTAACCTGGTAGAAACTACAGCAGTCGGTGCCACTAAAGTGCTAAAAAAAATTCAATTGGATTTAAAGATAGGTTCTATAGTTATCACGTCGTATCTACTGCTCTTACCGTATCTGTTTACACAAGCTATTTTGGGAAATGATTGGTTCCTAAAGAACAGAGTAACTATCGATTATAATAATCTGGAAGTGAAGATTGCAGGTAAGGAGATTACGAAAAAACTAATTTCATTTGATATTCCGGTTGAAGATAAAATACTGACATCCAAGGTAAACGATGTGGTGGTCATTCAAGTAATTGGTGGTATTGAGCAAGCCAACATTCCATCTAGGGTGCATGGATATGGGAAATATAGTGAGAATTTAAGTAAGGAGTCTAAGCCTAGTCGGAGTGTAGAGGAAGATATGGAGACTGACTTCACGGTTTTAATGGGTGCTGATGTTACATCCTAGCGAATGTGCCTTCTCTCGCTTATTCCCAATATCCTCATTTGCCGGCATAAGCGAATTAAATGTATAAATCTAAGAATAAGACGCGTAACAGCATTAAACGGAACTTGCGTACGTTCCGCGAGCATATTCAAATCACAGCGATATGTACACGATAGCCACACCGCCACAGTCATCGATTTTTCCTATCCCATTGGCTGTCAACAAGAACATGATCTCAGGCGCATATTCCAAGAAGAATTGTCGAACGAAAAACCAACCATCAACTCGATCAACAGACTCCAAAAACTCTACGCTGGCCCATCCGCATGGTGACCAAGAGAAGCCTAGACCCTAGATTATTTAAACATAACATAGACTAGACGGCTCCGCCAAACTTATAACTCCGACTAAATAATAAGACATCCGGTCTCACAGCGTAGTCCGATATACAAACTTCTCGATATGAGAAGTCACGAGAGCCATAAATTGACATAACACAAACCATGCGAATGCTTAGGTCTCAGATATCGAGCTCTATATCCCATGCGCTTTTACGCCGAAACACGGGATAAAGGTCCCCTGCCTTCGATGCGTGCAGATCTATATAAGGAATGATCGAGATCGATTCTGGGAATCATGAATATCGCGACCATTCACGCTTAACCTTAAAGTTCCTTCTCCCACTATTGAACCCCTCCTAATTTTCATATCAAGAAAGACTTTCTTCCTGAAGTCAGTCTTCCAACAATTTCCATCGCGATCAGATCAAGTCATCCAACAATTTCCATCGCGTTCAGATCAAGTCTCCCGACAATCTTCATCAGTCAGATCGTAGTCTCGCAACGTTTCCAGCGAATTAACTTCACTTCTTAATCTTCTTCTGACAGAAATCGAAGTGTAGAACCGGTATCATAGAGTTTCGAATATTATACATTTTCGGGTTTTGACCGAAGTATCGTATAATTGTTTAGTCGACTCTCGCGGCCTCGAGTCCATAACGTATTTCAAGTGCGGTTTACTACGCGTAAAAACATAAATACGCTGAGCGCCCAAAAGTCGGTGACCGTTGGTCGGTGAAAGTTGGTGACCGCTTTCCGAACGCTAAGCGTGGCGTCCGTCAACGAAGCCCTTATCTGCGAGCGTCAACCGATATCCTTACGAGCGAGCGTACCTACACACTCATACACTCACAAACACAGCGACCAATGTAAGCGACAAATTTCATTTTATGTTAATCCGATTGTTCCCCCGGCTTCATAGTCATTTTCATTGTCAATTTTTTTGTATAAGCAAATTCATTCATCCGATCACTTATTTGTAATAAACCTTTAGTAAAGTTTGGACAAATTCGTCGGATTATTTCTAAATACCAATCACTGCATGACTTCCTAATTTTTAACTCATTCCAAGCACTACCCCTTTTTACCCTCATCCCGTGCTATTGCGCTTGTAGTAGGCAAAAAAGGAGGGAATCAAAAAATATATGCCCACGTCCCTTCGGGACGTGACACTGAATTAAGGGGTTGCCCCCCCTTGCGATTTTGAAAAAACCGATTTTTTTTTATTGCATTTTTTTGAAGTATAAGTATCTGAGAATATGTCCTGAAAATTTCAAGTCGATCCGAACAAAATTGACTGAGATATGAGCGTTGAAAGAGACGAATCCGCGTTGAAAGAGAAACTTTCAACGCGTTTTTCTCAAAATGGCATTTCTGAAGTCGGTGACCAAGATTACTCGAACACTAATGAACCGATCTTCTTGAAATTTTGCAAGCTTATTTAATACATAAAAATGTAGTCTTTAATCGTTCGATTTTTTTTTTCGAAAAAAATGGCCGTTTTATAGCCAAAAAACGGCCGTTTTTTCGTTAAAATCGAACCATTAACTTTGACTGCCCGCCATTTTGTGAAAAATGAATATTTTTTAAAATCCTTTGATTAAAGACTAGTTTATACTTATATTTGACTAAATCCATCCGCATTTTTTTTCAGATGATCCACTTCGCCGCAATGTTGGTCACCGCAAACCGTGTATATAAAAACATTATTTCATTGACAGCCATTTGCCACTAAACAATGTAATATTTTTCAATCAAAAAAATTACTGAAAGTTCTTCAAGATGTGTTCTTTAAGATGGTATATTGAACGATTAAAAAAGTTTTGTAGTTTTCTTTAAAAAAAATTCATGAAAAAGCCCTTTTTTTGCCCTACAAGTGGGGGTAACGCCTTAAAGAATAGCATAGTAGAGGGTGAACCGAACGTCAGAACCGTTAATATATTGTATTGGAGTATTGGAGAATCTAGGAACAAATGTCGGTTCAAAAGAATCAAATGTGAACGTAATAGAGCCTATAGAGAATGAAAAGGAAGAGATATGTCGTATGTATCCCGATGGAGATAATTTGCGTGTGACGTCTGACCTGAAGAAGCTGATTAAGGGAATAGTGCGACTGTCGAATATGCAACGCATAGAGCTGGAAGAGATGTTTGGAAGGCACAAGCGACCCTTTATGAAGAAAGATACCCCGACAGAACAATATCAACACGGAATTCAATTAAAGAAAGGTGGTACTGTAGTTAAGAAGTATTATCCAGTGCCGTATTCCCTGAGAGGTGAAGTTGAAGAGGAATTAGAATCTATGCTAAGGCAAGGAATCATTGACAAGGAATCATCGGATTACAAAAGTCCCTTTTGTCGGTCGATTGCGCGTTTCCTCCTTCGGATCGTATTTTTTTGACGGTCGATTGCGCGTTTCCTCCTTCGGAGCGTATTTTTTTTCTTTTTATTTTCTTATCCCAACAAGATTGTATAAAAATCCATTCAATAATTCACCATCAATTATCGTCACCAATATTCCGAGACATGATTCAATGCGCCTGGTTTGCCTCAAAATTATCAGTTACTAGAAACATTTTCATGAATGTTAATGGGACATGTTTTTGTACGGATGTATTGCAAACTCCCTGTGATTGTAAAAAAATCCGGTTTTATATGTTTCGCAAGATGTCGCAAAAATGATTGCTTTGTTTGTTTCTACGATAATTACCACTGTGGTTTTCGTATATAATTATTATATGAATAAAAATTGAACTTTCCCTAATCGACTTTTTTATTCTCATTAAAAACAAAATGTTCCTCCTCATATACTTTACAATGAAAAATAAAAAAAAACCCCACCGTTATGAATTGTTTTATGGAAAAAAAAATTAATTTAAATAATTTAAATAAATAATGTGAATACATTTTTAAAAATGTAGGAATGGGAAACGTTTTGAATAATTGTTGGGATAACAAAAAAAAATAAGATCCGAAGGAGGAATTGAACGCGAGACCTCCGGCGCAAAAGATCGAGTCCTAACCGTCTAGACTAGACGGCGGCTCGACAAGTGCCTGACATTTTAAACTCATAAGGCGCCTAAGAAACTTTAAATCAATTTTTCTCGGAATTTTCCGAGTAGTGCGTCTTACTACTTTAACCACGTGAGGTGCTAGGGGTCCTCTTTCACCACAAAAAAATTCGGTCAAATCCCCGACCCCACGGTCGTGCCGTCTCCTTGTTAGTTTGGATTTTGATAAAAGCTTCGATTCGTTTCTCACAATCTACATAGACGACTTGTCAATCTCGTCATCCTCATGGAATGAACATCTCGAGCACATCGATAGAGTCTTTACAGTCCTCACTGATAACAACTTCACTCTGGGGTTAAATAAGCCGATCTTTTGCCGTTCGGAAGTTCGTTTTCTGGGATTTATCCTGTCAACCGAAGGTATACGCCCCGATCCAGACCATCTTATGGTGATACGTAATTTTGACGCACCAGAAAATAGGAAACAATTGCAACAATTTATAGGAGTCTGCACATACTACCGTCAATTTAGCATTCGACATGCGAATTTTATCGAACCATTTAGGACGTTGTTGAAGGCCAAATCCGCTTGGCATTGGTCTGAACAAAACGAGCAGGCATTCCTTGAGTTAAAAGAAAACTTCGCGAACGCAGTTATGTTATCACACGTAAATCCGGATCGGATGTTTAAGTTGCAGACCGACTCGTCGGACAAGGGGATTAGCGGGGTTTTATACCAGGAGGATGAAAATGACAATAAATATATAGTCTCTTTAGTGAGCCGATGCTTGAACCAAGCGGAGAAAAATTACGGTACGCCAGAAGAATAATTATTAGCTATTGTATACGCGGTAGAGAAAAATCGCCGTTATCTTATAGGTCGGTCGTTTGAGATTATAACCCATCACATGGGATTGACGTTCTTAAACACTACGGTGTATCATACTCCCAGACTAAAAAGATGGTGTCTCATTTTACAACGGTATATGTACGAAATTAGCTATTGCGCTGGTAAGGACAACTAGTGATGCCGTCGAGACGAGACATTTCTGGGCGAGACGAGATCGAGAAATTTCTCGTCTCGTCTTACAAAATTCTCGTCTCGAGATCTCGAGACGAGACGAGAAATTTTTCTCGACTGACGAGATTCTCGATCGACACTCTCGACATCTCGCGATTTGTCTAATTTCTCGAGATTTCTCGAATTTCTCGTCAATCGCGAGATTCCTGGAATTTCTCAGTCGGCATTTGATTTTGGGGGCACCGAATGAGAAAAATAATAGTAACTGTATTTATTCGAGAGAATTACAATTACTAATATTATGTTAATGTTTTTGGGAGAATTTTATAAAATCTTCTCTGATCTCTTATCTGGGCATGGCATCGAATTCAACGCGAGTGATTCTCACTTCCGTTGTTTTGCTCACATCTTGAATTTGGGAGTACAAGATACATTGAACGCTCTAAATCCGGAACACTCAAATTTCGAGTTATCTACCGATATCGGCAGCTCTAACGAAGAGACCGTATTATGTGTATGGGAGCAATCAAAAGAAAACAATGTCATTAATAAATTGAGAAAATTGCTTGTAAAACTTAAGAGGTCCGAGCAGTGGATGAGTAAATTGCACGCATATTGTGACGACGTCAATGAAAGAAAAAAATAACGATAACGATAGACGTATCAACTCGATAGAATTAGACTTATATAATGTTGCGAACAGCACTGAGTCTCAAGTCGGCTCGTAACGCACTTATGCACAGCTATGGAGAACTTCAGGATATTATAATCAAACCCGACGAATGGGAAATCATCGAGACTGTGTGCGCATATTTAAAACCATTTGATCATCTGTCGACGGTTCTCGGTGGTCAAACGTACATTACATTGCCGTTGGTAATTGTGGGGTTGAACATGCTTCTTGACAAAATCGAGACGGTAACTCACCAACTTGATGAGAAGCCATCGCCAAGTGACGTTGACGAGAAATTTATCGAAGCTTTTCAAGCTGGAAGAGATAAAATGATCAAACATTATAAAAAGACGAATTGGATATATGGAGTTGTTCTCATCCTCGATCCTCGGCACAAAGTTGAAACGTTTCAACTTACGTCTTGGGGTCGTAACATAGAAAAGTCATCAATTGCTAAATTCCAAAAAAAAATCCAAGAACAATATTGGGCGAATTCCACCGTCGATATGATACCATCTCAGGGTAAAAGTTTATCAGATCAAGGAAGCCAGGGATCCTTCGATTTATATAAGCGTTATGAGCCCTCAACGCAGATTTTTCACGCAGAAGACTATAGTGAACCACAACGAGAATTCGAACGATATTGAAAACTCAAACGGGCTAGCCGAAACGAGAATATTTTGGAGTGGTGGCGAAACAACTGGGATTCGTTTCCGAATTCAGCAAAAATGGCGCGAAATTTCTTGAGCATCCCGGCGACAAGCGTCCCGCCTGAACGTTTGTTTTCGAAGGCTGGTTTGATCCTAAGGGAACATCGAAATAGGATGACCAATGAATCAGCGAGAAGTCTGCTTTGTATAAACGGATGACTGACGTGCCGCCTGAAATCAGCAATTCAACAAAATCTTAACCCGTCCGAATAATAAAAGTGTATTTGAAAGCGTTTTCTTTGTATTAAAATTATTCGAGCCCAGCTCATACATGCAGCCCAAGACTCGCCGAGATTATCGAGAATTTCGAGAGTCTCGGAATTCGAGACGGGAATATTTCTCGAAATTTTTCCGAGACGAGAAAGACGAAATTCTCGTCTCGTCTCGCTCGACGGCATCACTAAGGACAACTTAGTTCCTGATTTTTTTAGCAGGAATCCTAATGGAAGTTTTGACCAACAAGGTCCTCCGTCCATTCATGTGCCATCTTTGACAGCCGCGTTACCGTTCCAACCAAATAAAAAGGAGATACTTGCATTAAACATGGGATCAATTGACATCAACCTGCCACCATGGCCCGATCATATCCGCGGTGACTTAGAATAATTGGGCCAGTTACCGCAACCCGACGATAACTTGTCAAAAATTATCGAGGAAGTGGAAGAAGGCGAACATAAGGAAATGTATAAAGTGAAAAAGGGCATCTTATTTCAATATCAATCAGCGGCTCGGCGATGGGTTATTGTCCTCCCCCAAAATCTAGTCTCTAATATATTGGTTTACGTTCATGATTCATTGGGACATCCCGGAGCAGGAAAAAGACTAGCTTATGTCAGTACGTATTTTGCTCGGAAAGGTATGAGGAGAGATGTCAACCGCCATGTTACATCTTGTGATTTATGCCAAAGGACTAAGCCTATACATTTTATAATGGAACGTGAATATTAATTAGTTAAGACCGAAAGGCCCTCCCAGCTAGTAACCGTAGATTTTTATGGGCCTTTGCGGTCTTCAATAGCGGGTGTACAATATATATTTGTGGTTCTGGACGCTTTCACCAAATTTTTTAAGATCTATCCTATAAAGAAGGCCACCACCGCGGCCGTATTATGCAAATTAGAGAATCATTACTTCAATGAAATTGGCAGAACAGAGGGGATTCTCGCTGACAATGGAACTCAATATAGATCGTGCAAATGGAAACAGGCTCTAGAAAGAAGTAATATTAACGTTGGTTACTGTTCAGTCCGTCATCCTTAAGGCCATGTGCCACACGCCAGAAAATTTCGACGCGGCCTCTCGTTACGTCGGTAGCGCAGATCTCGTAGTTTTTAGCTACGAGTCGCTACCGACGGACAGCGCAGCGATCGCGAATTCGGTCTCGATGCTTCGCACTGGGACGAAGCGTCGAAGCCAAATAGACGGCGATTGCTGGCGCGCGTGTGTGTGTATGTGTTTGCTACACCGACCGCGTGCAAAAAGAACGAATCCATTCTCGCGCGCCGTTCGGTCGTACGCAAGCACCTTACATCTATGTGTGTATCACACAATTCACACAACTATGCGTAGCGACCATGGTACGCTTGTATTGGAAGCATGCGCTCGCTCGGCAGGAGAGCGGTGAAACTTTGTTGCATTTTACATTGTATATGCAGCCGATTTTTTTCGACGACGGCCACAACTAAAAGACTCAGGCATTTTCCCATACTTTTTTAATTCATTTAAACAAATAAGCTCGAGCACAATTTGTAACATCGATGCTGCTTATCATTAACGATATCGATCCCTGCCAAAATTTCGAGCGACCGAAATTGCTCGAAACTCACTCTACAAAAGAGTGGTAAAATTTTACAATGCTCATTATTTAAACCAATGCGTTCAGAATTTTATCTCTGCCGGGTTCATATTTGACAGCATTTTTTCTGGTCAGCTTCTCGAACAATCAAGATCGCTAGCCTCGCTCTACGGAAGAGCGGTGAAATTTTGCGATCGCGCATTGGTTAAACAATTGCCCTCGAATCGATTTTTTTGTCGACGTCGGTCATCGGTGGAAATTTCTTTATGGCTGAATTTTCTAGCAAACGGGGTTTGCTAGAGACTCGTATGCTGGAAGGGTGGTAGCATTTCCCATTCTTTTTTAAGTAATTTAAACAAATAAGCTTGAAGACTATTTGGCATCTCGATGTCGCTCATCGACGATGAATTCGATCTCTGCTAAAATCTCGAGTCACGAGCGAGATCGTAGGAGACTCACTCTATAAAAGAGTTGTAAAATTTTACAATGCTCTTTGTTTAAACAATTGCGATCGGAATTTTTTTCTCTGCCATGGCTTATCTTCGGCAGGTTGTCTGCGGCCGACCAAATTCGCGAGCGAACGAGATCGACCGGGTCTCACTCTGCGAAAGAGTGGTAAAATTTTATTATTACTAAATTATTACTAACTATGCAAAAAAAAAATTCGTTTAGCATTTTTTCTCTCTGCCGGAATTCATCTTCGGCAGGTTTCTCCAAGGATCGAATTTTCTAGCAATGGCGATCGGAGAAGTCTCGCTCTTTCAGAAGAGCGGTAAAATTGGACTATCGCGAATTGTTTAGCGGTCATCGGTGAAAATTTTTCGAAAAATCTTTTTGTTAAAAGCACTTTTCAAAAATCCTTGGAAACTTAAAAAATGTCACAATGCTCTTTGTTTAAACAATTGCGATTGGCACTTTTTCTCTGCCATGGCTTATCTTCGGCAGGTTGTCTCCGGCTGACCAAATTCGCGAGCGAACGAGATCGACCGGGTCTCACTCTACGAAAGAGTGGTAAAATTTTATTATTACTAAATTATTACTAATTATGCTAAAAAAAATTCGTTTAGCATTTTTCTCTCTGCCGGAGTTCATCTTCGGCAGGTTTCTCCAAAGATCGAATTTTCTCGCAATGACGATCGGAGAAGTCTCGCTCTACAGAAGAGTGGTAAAATTTTACTATCGCGAATTGGTTAGAGATCATCGGTGTAAAATTTTCGAGAAATCGGTTTGTTGGAAGCACTTTTAAAAAATCCTTGGAAACTTAAAAAATGTTATAATGCTCTTTGTTTAAACAATTGCGTTCGCCATTTTTTTCTCTGCCATGGCTTATCTTCGGCAGGTTGGCTGCGGCCGACCAAATTCGCGAGCGAGCGAACGCGATCGACCGAGTCTCACTTTGCGAAAGAGTGGTGGAATTTTATAATTATTGCTAAAATAAATACATTTAGAATTTTTTCTCTCTGTCGGGATTTATCTTCGGCAAGTTCCTCCAAGGATCGAATTTTCGAGCAATGACGATCGCAGGAGTCTCGCCCTACAGAAGAGCGGTGAAGTTTTACGATCGCGATATGTTTAAAGAAGGACAGCAGTGGAAAACTTTCGAAAAAACATTTTTTTTTAAACATTTAAAAAATCCTTATAACCTCCAAAAATATGATGAAAATTCGTTTATAGCCGAAAAAAAACAGTTTTAACGTGGTTTTCGAGCTATTTTTATAGGGTCTCCGGCGCTGAAACGCGTCTTCGGCGATGCCATGCCGGTAGTCGCAATTCTCAACTCTTGTACGCCTATTATCTATGGGGAGAAATTCACCGACTAAAAATAGTTTTATTTTCAACCAAAAGGTGGGATTAGGTTATGGAAACAAAAGTTCTTCAGCTCTGTCGTTTAACCGTTGACTTCACACACGTTTTTAATTTTTTTCTACGTTTTGGTAAAAAAATTAGTCTAAAGTTTTTGTAAACTTTAACTTTTTTCAATTTTTGTTCATGCCTAGTTTGAAAAAAAAACTGTTTTCTGGAACCCTAATAACCTTCGTAAAAAATATCAAGAGTTAATCGCATAAATGTTCTCAGATCGACTATTGAATACAGTTTGGGGTTATCAACTTTTAATTAATGCTATTAAACATGAGTGAAATTATAGTGCGCAAAGGCCGAATCGGGTAAAAAATGAGTCAGTATTGTTTCCTGAAATGTTTTACAAAGTTAAAAGCAATACTTTTTAAAAATTGAGGTTTTTTGAATTTTTTTTTCTTACTAGTGCAAATTTGTCAAAAGAGTCGAAGAAAATTGGTCTTTCCATTTTGATGATGATTACACGGTGTTTAGAAACAATACACTTGTGCCTTTGATTGTTCTGTAAAACATTGATCAATGAGTCCGGAAAAACGGTTCGATGGATCAATTTGAAAATTAACAGGGGGCTATATTACGCTTGAAAAAAAACGCGGCAACATTAGTGTTTCCATCAATATTTGTAAGGTAATAGTAGATTTATTGACAAACTATAAAAAGTCACTTTTTGTCCTTTCTTCAAATTAATGTTAAGGGTGAAAAAATGTTTTTCTGAAAGGTCAACGAAAGGGGCTGGTAGGAAATTTATTCAAGTTTTCAAAGTTGCCCTTTAATTTCCGTTGCAATCATTGGTTACTGAGATATCGATGAACAAAGACAAAAGGATCTTTTTTCATTTAAAGTAGGATATCTCCTACCTATACAATGTATAGGTAGGATATCTCCTACCTATACATTGAGTTACGTGGAAAAAAATTAACTAGCCCCTGAAACCTTGAAAAAAAAAAACAAATAAATTTGGCAATTTTTTTCCTCCGCTATTCTTATAATAGAGAGAAAACCGCAGCTCACAAAAAAAAATTGCCAAAAAATCGCGAAACTAGAAACCTGAAGCTTCGAAGGTTTTTTTATCTCGATGCGACCATTTTTCACATAAATACAGCGCTTCAAAAAACACTCCAAAAAATGAATAAATTTTCTGTTCCTTTAATTATTTGGAGTAGTATATAAAAATTATGGTCGAAAACACGAACTTTTTTTCAAACTCGTTACGATTTTTTTATGATTATTTTGAAATTTCTCCCCGTACTTGACTTCTAAAACTAACATAATTAACAAAAATATTTCGCTCATAGTTCCAGGATTAAATTTACGATAGTTCTACTGCGTTCCGCGGAGAGAGTATGAGGTTGAAGTTTGTATCGTTGGAACGCAACGAAAATTAATATTTGTGAATTCCTTTAATTTATTTTTGCAAATCTTGCTCACAAAAATCTTCTAACTATTTTTTTAGATGTTTATTTAGCGATCTACAATATAAATCTTAAAAAAAGATTTTCTATAACAATAAAAATATAAAAAATAAAATGTAAGCAAGACCTTTCGTTGCGTTCCAACGATGCAAACTTCAACACTATGGAGAGGGTTGACTGAAAACCAGTAGTGCTATAGCAACTCGTACACCGCGATTTTCTATTCTTTTGACAAATAAACTCTTTTTACATACTTCAATATATACCTGATAAAGCCTAAAAGTTCTTTTGAACATGTATTTTATGGGTTTCTGTTTTTTTTAATCTAAAAAAAAACGGTCGAAAATGGGCAGTGACGGTGGTGTTCTCCTTCCTTGACACACTGCGTCATTTTGACCTGAACGAATTTGAAATTAAATGCTGACTTTCCCAAAATAGAAAGTTTTCAATAATTTTTTACAACAATTCAACTTTAGGCTTTCCGAGTTGCTAACGAGTGGAAAGGTTTTCCCTGTGGAAAGGTTGTGACATCTTACCGTCCGTTTTAATAAATTTAAACAAATACCTCGACCACGTTTCATATACACTTTGTCCACCGCTCGCCTCACGAAGGTAGGGGTACGGTGCTGATGTCATCAGACGACGGAGATTCAGCCCGGACAGTGGCTTATTCTCCTCGAAAAGTTTCATCGGAAATATTTTGTCCATAATCTACCAGGGAACGGAGGAGAAACTCTGCGTTACGCTGGTTTATCTCGAAACACAATTTTTCAAAACGGCACGCCGCATGACACCAAAATTTTTTATTATTTTCACTCCAAATTTTGAGTACACGTTTAAAATAATATTCCAAAGAGAAATACGTACGGGACTTTCTATGAGTTAGTTATAACATTAGTAATTTACGAAATGATAGTCCTTTTTTTCTGTCGAAAATCAAGTTTTTGGTTTAATGCTCCCCAATTACACAAAAATTATTATTTTCACAATCCTCTACGTATTTCTCTAGCTATACTTGTGTAAATTGATAGAAATTTTTTTATTTTATTCTAAAATAAAATTTGCGTCAGCTATACTGCGTGCCACAAAGCGTCTCAAATTCAACATGCCTCACCAGAATGGCTCCAGCGTCACCTTTTGGCATAATTTTTTAATATAAATTTCATTTCGGTCACTCGAAGATTTGACTAATAACATCGTTGAATATGAATAGTCTCTCATTTGTCCTAGAAAAAATCGCGAAATATCACTCAATTTTGGCCGTTTACAGTAGTGTAAGCCCTTATGGTAAAACGAGCGTGCGCTCTTGATTTCTATCGATTTTGTTCAAATTTTAACCAGACATTATTGATATTATTATGCAAGTTTGAGTGAAATTTCAGAACAGTTGACCATTTAGATTGGGAGATAATGGATTTTTCAATAGCAACTTTTAATACTGCAGGGTCTGCATTGGCCGAAAGTCAGGTCACATAATTCGGCGTACCATTCTATTGGGTTATTCATTTTGAAAAAAAATTATGATCAGATAGCAAACTAGTTAGAGAACGAGTGAAAAAAGTTTGGATTGTCTTTGCTATTCAGTTTTGCTAAAGACATTCAGTAACGACAGATTAACTCTCGGTAAAAAATATTTGTCCCCTATGATAAGAGGACATTATGCAACACCGTAGATCAGTATTGTTCAATATGTCGAGAAAAAAGATAATTATCGTGTTCCTAAAGTTGAAAACTTTAAACGTAAAAAGAAATATTTGCGTTATAAACATTAATATTTTATATTGATTATGTTATTGCCTTGTGTCTTTTTATAGAGGACAAATATGTGTTACAAAAAATTACTCTGTCTAAATTTCAATGCCGACCCTGCAGTGTTAAAAGTTGCAATTTCAAAACCCATTATCTCCGAATCTACATAGTCGACTGTTCTGAAATTTCACTGAAACATGCATAATTATACGAACAATGTCTGGTTAAAATTCGAACAAAATCTATAAAAATCAAGAGCGCATGCTTGTTCTACCTTAACACGTTCAACTGTTGGGCATTCAATTCTGTTGGGCTGAAGGTTTGGACCCATCGACTCTGAGTATGAGATGATGGTAGCCGTAACAGTTGCAACGCAAGAAGGCCCTAGCGTCCTTGCCCTTTGTTTTTAAACGTACATACGTAAGCGAAAGGCCTTGCACAGATTGGTGGTGCGATCCATGGCGAGATATTGCTCCTTGAGGTCAGCCTCGCTCGTGCTCTCATAGACATTGGAGACAGCGGTGATATCCTCTCGACACTGGGACTATATATTGTAGCTGCGACGATTGACGCGGTTTCTTATCCTCGGCAGTACGTACTTGCTGCACTGGATAAATCCGATGGTCCATCTAGATGGTAAATCCGATGCTATTTGAGTTCTGGTTCCTACATGATAGCCCAGGTACCGTACCTACCACGTGTGTGCGTACCGTATCGGTACTAGCATTAGTATGGTGAGGATACGGAACCGGTATATCTTACTATTGCACAGTGTACCGGTACCATACTAGTAACACGTACACTTGCGTGTAGCATGTACTACCGTACAGGTACACCGTAGGGTACTATCTCTTTCATCGGAGATGAAAGTTTTCTTGCATCGGAGCCCTTGGCTGTTTGACACATCGGCGAGCGGGAAAGCCATGCGAGGGAAGATCGTGGCAAATAACAAAGCACGTAAATTGAAGTTATGAGGTTAAGCACGTACGTACCTTGACTTCCGGTGTTTTCTCCTTCGGTTTCTCGCTGTCACTATGTTCCTCGATCTTCTTCGTGAAATCGGCCGCTGCGGTTTTCTCGTCGATTACTTCTTTGTCGGGATTTGTCGTCGGTGGTGTGCCGGCGAGCTGAGGCGACGTCCTCGACCACCGGGCTCGTTTCGTTTTTCACGTCGAAAGAAAACTCACCAAAGCGCGACGAAAACAAACTTCACTCTATCACGCACTATTACACATCGTTTGAAATATATTTCGAACGAATGTGCGAGGTTATGGCTCAGGTTTCGACCTGTCAAAAATAAATTGTTCCGGAAGGAGGCGAGCGAGGTCGGTAAAAAAGGGCGAAGCGAGCTGCGCGACGCTAGTGAGAAAACGGATGAACTGAACGCTCGCTCCGGTAACTGATATTTTGAGCTTAGTCGATACATTTTTGCTACATTTATGTAAAAATTTCAAAATGCCTTTTCTCCGCCATTTGTTCATGAAAACAGGTGAAACAAAGCTTAAAATGTGTGCTTTTTTACGGTCCAGAGGATGACGCTCAGAAAATCACCGAAAATGCGATGCAATGGTTAATAATTCACCATTTTTCGCAGGGTAACCACAAACTGTAATTTTTTTTTGGAAATTTTGGATAACGGAGGGCATCATCCTCTCGGAGCAAGTGTCCTGCATGCACACAACAAATTTCATTCCAATCGGTTGTTCCGTTTGGGAGAATTCTTTTTTCAAAATTTCGAAGCGGTCGGAGGCATGTGGCACATCGCCTTAAAGTAACCCTACCGAACGGGTCATGAGAGAGTTGGGTCGCTTTTTTAGAATTTTGTGCTCAGAAGCCCACCAGCGTTGGGCAAAACACGTGCCAAACATTGAACGGCTGTTGAACGCCACAACGCACAGCAGTACTGGATATACACCATATGAACTGCAAACGGGTAAGGATCCCCAGAATGAGGTGATGCAAATTATTGACTTTCCCGAATCGAACCCCGAGGTTTCAAGGATAGGAAAAAATATCAAAAAGCATATACAATTGCTTTAAGTGTAGGTGATTTAGTACTCCTGCGCAGGCCTTACCCCTCGAATGCGGTGGATGAAGTTATCTTCCAGTTCTTCCATTTGTATTTTGGGCCGTATAAAATAGACAAAAAATACGGAATGAATGCTTTCCGGTTGGTGAACCCGGTGAATAAAAAGACACTCAATGGAGTCTTTAATCGAATTCATTTAAGACCATATCACGAGCCCGCACGCCAATGACCATTTTGTGTTCTTTCGTTTTTTGTTCTTCTCACCATTTGGTTTGATCGACTGGTGTAGTCATAAGATATTTTTAAGATGACCTTAAGCGCTATTTATTAAGGACCTTACCTAATGGCTGTAGGATGGCGGCCCTTAATAAAAGAGGAATATTGTAGGAGAATACAATGCAGATCTCCGAATTTGAATTTCCCACCTTTAGGTTTAAAGAAAATGTAACTGATGTAGGATATAGAGGTCGCTGGAGTAGGGAGGACGCGATCGCGGACTCGATGCGGCGACAGAGAAAAAAGACTGGCTCTCTCCCTCACTTGACGGCCGTTGGACGGGGAACACGAGCTAACGCAACTCGAGTCAGCCCGTGCCGCGTATCTGAATAAGAAAATCTGTGCACATCTCGAATTACTGGCGCGAATCGGCCTCAGAATTTGTTCTTAAACGTGCGCGAGAAAATTACGCTCAATATTTCGACAATGTATCGAGACAGTGCTCATGCCCCGGGCCTGAAAACGTATATTTCGACAACTCGGATCAGACCGGAAAAGGCACGCAGTCGCCGGGTCTGATCCTCGCATCGTGGACTCCATCAAAACGTTGCTCATCCCCCGATCCTCTGGGGCTGCCTCGACGGATTCCAAGATCTTTACGCAAGAGTTGAATTTTCATCGGGGATTATCGAACACTATCCTCGATAAATCATCACCGTCCAAGAGAAGAAAACGGAATCACCAACCGTCGCATCGCCTCCAATTATATCAACGGTCATCGACTCATCAAATCGAGCATCACAAAGGAAAAAGGGGTATACAGTGTTAGCCAAATTTATAGACGGGACACTCGTGAGTAAAAAATATAGTCAAATATCATGTGATAAATAACGACCATCGTAACGCCTGATCAATCCTTGCACTTTGCAATGAAGGGTTCAAAATTCGCTACATTGCAAATCGATTGAAAATACCCAAATCAACCGTTGGGGATGCTATAAAACGTTTCAGAGAGACACAATCGAACCGCGATAAAAATCGTTCCGGGAGGCCTCCTGTTACTTCCAAAGCGGAAGACTAATCAATAATTGTGATGTCTAAAAGGAATCGAAAACTCACGGCGGCAAACATCCAAGCGCAGTTTGTCGAAAGTCGTGGAAAAAACATTTCAATTATGACGATTAAGAGCGTGCTGTCAGCGAGAGGAGGTTTTTTCGACGAGACCAAAGTATAATATGTAAATAAAAAAATTAATTATATCATTATCATGGTGTTGAGATCAATCGAGTTCCGACCGGAAATAAATTTTAAAAAAATTTCGCAAAAAAAATCTGAAAAAATTCTCATGAACTCAACAAAAAGTAACGCAACTTTTTACCGTCTTGAGGTTTTGTTGTAAACCTCGTCGTTTTCGTACTCCGGAGCAATTTTCATATTGTATATTTTTATCGAAAAAACGAAATATTTTTGGGAAAAAAAATCGCAAAAACTTTTCTACAAAACGAAATTGAAGCTTAGGCTTCCCCTTTTATGATTTTAATAGGAGATATGCATAAAAAAGATTTTTACTGTAAACGGGGTCCACTCACAAAACGACAAAAAATTGTCGTTTTTAAAACTGGGTGCCAAGTGTAAAAAAAATCGTAAATTTTTTTTTGATAAGCCAAAATGTAGGTAAATCCCCCCTCTTCAAAATGCCGTTGGTCAAATTGGCCTAGCCCAACTACCGGCGAAATGACATAAAGAACCGTTCGGGCACTTTTTCCAACTCTTGTCCGGAAACTTTCCGCCGGTAGTGTATATATATATTTGTTAATTCTATTGGCCAGCGTGCCGAAAGACGCTTCGATTTCAGATGTATCGTTCTATTGAACTGACGCATGCGTGTTTCGTTGTGGCCAGCGTGTCGAAAGTCGTTCCGTTACATGCGTGTGAATAAAATATCGTTTATTGGCCAGTGTGCCGCCGGTTGTTACGTTATATATGTCTCCAATTAATTACTCCAGCGGGCCAAATGTCGTCGCCAGAGTTGCCAGGTTGGGCTATAAACCGCGATTTGGGCTATCTTGGGAGGCCATTTCGCGGCACAAAATTTTGAAACGCGCTACAGCGCGATTTGGGCTATATGCGAAAATAGAATGGCTTTCTTTGGGCTCTTAGACCATGTAACTACAGGACGCGCCCTGCATAGTTCGCTTCAAACAAAACCATCCGCACATTTTTACAGGGAGTGAGGAAATACACACACACAATTTACTACGGTCACAAATTATCATCACGTATTTACTCACGCACATAAGAAACATATCATCACATAACATAATACAGCACGCTAACAAAACGATTATACAAAAATCGTGTTCTTTTTTACACGCTATACGTATGTATGCGCCAAAATAGAAGAATAGAGGTGCACCCAAGTCGATAACGCAATCGTTAACAACTATTTTATGGAGGTAACTTTCTTTATAGGTTTTAGAGTAATATATTTTATACCTATAAATAATTGAACGTAGTGAATTCATATTTATTAAAATCTTAAATAAAAATATACAATTATACAGCCATCGAGTCATTGTTATGTGCTTCACATGGTATGATTTAAAGTTTGTATGAAATTGCGTCCTGGTCACAGACAACACGAATTTTAAATGTATGATTATGAATTGGGGGAAAAGTAAGCTTCAAATGTAAAAAAGAAAAACTGTTTATTAATTACGTATCATAAAATAAAAATACATAACGAACGACTAACATAAAAAAGCATTTTCCTTTAGCCCGATATACTCATATACCTCCGCGTCCCCTTCTCAGCCGACAAGGGAAGCTGAGTTCAACTTGAATCCGGATGATTCGGACTCCGGCCCTGTCCCTGCCCGAGAGAATGTGCCAAAGAATATTGATGTATCAGAGATTCAAATTTCGAATGCAGAGGACCTGCTAAACGAATTTTATGTTTCTCTGATGGATATAGTTGATTTAGATTTCTAGATATTTACTTTAATATTCCCATTCGTATATCATATATGATACTGTGATTTTTGTACTAGTGTAATCTTAAGGAATAAATATTTGTTTATTTATGTGATTGTTTTAGCCTGCTACAAAATACAGATATTGGAATATGTTTGATTTTTAAATAATTAAAGAAATAATTCAATTTCTAACTTCTATCGGTGCTTTTCCTTCATGACCTACCAAAACCACGAATTTGGGCTATATGCGAGCTTTTGCCGCGCTATTTGGGCCTCGTAAAGTCCCGCGGTTTTTGGGCTACACAAGCGGCGTCTGGCGGCGGTTTCGCTTACTACTTGTCTGGCAACTCTGGTCGTCGCATGTATTGACGTGGATGAGTGAGTCGGGAATAACTTGAATGTACAAATTATATTCCGATCATGACCAATTATATTTTAAAATAAAATAAAATCGTTATCTTTTACATCCAACAATAGAGAAGAAATTATTACCAATAAGAATTTTGATTTTTGTTTAGTTCAGATCGGTGCACTGCTTGTGGGTGAAACTCCAAAACCATTCCACACGCCTTCCTTTGTGGGGTGGTTTAACCTGTTGAAACCGTTTTTCCGCAGATAGAAAAAAATACGTTGTAGCGAAAAGGGCATTTGAATTTTGCCGCATAATAGATGGCGTAAGCGTGCGCCGCGTGTACGATACGGATATAGGTGTCGTGACGGTATCGGAGCGGAGGAAAAAGAAGGCAGTGGTAATGCGAAGATTTTTCTCTTCTTCTTCTGACTCAAGCCGTAAAGGAAGGAGGACGTCCGATCACGTGGTCGACCACTTTCCTCGCCCAAATTTGGGAAAGTCGTTATGAAATAATTAAAAATAAAAACGGTCGGAAGTTTCATTTCTGGCGCAAAATCGGTGTCGAGAATTCGTCTCAAGTGACGAATCATGACCGCGAGCCACTCAGTCGGCCACGGGTCCATATCGGGAGGATCGACCCCGGAGTCCCGGACGAGCCGCGCGATTCCGGCGCTTTGTGGCCATTTTGCACCGCCATTTTTGAGTCGAGTCGTCTCAAAGGACGAATCGTGACCACGGGCCACGCCATCGCCCCATCGGACCCCGAAAGAGGACTTCAGGGCTCCCGACTAGCATCAATTATCTGGAAAATAGGTGCCGTGTAATACGCCACGTCTCTCCCGCCAGAAGTGTCCGCGTCGCGAGTCACCTCGAGGGCATCCCGTCGAAGATCGATTCGACAGAACCGACATCACCCTGAAAAGGCCGCTTTTGCGACACTGGAAACGATCGGGGTTGAGGGAGTGTGATTGCTGCCGATGCCGCGAGTAAGTTCGCCGAAATAAGACCACGAACGTATGTATTGATATTGTTAAAATAGACGCAAGTCAAAATGTCGCGCCGTTGGAAAAAGAATGTGTCGCGCAACAAAACGAGCGCCCGTTGAAAATGAATGCCCACCTGTCATCCGGGGCAATGTCCTGAGAACGGCTTACAATCAAAAGTTAAAATGTTTCTCCGCCGCGTAACGTAATTCGCGTGTATTTCAAAGTGATAAATGTATCCGCGTAACGTAATTCGCGTGTATTGAAATGTGATATCTTGTCTGCGTAACTCGCATGTTCTACAATTCGTGATTTATGATTCTTCGCGTGTACTGAAATAAGTATAATGTTATTGTATTGAAAAAAGTACAACGTTGTCTCTGCGCAATGTAAATCGAGTATATCGAGAACTATACCTGTTCGTATTGGCGTAATGGGTCTTGCACCCCTTGGGTCATATGTAGCGTATCAGCGTATAAAATTCGCGTTGATTTAATTCGAAGACGGTATCCGCCGTACAGAAAACGGCATTTTGTGATATCTTAGATATATTTCCAATAAGACTGAAAGAATAAAATAGATTTGTGGGAAGGCGTTGAAAAGGAATGTATTAAAAAGAATAATTGTACTGGATCCCCATAATAAATAGGAAATTTGTTACAACGCGTATCACCGTTTCCAATGTTTCATCACATATATGAGTTTCAACAAAATCGAAGACGGAAACTTAAGTGTTATGCATAGGGTAAACCGACCAGTGAATGAACTGAAAAGCTGATTTATATTTAAAATCAGTATAGAATATGTATTGCCGATAAAAAATAGAATCACTATAATTGAGCAAAAAAAAACAACAGAGCTGTCGTTAAAACCGATATGTCAGTTTAATATCGAATTTCCACACAGCACGGAATTTTTCTCGTTTGTAGTACTTGCACACCGCGCAACTTAGTTACGATACGGCTGTGCACAGTAGGTGTTCGAAACGCGAAAATAATAGTTTTTTAAGTTTTAAAGGGAAGTATTACTTCCATTACTTGAGAAAAAAATCAATCTTTGATTTTTTGCAATTTTTTTCTTCATTCGTAATAATAGGTTCGAATTGGACATGTTTATTCACTGGTTCTCTGTATTCTAACCTCTTTTCCGTGAATGGACATATGGGCTTTATTCTGATAATGCTCAAAGCAGAGTAAAAAATTTAGCTTGTCTACTGAAAATTGGTAAAGTAATTTTTGCCAAGTCATGGCAATGTACAGGGTGTATAAAAATGATGTGTCACCACTCCGCCAGGTGATTCTCCGACTCACGTTCGGCGAAGATCACCCTCCAACATGAACCCGCAAAATTGACCTTGACCCCAAAACCCAAGGTCAATTTTTTTATTGGCTTGAGAAATTCTTCTAAATGAGAGGAACAAAAGTCAGAAAGGAACCATGGGTTGCAAATGAGCCCGTCACCCAGAAAATAAAAAATAAAATATTAAAAATACGGAAATATGAGTTTCCCGGATCGTGGATAGAGGAAACACAACAATAGCGAGTTAAGCACAAAAATAAAGCCCTCCATCACTCAGCCAGGGGATTCGAATGGTTTGGTCGTGTCTCTATGTTGCATTGTGTCTGACTGCTTATTCGTGTCTCTGTCTCTCTGTCTAATCGTGTCTGACTGTCTTGGTTGTTTAACTGTCGGGTCGTGGCTCTTGGTATTATCGTCTGTTACTGTCTGGGCGTGTCTAGCTGCCTTGTCGTTTGATCGTCTGGTCGTGTTATTTTGGTGTGATCATGGATCTTTACCGACGTCATCATCGTTGTCGTTTGCGAGATGGACAAGACCAACGCCTCATGATTCGCGCTATTGATCAGGCTTTTGGATATTATGTTCGAGCTCGCGAAATTTATGGAGTGGCTGCTCCAGCGTGCCCATGGGGGACGGCTAAGGCCGGGTGCAATTCCAGATCGGCGTGAATTTCAACGTCTTGATGAGCGCTTTAATGACCAGGAAACGTTTGCCATCCAGGACGCTGGACATCGGACAGCAGGACATGCTCAAGTCGATTAAAGGATCGAGGAGCGTATTATTGCCCTTGCACGGGCCTTTCCCGTCATGGGCTTACGCCGAATAGCCGCTCGCGTTGGTGTAGCGCATATGACAGTTGGTCGCATAATTCGCGAGGAGGGCCTGCGACCGTATCGTATGCAATATTTTCAAGCACTGCACCCTGGGGACAATCAAGTTCGTTGGAATTTTTGCCGCTGGATGCTTCGAAACTTGCAAAGGGACCCTCGATTTCTTGAGCACATCCTATTCACTGACGAGGCGAGCTGCTCGAGCACCGGCATTGTGAATAGGCAAAATATTCGCATCTGGGCTGGGCAACGTCAATGTTTGGACAGGTATCGTTAGTGACAACATCATTGGTCCGGTATATCTTCCGTTGCAGTTGAATAGTCGAAATTATCTGGTTTTTCTGCAGCGCGATTTAATCCATCGCTTACGACAAATTGTTCTGCGGCAGAATCGCCAAGGCCTTTTCTTTATGCACGATGGCGCCCCGCCATATTTTGGTCCGCAAATTCGTGCTTTTCTTCACGAAGCCTTTGGAACGCGATGGATAGGCCGTCGGCCTGCGCCACATTCATGGCCACCACGTTCTCCAGACCTTAATCCTTTGGATTTTTTCTTGTGGGGTGCGCTAAAAGCCATTGTTTATAGATCTGGCAGAGCGATGAGAACGCCAATGGATCTGAGACGCCGGATAGATGATGGAATGGCACAGTTGAGTCGAAACCGATAACTCTTGGCCAGAGGTCGGACAAATTTAAAGGAAAGGCTGCGAGCATGTCTCCGCAATGGAGGTCGGCATGTGGAAGTTGGAGAACAAGCCCGTATGCTACGAGCCATCGGTATAAACAGATCGGTTCTTTACTTTCGACGCCACCGCCAACGTCGTGGCCCGCGATGAAATCGACCAGGCGATAATAAAAAAGACGATAGCGAGGGTTTGGAGTCTGTAAATACCCTGGGAGTGCCGAACCACGGCGACCTGATCGCTACCTGATCTCACATGCGCACATGCACGCAAGCACGCACGCACGCACGCACACACACACATACACACACACACACACACGCGACTCTTAAACGTGTGACAACAGTGGCCGCAAACATTGTTGTCATTTACCATATGCCTATCCGTCCACCTCCTCGTGGTGAGAGTCGGACAACGGTGAAGTTCTTTTTTTTCGAATAATAGAATCCACTGGCTAAGTGATGGAGGGCTTTATTTGGTGCTTAACTCGCTATTGTTGTGTTGCTCCTATCCCCGATCCGGGAAACTCATATTTCCGAATTTTTAATATTTTATTTTTTATTTTCTGGGTGACGGGCTCATTTACGACCCATGGTTCCTTTCTGACTTTTGTTCTTCTCATTGAGTAGAATTTTTCAAGCCAATAAAAAAATTTCACCTTCAGATTTGGGATCAAGGTCAATTTTGCGGGTCCATGTTGAGGGGTGATCTTCGCCGAACGTGACTCGGAGAATCACCTGGCGGAGTGGTGATACATCATTTTATACACCCTGTACTTGTCATAAAATCAATACATCCATTTTTTCATTTTAGGCAAAATTTAATTTTCTTTTCCCCGGCGAAACAAACTTTGGTTGTTTTTTTTGAGAATGTCACGTTAAGATACAAAAAAAGATTTGTGTATTTTCTACGAAATCGTGATAACGAATATAATACTCATATGTATAAGAATATTATAATTGCTGTGCCACACAGTGATCTTCAAATCTAGCATTTAATAAAAAGGAATCGTTATGCTTGACAGCGTTCGTCTATACTACACGTCTATTTACTGGTGGTTAAGCGTCCGTTTGCTGGTTTTCGAATTAGTTCGAATATTTCCTTCTATAAGATTTATATCTTTTGGTAGCTATAGCTGTTGAAAAATTCATTTTGACAATATTTCCATTTTAAAGTCCATCTGAATCCTACAGTGTCGTTATTCGTCCATTCAGTACGTCCTGCGTACTTTCCCACGCGAGAACACAGCCGGCCTCAAAAATATCTATAAACAAATATACGTGCAGCCCCGAAAGATCCCCTTCTGGATGAACACTTGAACAGAAAAAAACGCAGGGACCTCACCAGGCGATAGTCCCTGATCTTGAGACCCAAACAATTCTTCAAGGAGAACTCAACCGAGACGAAATAATTCAGCGGTCATAAAACTGGACTCACAGAAAACATATGCGTTCAACTCAATTGTCGGAAATAGCACTGCGATTGTGTCTATCAAAACCGGGACCCAATAACGAGCTAGAAGTCCTTTCTCCCACGCTGTCTCAACCAATCGCGTAGGTTACCCTACATCCTCATGACCAAATAACCAATTCTTAAGGAAAACGCATCACCGAAAATGCACTCCTTCCTAAACGAATAAAACTTTTCCTAATTTTTTGTTGAAGTCAGTTCTCCGTCAACACTCGTCGAAGGCAGTCACCCGAAATAGCTGAAACCTGAAATCTATCATTCCTCATCACAAGTTCTGCATCTTTGCTCCACGTCGAATATTCTGGCTTTATCTTTTTGAGACAAGTTCACATTTCATTTACGCAACGCGCCCGGATAGCACCTAAGTAATTACTCGCGCTGTTGTAAAATCTTACAAGCGATTTTATCATCGACGATTGCACCAGCGAATATGACTGCCCTGAGAGCGAAGGCCCTTCGTCCGACCACCAGCCATAGCAACTCTGCCAACGCAACCTAGGCAGATTATATATTTTCCGTACCTTCTCCTCGAATGCCATAATTATGTCCCGAAGAATCCGAAGCCAAACATCATTAAGAAATAAAAGAACGTTGTTAATGGTAGCTACATCTGACATACCTCTTAACCGCGGAGGCACTCGAAGCCCCCTTTCACACATTTCCCCTTTTACCCTCATCCCGGGCTACAGCACTAAGCGTAGGCAAAAAAGCGGGGAACAAAAGTTTATGCTCTCATCCCTTCCGGATGTGACAGCTAAAATTCTGATTCTATAGTTTTATGACGTGCAACATATTTTCGAATATTAAATAAGGTTCTAAAATTCTAGAATGTTCAAAAAATGTTAAACGTGCGACATTTTTTTTCAAATATTCTAAAATATTCGAAATATCTTAAATGTCCCGAAATTTAGAACCCCTTAACATTTTTCCGAATATTCTGAAATGTTCTAAAATTCTAAAACCTTCGGACGTTTTCAAACGTACAATATGTTTTTCAAATATTCAAAAATGTTCTATAATTCTGTGCTTCTCAAATGCCACAAAATCGTAACGCCTTGTACATTATAGAATGTTCTAAAATTAATTTATTTTTTTTCGATATTTTGAAAGTTATAAGAATATTATAGCTTCTTCCAGAACAAGATTTTGGTCCAGTATCAAACTCAGATATGAATTAAAAATCCTAACTAGTGACCTAGTTAGAATTGTAATGGCATATTGTCTAAATTATTCTTGTAAATGTTTTTTATATACCCGATGTTTGTAAGTGAAGATGGCGCTTATATGAAGAGCTGTCGCCAGTTGTCCAGCTGCCACGAATCGACTGATCAGTACTCCAACCGCGCTCTCCTCCATCGCGTCATTCAGTCTACAGCTGACCCTCAAATCGACGATGCCCGACAACAGCTCGGCTTTTAATTTGTTGAAGATTCTGGGATCGGTCTCGATGTCTATCGAATCCGGGTCGGCTAGAACGCAGGATTTCCACATAGCCATTTCGACCGTGTCGAGGGTTTTCTTGTCGGTGCTGATCGGTTCAAGACTCTCGAGCGCCAGCTTCAATATCTCGTACCTGATCCGCAATACTCAATTATTATAAAAATCTAGAATGGTCTAAACATCCAAAATGTTTGTGAGAAAAATATATATAGAATTCTAAACAATTAAAAAATTCAATCATTCCTAATACTCGAAAAAAATTCCAAAACTCTGAAAGGCTCCATAACTCTAAAATGTGCTACAAATATATTGCAAAAAAGTTATAAAACGTTCAAAGTTCTGAAGGTGTAAGACTCCCTGAAGTCCATGTGTGCTTGAATATTTGTTCCAAAATTCTTAAGTATCGCAAAGGCCTAATGTTTCAAATGTTTCGTAAATATTCTAAAATTCTGGAATATTCCTAATTTTTCTAATAACTCTAGAATTATGAAATGTCCTAAAACGAAAAGAAATATATTTTACATATTTCGCGAATTATAATAAAAACATTCCAGATTATTGCGGGCGAGATTCTTAAATATTCCTAAACGTTCTAATACCAGACGTCTTTCGGAAATGCTAAAATTATCTAATAGATCGATACATTAAAAAATTATTGAATATTTAAAAATCCTGAAGTGTTTCAACGTGTTAAATATTTCCCAAATATTTTTGAATTCTAAAATATCCTTAACCTTCAAACGCCCTTGAATTCTAAATATCCTTAACCTTCAAACGCCCTTGAATTCTAAAATATCCTTAACCTTCAAACACCCTTGAATTCTAAAATCTAAATTCTATAATGCTCTATATGAGAAAGAAATATTTTTGAAGTACCCTGAAAATTATAATAATAATCTAGATTATTGTGAGCGAGATTCTCAAAATTCGACAACGTTCTAGAACTAGAATTCATTCGAAAATCGTAAAATGATCTAAAATATCAAAACACTTTTAATTTTTTTGTAAAATCCAAAATACTGGAACGTCTCAAAATTTAAAATTTTTCATGAATATGAAGGAAAAAAATATAGAAGGCTCTTAAACCTTTAAACGCTCTCAAAGATTTAAATACTAAAATGTTCTAAAAAAGAAAGAAATACTTTTTGGGCCCTTCAAAACTGCAATGAAAAATTCAAGATTGCTGCCGGCGAGATTCTTAAAGATTCCAAAACGTTCTGAGGATATAAAAATATATCGAAATATTTTAGAAATTCTTAAACATTAAAAAATTCTGGAATGTTTTAAAGTTTTACATGTTTCTTGAACATACTAAAATTCTACAATGATCTTAAACCTTTTAACGCTCTGAAACTCTGAAATCTCAATTGTCAAATGCCCTGAAACAAACGAAAAATATGTTGGGGCCTCTCAAAATTATAATAAGAACATTCTACATTATTGCAAACGTGATAAAATAAGAAGAATGCAATATGCAGGTACCAAATTTTTCATCCGTATTGAGCACTCACCGCTCTTTGCGAGACGAAACTTTTTCCGCATACTCGATGAAAAAGGCGGCGGTCTCGTCGAATGAAACCCCGTACTTTCTGAGATCGCCAGCGCAACGTTTCCAGAAAAGGGGCTCGAGTTTGCTACCGCTTAAGTCGCTCGTGCTTCGCTTGAATTCGCTTCGGTACTGAAATTCGTTGGACCAATTACGAGTATTATCATTATAAAGATTGAATCTTTGTAATACCGCCCAAAATTTATTACTTTTATCATTGAAAATATACATTCTGGAGTCCAATAATTCCTATTAACTACTATTAATTAACATTGATCCAAATATCATTATTATCATACTACTGTTGGTATTGTTATTATTACTATTGATATCATTATAAAGATAAAATTTTCGCAATATCGCCGAAAATTAATTATTATTGTTATTATTAAAAGTAAGTATTTTTGAGTCCAATTACTGTTACTATTCATTACTTCTAATTACTATGTATGTAATTATTTATGTGTTTCCCGAAGGGTTACAATTTTTCTTTTTCTATTCTATTCTTTTTCTTATCTTACTTAATTCTATCTGCACGCACTTAATCACTCCTCCTCCTCGGCGCATTATTCTACTTTTCCTTTACCTATGCCTCTTTCCTCTCTCCTCGCCTCTCCGTCTCTCGTGCCTACTTTTATTCGCCACGCACTTGACCTATTATGCCGCCTTATTCCATTTTAATCTTCCCCTTCCCCTCTCATCACCTTCCGTTTCCTCGTTTCACTCAATTCCACTTTCATTCCTCACCCTCTCTTGCTACTCCCTCCCTCAGATCTCTCTCACTCCTTCTTCCTCTCCTCTAGCCCTCTCATCCATGCCTCTCCCCTTCCCCTTTCATCCAGTATTTCCCTTATACACTCCCCTATTCCTTTTTCTTCTTCTGTGTCTCCTCCAAACTTGTTTATTAAATGTTCCCATGACATGTTTCTTCCCCACAGATCCGGCACCTTTTCTCCTCCTCCGCTTTCCAATGCCTCCTTTCCGTCATTTCGTTTCCCATCCTCAAACTCGCTATTCTCCTGCATCTCTTTTAGCACCATCCCGCTTTTCTATATTCTGGTACCCCTTTGTAATAATTTCCCTGTATCACTCGATGTACCTTGCTTGCACTATCCTTTCCCATTTTTCCTTTTCCTGTTTTTCCTGGCCCCTTTCTCCTTCCTCTCGAATCCCTCACTCTCTTGTCCCTGGTTCTCCTCCTCTGTTCGCCCCTCGATCCTTCTGAACTCTTCTCTGCCTTTTTCCCATTTTGCCCTCTCGCGTCACCCTTCTCTCCCTCTCCTTTAGCTCCTCCCAGCATCTCCTTGTCAGTCCCCCCTCCCCCTTTGCTCAGCTTTTCCTCGTACGCCTTGTATGCCTCCATGCTTTCCTGCCCGCCCTCGTTCTGATCTTGTCCTTTTTCAGTTTCTTTCGCACCATGCATCCCGGCATCCTTCATTCCAACCCCAGCACCCATCTTATGTATCTCTCCTGGATTGCCTCCATCGCCCCTCTTTCCTCCCATCCCCATATCTCTGCCTCCTGCCGTCCTGCCGTCCTTCTCAAACTTCCTTTTTCCCATTCCCTATGCCTACCTCCTCACCGTCCCTTCCTCCCTTACCCGGTCTTTTATCTATGCTTCCTGCCCTCCGTTTTTCCTGAACACGTATCCCAGGTATTTGAATTCCTTTTCCTCTTCCATCGTTTCTCCTTTCCACTTCCATTTCTTCTTCTTATACCTCCCTCCCCCTTTTCGGAACCTCATTATTTTCGTCTTTCTTGCGTTGACATCCAGCTTTTTTCCTTCAAAATACCTCTCCAACCTTTTTATTATGTTCTCCATCGCTTCCTCCCTCTCTGCCATTACCACTATGTCGTCCGCGTACGCCAGCGTGTATATTTTCTGCTTTCCTTTTTTTACTCCTTCCTAATTTCTTCCTCCACATCCGTCGTCATTAGCTTGAATAGTATCGGACTCAGTGGGCACCCCTGCCTTACCTCTACCTCCATCCAGAAGCATTCTCCTGCCCCCCTTGCCCTCACCCTGTTTTGTGTTTTCTTATATATTTCCTCTATCCTTCCCTTCCGTCCTTTCCTTGGCAAGTAAGGTTGGCAAGGCGCCGTGCCGGCGCCGGCGGAACTCCAAGCCGAGGGTCTTTGCCGCACGATCTGCCGCCTTATAAAGAAATGCCCCCACCCCATAAAGCTCATGCTTCCGAGGACCATGCGGTCATGAAAACGTTCCAATCCTAAGAGCGCGCGCACGCTGCTTTGACTCCGCTGGATGTTCATTTATCTTGCGCGTGCCGATGTCCAGCTGTTTAAGGGAAGGTTCTGCCTTGTTGGGCCAAAAAATGTTCCATTTTTTACCAATTTTTTTATGCGAAAAGTATTAAATATAGAATGTTGATGTTGAACTAGAATCAAGAAGAAAAATAATAAAAAAAATAGAGAGCAACATTTTTGGAAAAAAACAAACTTCCTTCCGATCGCTATTTTTTTATTTTTCCATTTTTCTTCTATTGTACAAAGTAAAAATATGTGTGATTTTTATACTTCAAATGACCTGTCCGGGACTTAGGACTTCCGGAAGCGAAGAATGTCATCGCCCGCGCACCGACATACGTGGCTCCTCCCACTCCCACCACCATGTTTTGTCAAACTTTAAAAAATATTTTGATGATCAATAAAGACCGCTTAGTCAACATACCAAATATCATCATTCTATATTTAACTCTTTTCGCATAAAAAATTGGTGAAAAATCGAACATCTTTTGACCCAACAAGGCAGAACCTTCCCTTAAGGGGTTAGGCCACTCTAGAGGCCGAAAAAATAAGCTTTTTGGTGATTTTTTTTTAGAAAAACTACATATTAAATCGAGAGTACAAAAAAGGGTGTTTATCATACATATCAGTGGCCGTATACAACAATTTTTTTGAAGCGATTAATTTCAAGATAGCGGCTGTGCAGCTTTTATTTCAAAACTGCATTTTTGAAGTTGGCCGGGAACATAACTCAGACAATTTTCAATCGATTCACTTGAAATGTTGAATATATCTTGAAAAATACATTGTCTATGAAAGTGCGTAGGAATTTTTTTATATTGCATTGTTCATTTGTTATTAAAAGTTATCTGACGATTTTTTAAGGAAATTTTTCACTTTCCAAAAATTGGCCTAAAAAATCGTTGATAACAAATAAACTATGCAATATAAAAAAATCCTAGATACTTCCATGGACAATGTATTTTTCAAGATACATTCAGCATTTCAAGTGGATCGGTTGAAAATTGTCTGAGTTATGTTTCCGGCGAACTTAAAAAATGCAGTTTTGAGATAAACGCTGCACAGCCGCCATTTTGAAATTAATCGCTTCAAAAAAATTATGGTACACAGTCACTGATATGTATGATAAACACCCTTTTTTGTAATCTTGATGTATTCCGTAGTTTTTCTGAAAAAAAAAATCCCCAAAAAGCCTATTTTTCGGCCTCTAGAGTGGCCCAAGGCATAAAGCTCGTACCTACGCTATTTAACGATGCCAAATGAGTAGAGCACTACCGGGACAGCGAGCATATTGGTGGCAGTGATCTTGCTCTTCCCAGACAGATCCGACTTCCAGATCCATCTGAGGCGCCGCCTATACTCGCGGCGCAGGGACACCCTCAGCGTCTTGTACAGAGCGCTGATCGATGCCAAGGTATCGGTAAGACCCTGCGGTGTCCAAGTGTTTGGAGACACTCCCGTCCACCACCTGAACGTCAGCCGCGAGACCCTCTGCTCTCCCTCTCCTGAGATACAAAAACAGCGCACTTGCCCAACCCGAAGTCCATACCAGTCGCAAAAGGAGCGGCTCCTTCAAGCCAGAGGGTGAGCGGGTACTGCAGTCCACAATTCGTGTTGCCTGAGTAAGCGAAGGGATCTAAGCATGACCGCCTTCTGCATCCGACGCGCCAGCAGCCGGACACCGGGTTTACAAATCGGTATGCTGGCGAGGCCCGACACGAAAGACTCGGCCATCCCCCCAAGCACACGAATGATGAGGAGAACAATAGTTACCCTGAATCTCCAGTGCAAACGACGAAACTCTGCCAGGAAAGGCTGATACTTGACCCGTTTCTCCGCTTTCTTTAGCGACACGTTCACTTCGGCCGGGACCGGGAACTCAATGACGTATATCATCTTGTCGTCGAAATCGAAGAGGACAACATCAGGTTTATTCGCTTGAAGCTGCCCGATGGTCGCGAACGAGAAGTTTTAATAAATCTTGCACTTCTCGCCCACGAGAACGGACTCAATATCTTCTGGTAAATAAGACGGCACGGGCTCCCGGTCTATCTCCTAAGAGTGCCGTAGATGGTAATACAACACCCTTAGGACCGCGTTATGGCGATGGATGTAGTCGGAGACTGCATATACCGGGCAGGCCGACAATAGATGCATTAGTGTCTATTGCAGGTCCGAGCTCGTTATTACATCGCTTGCTATTCCAAGGACCATGCAGTCATAGAAACACTCAAATCCTAAGAGCCCACGCACGCCGCTCTGACGCACCATATAAAGGCGCAGGGTTGAAGTTCGAGGATACAGACTCCGCTGGATGTTCATTATCTTATGCGTGCCGATGTCCAGCTGCTTAAGCTTGTCTCTACGCTATTCGGCGACGCCAAATGACTCGAGCAGGCCCGGTACAGCGGGCATATTGGTGGCAGTGATCTTGTTCTTCCCAGATGGATCCGATTTCCAGATCCGTCTGAGGCATCGCCTACACTCGCGGCGGAGGGCCCCATTTGACACCCTCAGCGTCTTGTACAGAGCGCCGATCGATGCCAAGGTATCGGTAAGACCCTTCGGCGTCAAGGTGTTTAAAGACGCTCCCATCCACCAGCCGAAGTCCACACCAGCCGCCCGTGGGTACGTCGCTACGATGTTCAAGAGGAGCTTAAGCCCCCCATCCCCGTATAGCTCGAGGTCATCCATATAAAAAAGATGGGTGATCTCTCGCCCACGCCACTCGGGGGCCACTGCTTCGTACCCGCGTGCAGACTGCAAAGCGATTAGTAGGCGTAGTAATGAGACGCCGAATTTCCCTGGATGATCTCCCTCCTATACCCCATCGCTCCAGTCGACACGTTGCTTTAGCTAGTATTGACTGTGAAGCGTGTCTTCCAGAGCGGCATGAGCTGTGTAATGGACCCCACTATGTAAGGACTTAGCAAAAGGCGTTCAAGTAGGTTGATAATCCGTTTCTGACTGACAGTGTCTAACACCTTATGATAGTCTAGCGAAGCGACTGAAAAGTTACGCTTGTGCTGGACCGCGGCTTGCATGGTGCAACGGTCCACCAGCAGGTTCTCCTTACAACCTCCTAGCCCCCTCTTGGGTCCCCTTCGTTCGTGCATCTCCCGCCATGCAGGCTGGATCTCGCGCAGAACACGCTCATACAATATCTTTGTAAAAATCTTGCAGAGCGCATTCAGACACGTTATCGGGTGGTAGTTCTCTGGAGGAGACCGATCCCTTTGTTGGGCACCGTCCCATCGATGAACGACGAGAAGATGCGGGCCAGATGGGTATGGATGCACGTGAATTTCTTCCATCAGAAGATGTTAATCCCATTCGGCCCGGGAGTGGCGTAGTTTTTCATGTTACTCAGGGCCGTCTCCATCTCTTGCTTTGCAACCCCTAGGTTCCGCACCTTTTCCACGTGGCATTCCTTCACAGTCAGAAGGATCGCTTTGTTTGGGTTCAGTGCGTGGTGACAGCATTTCAGTTCCGAGCTGATTTTTTGGATTTTTCGGGCTAAACGCTCTCCCCGCCGTAAGGAAGTCTAACACACACTGAATACGGGATGCCTGCCTCCGCGCTTCATTGATTTTATTTTGGAGCTGTGTAACGCGTCGTCGAGTCTTAACCACGAACGCCGCCTTGTTATTGCGTGTCCGAGGTTTCACCTCAACAGCCGCGTGAATTGCTGCTGCAAGGGACTCATTTGCCGCTTCTAGGCAACCAAGCTGTAGAGAACATTTCTCAATGATTTTGTCCCTTCTTGGACCCCAGTCCTCTATTAACTCGAGGTGCCAACGCGAGGGTTCCGACTGCCGGGGGGCGATCTTGAGGCCGTCCGGCAGTGCTCCGCCCTGAACGCGCGGAAGAGCGCACGCCAGACAGCTCTGGTAGTATTAACAAGAGATCATAGCCTTGTCGTCGCAAGCGGGCTGCCTGGTCTCGCAGATGTTATTGCGAGAGGTATGCAAGATCTGGGTGCACTTTGCTCCACAGGGCCTGCAATTCCGCCATGTATCCCCGTCGCAACGGTATGATCCTCTCCGTCCACTCGAGGCGCCGATTTCGAGCCGTGGTCGTTGCTATTGATCCTGCCTGGGTACCCCTCCCAACTCGGAGGGGCACCCAGGAGGGGCACTCCCACTTCAGCCCGTAACCCAAAACATCACAGCCGGGCTTCCCTCGGTCGGGATGGCTCGATACGTTGAGCGACACGCCACTCGGCCGAGTTCCGCCCATCGACCGACAAACGAAAACGAAACCGAAACGACAACAAAAACAAAACACAATTGGAGAAAGGCCCTTAACACAGACGTACGGTAGCGACTCGGGCATATGCACGCAAGCAAACGTGGTCAGTAGCTGGTGTTGTGACGCGATTAAAAAAATCACGTCACAATATATACATGCATATATACATACATACGTGTACATATTTAAGTATATACAGGGTGGATCATTTAATGTGCCCAACTCAAATATCTCCGTTCCCTTTAGAGAGACGAAAAAATTTCAGAAGGTAATTTGATTGATTTCGAAGGGCTGATACAGGGGTCAAAAGTTCATTGTTGTCAAGGTCATAGTTCTTGCGTTCTCAAGGCCATCAATGGTTTTTTAAATGAGAACATGTTTTTTTTATTGACAAGGGGGTGCTACGAGGTTTGCATTTTTTTCATTTTTGCCACTTATCATACTGCAGACAAGGTCTGCCCTGGACAGACAACGTCTGCCCTCGAATAACAATTTTCCAAAACCATTGGGCTGGATGGCCAGAAGATTCCGAGAAAATCGACTTCGAAATATTTCGAGCGAATCAGGAGGACTGGCGGTGGTGTCATTTTCAACAGGACGCGTGGCTCACTGGGTAGCGAGCGAGACTAGTAAGCGGAGAGTCCCGGTTCAATTCCCGCTGGGCACATTTTTTGTTTCTTTTCTTCTTTTCAATACGTCGTTTACGTGTAAGATTTTTCAAATTTATATTTATTGACTAACAATATTTATAATAAATTAAATTTCGTTACAAAAAAGACCAACGTCGGGTAGAGTGTTAATGGATCCTTTCTTTTCGTCACAATTTATAAATATAACGCAACAAAGTTATACAATGGATCGCAAATTTTTATTCCGCAGTCGCGGTTCCGCAGAAGGCCGGGTGATTGGCGTCGTAGAAAGAAGAGAAGCAAAAAGTACTGCGACACCTTGCACAGTGCACAAATGACGCATTATTGCAGGAGCATTTTTTTAGTATATCAATCGGAAAACACACTTCATTAACATTCAAAAAAATGTCCCTGTCATTGCACAATTTGAAAGCAAACCATGCGTATCGGATCATATTACCAAAAATTGGGGAGGACAGCTGGTGATGTACAATCGTTTGAATTTTTAGGCAATCCTCTCTGGTGTTGATTTCTCGTTCTCGATCAAGTACGCGCAGTTCTGCAGCCGCTTTACAGAATGTTTTACCTGCCGATAAAAATACACATCACACAGCTGTACCAGAGGCGTGCACTTTGGAGGGATATCCTTCGCAGTACATGTTGGTAGACGCCTTTCGGTTTTGAAAATATCATCGTACATTAGTACGATGTTATTACCGAAGTTTTCGATGCTACGAGATTATTTTCCTGAAGGAGATGCTCGTAATACGCAAGGGCATCGTTCATGCGTACTTTGTCGGTTTCATTGCACAGGCTATATTCGGCAGTGTCTTCATCTGTCGTCGAAGGCCAGGCAAATTAACAGATTCGTAATCCGACATATTTACTCGTTGATAACTACACTGTATGGTAATAATGTGATACACCGCACGAATACACGTCCTACCGCGCCGAAAGCTAACGGTCGAATGCTAGTTCGAACGATCGCTCGTTTCACGACGTGTCCCGTAAACCTCACCCTCCGTAAAATTCTTTAGAAATCTTTTGTGCCGGTTCAGCTGTCCCCCAGGTAGGTAGAATTTGGGCAGATGAAAGGTAGGTAGTCGACCCCAAGTTCTTGCGAGGAAGGACACGTTAATATGCTACCCAAACACGAAATAACTGTTCAACGGCATAAATTCGAAAAATTTTATTGGAAGAATTAGAATAAAAAGTATTGGAAGAAAGTAAAATTGAAAAAAAAATTATAACATAAAAATGCCCCCAGCAGGAATCGAACCGTGACCCTCCGCATAGTCTCGCTCGCTACCCGGTAAGCCACGCGGCCCGTTGAAAATGACACCACCGCCAGTCCTCCTGATTCGCTCGTAATATTTCAAAGTCGATTTTCTCGAAAACTTCTGGCCATCTAGCCCAATGGCTTTGAGGAATGGTTATTCGAGGGCTGACCTTTCAGTACGATAAGTGGCAGAAATTACAAAAATGCGAACCTCGTAACATCCCCTCGTGAGACGTTGTAGCAGATATTCAGACGAATCCAACGGCCTATGATATCATGACCTTCAAATGATTTTTCACCAAAATATACGTGTAAAAAACGGGAAATCGTGATGGTATTGACAATAAGAATATTCGAATAACGTGATTGAATTTTTTGAGCAGACCTTCTATTGTAACAAATGTTCAAAGTCATGGCCATTAACCTATACATATTTTTTAAGACGTCGGATGAATGATTCTTTTGACCTTCGAATAGTTTCTGGTGTGATAGCGACGCAAGTTATCGAACGGATACAATAATGTCAATAGTCGGAGATGTTTCAGATGTTTGTAAATACTGGCATTATAACGTAGTAAAACTGTAGTAGAGTGAATAATGTGTACCATCTACCAATATTAGAATCAGTAGACAAGTGTATCCACCCCAAGTAACATCTAATAACCGTATCGAAAATGGTATTGTACAGTCCGGCAGAGAAAGTGGAAATGATTCTGATTTATGGTGAGACCGGCAGAAACTCTGTGCAAGCGCAGGAAGTTTATGCACAATGTTATTCTGACAGAAATCATCGTTCCCGTCGATGTTTCGATCGAATTATTCATTTATACCGTAAAATGGGCAGTGTCAATCCACTCAAAAGGAAACGTCGCAAGGCTGAAATGAACGAAGAAGCAGAGATTGCCGTTCTAGCTGCAGTGGTTCATGATCCGCAATTAAGCAGTCGGCAAATTGAGCGAAATTTCCAAGGCGAGTGTTTTAAGAATATTAAGGCAGGATTCTACTTTGAAACCACGAAAAAAATGCTATTTTCGTGAATTTTTTCTGAGAATACTATTAAAGATATCGTTATGGGGTTCAAACTGTTCAATAAATACACTCTTTAAGTACATAAAAAAAATTTTTAATGTTTTTTATTCATTTTTTGTACACGTAAAATATGTTTAAAGCCAACGCCTCGAAAAGCAGGTACTGTTGCCGTGGTCGTGAAATCTTCCCGACGGATGGTCTGAAACAAAAAAATCAAATAGTTTCATGTTCAGTATGTCTTCAGGAACCGACTTAACTAGAATATTTTATATACGTGCAAAATTAACAAAATGGCGGCTAAAATACGAAGAAAAAAATGCGTTTTTTTGGGTCTTTTTTTGCAATAAAAAAATAGTTCTAATCAAAATTTTAAGTTGATTGTAGTTAGGTCGGTTGGTACACACATATAGAATATGTGTTCCAAATTTCATAAGGATCGGTTCAGTACTTTTTGAGTTATCACGACCACGGTACTTGAAAATGTCGTTTCGAGAAAAACGCGTTTAAAGTTTTGGTGAGTGATAAATCGTAGAAAAAATTATCTTACCCTCAATCAGCGATGCCTGGGCCATATAATATGCCTTCGACGTGTTCCAGGTGGGTGTTTTCATCCAATTTAGCCTTTTTTTTAAATTCTGCCCTCCTTAGAAGCCTCAGTCGAGCGGCGGTTCGCTCGAACGATGCGATGTCGGTCGCGCATAGTGGCGAACTGCATGACGGTTGGGCCGATTGTAATGCCCATGACTTCCATTATTTTTAAAACTGGGCTGAATCCTTCATTAAAAACGCAGGCAGCAGTGAGGCACGCAATTTTGACGATTTTTTTGCCATTAAAGACATGTTTCGGTGCCATGGCCCAAACTGTAGAGTTGAAACATTCGTTGTTATTTTGAGTGTTTCCACCCAAACATCTCTCCAGTAATTCCGTTTTTGTTAGATCTTCGTAGATCGGCTTCAGCACCTCTTGTACGTCACTAGCAAGAGCAGGAAGATGTTTATAATTTTTTAAAGCGTTGTTTGCTTCGGCCTTCTTATACTTGCACCAGCCGTCTGAACAGTACGTATAGTGTGGTTTGGAGTCTGTTGATATTTTGTGGTAATAGCCGGCCCAGATCTCGTTTCGCATGCTTTCTACTGAATTTGAATTCCTTTGAATTGCGAGACTGTAGTTTTTAGATAACTCTTTCATTAATTTGATAGTTAGATCAGTAGTCTTCACTTTTTTAATCACGACTTTTGGTTTCTTCACAACTATCGTCGGTGCAGCTACCTTTTTCGTTTTTTTTTCTCCGTCCTTCAGTTCTGCACTCCCAGCTTTTCTCCTTTGAGTTAAAATTTTCTTCGCATCACTTGCGCGTTTGAAAATTCTTTTGGCAACATGTAGCACACACTCCAGCTTTTTCACGACGAAGTCTTCGCCGTACGGGTGTGTATCAAGCAGCATTTTAAATGTTTTTAAGTCGCCATCGCCGATATAAAAGCCATATCGCACTCCATATTTCTCTTCCGATCTTAAAAACATTTTCACAACACCTTGAACCTCCATTTTACCGGCACTACCTTCGTGATTCGCACTACAATTGTCTTTATGTTTTTCATACCACGCAGCGAAACCAATAGCGTCTGTGATTTTTTTACGATAAGCACATGCTCCGCAATAACTTGACATAACTGCAACGTCAAGAATTTTTTTGCTGTGCTTGCCAATTAAAGACACGATACCAGTGAGCGAAGTAAAACCTCTTTTTGCCCAGGATCCGTCTCCAGAAACCGTCAGATTTTCACCAAGTCCCTTTTCCACATTTAACGTTTTTTCTTCATCGATCGCCTTGCGTTGAACTAGATCGAATACACTTTTGACCGCGATTTTGATGTTGTCTAAGATTTCATACTACATTTTTATATTGAGAGTTGTCTGTGATTCCATCAGTCCACAAAATAACTGTATCCCTTGAAGGCCAATACCAAGCATACGAAACACAAATACGAGTCGACGATTTATTTCATATCCATGGCCGATCATCGGACACGAATCGATGTACCTGTCTCCACAGCCACAAGTAACGCACACTTTGAAACCAAGGCCTCGCATCCGATATTGCGAAAATTTCATTTGTACATGGCAAACAGAACACACTGCCCACTGTGAGAGCATTGAGAACACGGAGAAAAAATGAATAAAAGAATAACCACCAGTATTATTAACTTTCACATCAAAACTCGGATCGTTCGATTTTTTCAATTTTGCTGCTGACGAACTCGTGTTGCTCGTACTTCCTTCGTCAATAAATCTATTTCCGTGAAAAGAACGTTTTCTAGTTCTAGATGGACGACTAGAACTTTTCTGTGCACGATACACTTTCTTCGTATTCATTGCGAACAGATAGATGCTTCACGTTCGAACTCCAAACCACGAATGATTCTCCACTCCGGAATTATAAAGCGAAGGGAAAATTATAAAGGAAGGGTAATATAGAGAAGCAAAGGTATGTACTTTGGTTAATAAGCATATATAGGTATAACGGTTTACGATAGGGGAACATCTGTCGGGTCACAATAGCGCGCTCAGGTAGGTGCGTTCGAAAGGCGAAAAAGGATAGTTAGACTGCTTGGAAATTTATAAAATTTTGACCGAACATTCTTGAACATATTTACTTTCGAAAAATGTAAAAAAAAAATTTTTTCTCAAAGTTTCAAAGTAGAATCCTGCCTTAAGACGTCATAAATTCATCCCCACCATATTTTTGAAATTTGGAAGATTTTGGAAATAGGGTTCAGTTCTGTGAATGAGCTCGGCGCCAGTGAATCCGATTTTTTTCGACGACGTTTTGTTTACTGACCTATCAACGTTTACTAACCATGAACAGTTGAATTCTCATCACATGCACTATTGGGCAATCGAAAATCCGAAGTGGCTCCGGCAAATTGTGCACCAACGTCCTTGGAGTCTTAATGTGTGGTGTAGCATAATTGAGGACCGGGTTATTGGACCATTTTTCATAGACGGCAATTTGAATGGACGAAAATCCGTCATTTTTTTAAACGAAACTTGAGGGGAACTGCTACAAGATGTCGAATGTGGTATCAACATGATGGCTGTCTAGCTTATTGGGCTGTTATAGCTCGCGAAGTGTTAAGCCGAAAATTTCCCGGACGCTGAAATGGGAGAGATGCAGCAATCCCTTGACCTGCTCGTTCGCCGGATTCAACCCCACTTGAGTTCTTCCTATGAGGAGCTATAAAGGATCGTGATTACCATGATGTTCCAACGACGCCAGCGAACATACGTTTTCCCGTTTTTACACGTGTATTTTGGTGAAAAAATCATTTCAAAGTCATGATATCATAGGTCGTTGGATTCGTCTCAATATCAGCTACGTCTTAATTTAAAAAAAAAACATGTTCCCATTTAAAAAACCATTGATGACCTTGAGAACGCAAAAACTAAGACCTTCACAAAAATGGATTTTTTAACACTGTATCGGCCCTTCTAAATCAATCAAATTACCTCCTGACATTTATTTCGGCCCTCCAAAGGCAACGGAGATATTTTGAGTGGTCACGTTAAATAGTCCACCCTGTATTTTAATCCTGATGCAGACGAAACTGACTGGTTCAATACATTGGTAGCAAGTTTATCTGCAGTCAAGAAGCCGGGGAAGATATTTTTGGGCTGCGAATTTCTAAACACTCATCCCACTAAGAAAATGAGATTAAAACAAATGATTTCATTTATCTGGTCAACAAAGGTGAATAGACCACACCTTTATCTTTATGATTACGAGGCCTACGAACCAGACACAGAAGAAGGAAAGATCGCGATTATTAGATAGCATCACGGGACCAATACTATAGGACACATCGGTGTAGCAAAAACTCTCGACCGAATAAAAACGGTCGCTACCTGTTCCAACTTGCAAAAAGATATTAAGGATTATGTCTGAAAGTGTGACACATGCCAAAGGACCAAACTCGTACGGATACAACCTCGAGCAGAAGCAATTATCACCGACACTCCAGAAAAGCCGAATAAAAAGGTTGCCCTGGACCTTTGTGGGCCCACTATTTGAAACTGACGAGGGCTACTAGTATATTTTGACCACACAAGACCAGTTTACCAAATTGATAACCCTGGTCCCTTTGAAAGCCCAATATGCCGAAACTACAGTAAGGGCGCTTATGGAAAATGTTATCCATATTCATGGAGTCCCTATGGTAATATTAACCGATGGCGGAAGAAATTTAATTAGCCAAACATTTAAACGCATAGAAAAATTATTCAAGATTTCCCATATGACCACCACGACATTCCATCTGCAAAGCAACGGTAGCCTCGAACGTGCACATGGACCCATCAAAGAGTAAATTAAGGCATTAATGTACTTCAACCGGGAAGACTGGGTTAAGAAATTGAAGTTTGTTTCCAAGGCTTATCATACAGCGAAGCACGAGGGAACAGGACTGACACCATTCGAAATGCAGTTCGGAAGGAAATCCAACATTCCGAATACCCTGCCAGCACATCGAACGAACGTAACCATCGATCAATTATTCGAAGCATTACGATATGATCACGAGCGCATTATGAAGAGAGGCCGTGATCAACTCGTCGCCGCAAAAGAGCCATACAAAACGGTCCGAGACTCGCACATCCACCGTGCAACGCCGATATTTTCGAAGGAAGACGAAGTTCTCGTTGCCCAAGAACGAGATAATACTTCACTCGCTCTGAAGTGGGAAGGACCTGCCATTATTCCAGCACAAACGTATGACGTCAACTACGAGATACTCCTGAACAAAAGAAGAAAACTAATTCACGTTAAGGGTTCTTCTCACTTAAGACACTAAAAAGGCTATGTACATGATTTGTTTTTATAGGCTCATATTATAGATATTGATATAAAAGTTGCTACACTTATTGAATACACTTTCGAAATATATTATAAACAATTTTTATATGTATTGATGTAACCTAAACAAACTTTAAACGCGTTTCCTCGAAACAACGTTTTTGGACGGCTTGTTGAAAAAATGGTCGAAACTACTAAACCAATCCTTGTGAAATTTCAACCATATATTACCTACAACTATAGCTATAGCGCATAGCAAGGATTTTTTAAATTTTGATATTTAAGGTAGATGGCCCAGTAATCGTCACCTTAAGCAGATTGCTTTACTTTGCAAATTTATGTAGCTAAACTAGGAAAGTGAGTAAACGTTATTTTAAGTCGTTCTTAATCAGTTTTTTATTGCGAAGAAGAAAGTCGTTGTGAAATTCCCGTGTCTGGTACAGTTTTCGAGAAAATATTTTGTAAAGGTTATAACATGCTATTGTACCAGTCATCGTCATGCCGCAAAGACAGTTGTCCTGGTAATCGCTATTGGAAAGTCCCATTAATCGTCACATGCGTTCAAACTGCTTTGAGGCCTTATATACCTTTGAAAAAAAATTGTTTTTTTTTTACTTGAACTATGTATATAGAACATGTCTAAAATAATGTGCAAAAGTCATTTTAGGCGGACTTTTTTTTAACACACGTAGAAAAATGGTTTTAAAACTTTAAACGCGTTTTTCATGAAGAAATGTTTCCAAAATTGGACGGACTCGTATGCCCTGCGTTTTTTGACCGATTGACTTCAAATTTCAACTATAACTTCTTAGATACATTTTATAGCGATGTACACGCGATTTTTACAATCGTTCAACAATTGTGATTTTTGGAAATAAACAAAGACCGCTGTTTCAGTCGAAAATGCGACTTTCTCAAAAATCGGGCAAGATGTACAAAAATAAATGTTTTATAATAATCGTGTGTGCTTCGGTAGCAAAACTCATGTAGATGTAGAAAATTCTTCTGGGTGCACATGTGCGACTCCAACGAGTCCGCTCGTTGGAGGTACCTACAGATTATGTGAAATAAACCCTCTAAACCTCACTTTGATTGCTTTATTAGTATTTTTCTTAATCCCAAAAAGCCTTGTTTACCGACCATCCAAAGGTATATAAGGCCTTAACTAATTATGCAAAGGTTCGTGGGACTTTGTTGACTCAATTATGTCTGCATATAAAACGGCAGAATAATTTTTACGCACTCTGTCACAAACTTTATGATTTTTATTAAAACATTTGATAAAGAGTTTGAAACTGCAATTTCTCTTCCATGGAACTTTATTAATTTCAAAAATAAAACTAATTATAGCCTATTACGTCAGAATTATAATTTGTATTTATTTGTCGTCATTTTAAACAACTATTTTTCATAAAATCATTTTTAATATTATTCCGATCGAGTGCTGTTCACCGGTGTTCAAGACATACCCAGTTATCGACATGGTCACGACCCAGTAATCGACAACATTTATTTATGTGTATATCTTTTTACTATCGCAAATATGTGTATGACGATTACTGGTCCGTGGATCCTTCAGACAATGCTAATTACGGACCCAATATTTCTTTTCTGATTTTCTATAAAGTAATATTCGATTCGTAAGACTCTTTTTTGGCTCACATTGTTCCAGTTATTGACAGCCGTGGCAATTAATCGGCAGAGTGTTTATGTTGCTAAACCGGTAATCGTCATATATGAAAATTCGTTGAAATTAACATAAAACTATAATTTTTTATGCTGAACGCAAAACTAAAATCCTTGTTAATCACGTGAAGGAAAACTTACTTCACGCAAGTCCACAGGCATTCTCAAATCTCCCGAGATGTGACATGGTTCACGTTAACCTCCTATTGAAGGATTCGGCCGCAATGACAGCTAGACGTCGTAGCGGAATATATTTAATTTGATTATTCTTTTATACGTATACTTACGGGTGTGAAAATGTAATACAACAGAGTAAACACCTCCTGGAAGCTAATATAGCACAGATCTGCACGACGGACTGATTTATATCTTAAGATACTTGTTAAATGCGTAAACATTACGATCACTAGGACCACTGGTAGTCGGCCACTGGGCCGACTACCTTACTATTTTTTTTGCCAAAACAGTAAAAGAAACGCTTTTTTTTATTTTTTCGAAAAATGTCCGCTATTTCGTTATTTTTGCATATATCAAACATCGTATGGTATGCGCTATAGCCGTTAACATACTGAGTCTAAAACCTTTTGATTTTTTTTTATTCGGATGGTCTCCGAGATTTCATCAACAGCGTAGACCTACAATTTTTGTAGGACATTTTTTTAAATTACCATTTTCGTCTATAAATAGGGACAAATAAATAATTTTTTTTCAAATGTATTTCGAAAGTGTATCTATTAAGTGTAAGAACTTTTATATCAATATCTATAATATAAACCTATTTAAAAAATCATGAAAATAGCCTTTCTTTTAGCGTCTAAAGTGAGAAGACGCCTTAACAAACTGAAGCTGTGCCACAGAAACTAATTGAATTTTTGTACAGGGACCATGAAGCTGGTGTTCAATTTCTGCCCGCTCACTCATGTAGCCACAACAGAATTGGAATCGACCCCTTCTCTGCAACCATCTACCTGGAACATCTGGGCGAAATCATGCTTTTCTACCATAGCTGGACTGAAGTCAACTACGTGGATCTCGTCGAGGTCAACCGACACCAAGACGAACTGAGGGCAATACTAATAACGATGTCACTCATGTGCAATGTACATGCCGACGTCATCACCGATAGACGAATGTAGGAAAGGCTCATGACCATAATCTCATGGCTATCATTGAGAGAGGAGTGTTTAATTTTATAGTTGATACAAGTCAAGTTCTCTTCGGCACATTGGCAAACTTTAACAATATAAGTGAACGAAAACATCTATAAAAACACCACCCACGAAGGTCTCAAGTATTTAGGATCTGCCTGCATTTCAATTGTAGTACTGTTGTTTACTTATAAAATGTGGATTGTGTGGATGTCCGTTCAATGTGTTCAAAAACTCATCCAAAGCGAGTTGTTCGCCATGTATAAATGTCTGTAATGAATGCTTTTATCGTAGTCCACTTCCGATGTAGCTGCGATTCCTGTAAAACTCTGGGCCTCCACCCCAAAGGTCACATAGGCCCTTCCTCCCACTACTTTAAGTTTTCCAGACTCGATAACTATAAAATACCTCCTCTCTAGGCTAGATTAGTCAGTAAGTTTACGGAATGGTAATTAAAATGAACCTATGTCCGTCAATAAAGTCTTAAGTAACTTCGATATAGTGTTCAACGAGTTGACCATCCTAAAACCGAGTTCTGAACAGTGCAGCCAGATCGCGCGTAAAAGTTACCCCCTCTCTAGTCTCTTACGCGCCCATCACGCCATCATAGTAGCGCGTGTCCGTGAGCGAGCGACGATCGGACATCTTCGGAAAGAGCCGAGCGCGGTCGCAGTTTCCCGACCGCGCCTTCGGCAGCTACACCAATGCATGGACGCTGAGCACATTCATGTGCGGCCCTACCGAAACGAAGGCTTCGAGGGAAAAAGCAATCTGAGCACGACTCACGCGTGACGTCACACGACGGTCTTCATTCTCTGCGTTATTAATGTATACAAAAAAATGTATCGCGCACTCTGATCACTTATTTTTTTACTTTATACGTTAATTTAAATATAATAATAAATCTAAATTACAACTTATTTATCTTCTAAAAAATTGTTCACGCTTTACTCACACCCGTGCTTATGCCAAATTAATTATAATTCATAAAAGTAAGCGGAAATATATTTATATTCGTATTATTATATTAATTCTCATACTTTCATCAAGCGATAAAGCATTATCCCCAAAGACAAGCCATCCGGCCCCGAATCGTAAGTACCAGAAAGTGCACATATTCTACAAGCCATGAGATGGTCCCGTTGGTAGCGTTCCTGGCTTCGGTCCGCAGGGGCGCGGAATCGTAGCCCGCGCTCAGTGCTTTTTAAAAAATTATTATTACTATTAATTCTTATTTGATTAGTTCTTTTTTTTGGTTATCATTATTATTTTTATTAGTTATCTTTTAGTGTCGAAAAATTTATCGCGCATTCTGACCGCCTAATTTATTAGTTTGTACGTTAATTTAAATATAATAATAAATCTAAATTACTACTTATTTAACTTCTAAAAAATTATTTACGCTTTACTCACACTCGTCCCTATGCCAAATAAATTGTAATTCATAAAAGCAAGCGGAAATATATTTATATTCGTATTATTATATTCATTCTTACTTTCATCAAGCGATAAAGCATTATCCCCAAAAACAAGTCAATCATCTATCCGGCCGCGAATCGTAGAATAACTAATCAAATAAGAATTAATAGTAATAATAAATAAATTAAAAAAAACTGAGCGCGGGGAACGAACCCACGCCCCTGCGGACCGAAGTCAGGAACGCTACCAACGGGACCATCTCATCGCTTGTAGTATATGTGCACTTTCTGGTACTTACGACTCGCGGCCGGATGGATGATTGGCTTGTTTTTGGAGATAATGCTTTATCGCTTGATCAAAGTATGAGAATTAATATAATTATACGAATATAAATATATTTCCGCTTACTTTTATGAATTATAATTTATTTGCCATAAGGAATAGTGTGAGTCAAGCGTAAACAATTTTTTAGAAGATAAATAAGTTATAATTTAGATTTTTTATTATATTTAAATTAACGTATAAACTAAAAAAAAATAAGCGATCAGAGTGCTGGATACATTTTTTGTATACATTAATAAACGCAGAGAATCAAAAGCTAAATAAGCATTGGAATCATCTAAAAGCCTCGCGCGTGACGTCACCCGACGGTCACCCCGTCGTGCTCAGATTGCTTTTTCCCTTGAAGCCATCGTTTCGGCTTAGCCACACATGAACGTGCTCAGCGTCCATGTATTGGTGTAGCTGCCGAAGGCGCGGTCGGGAAACTTCGACGCGCTAGGCTCTTTCCGAAGATGTCCGAGCGTCGCTCGCTCACGGACACGCGCTACTATGATTGTGTGATGGGCGCGTAAGAGACTAGAGAGGGGGTAACTTTTACGCGCGATCTGGCTGCACTGGTTCTGAAGCGAGTCTGTCACTCATTCCGCGAATCAAATAATTAATACTCATAGCCAAAGTCATCAATGAAATGAGCCGAATAATAATTCCATTATAAATGTAATAATCGTTTACAGGTTGCAAAAGCATTGATGGTTCCATACGACAGGAAGTTTCAATCGAAAGTAAGGTATTTATGAGATAAAAGTAATTCACCGCTGCGATCATCCGTTGCATGTTTAGGGGAGTTTATGGATGATGACAAGCAGCTGAACGACGGTACAGGTAAGTTAGACACAAACGAATTTAAGTACGTAAGTCAAACTTGTAACGCTGATGATGTTGAAAGTTCCAAAGTAAAGAAAGCAAAGCGTGACGAAAAAACCGTGTACGACGACGATAATTGGTTACAGAGTTATAGATGTTGTCGTTGATGGCAACTGTTTGTTTAGATTCTTGCGTTTTGTCTCTTCATCGACGAAAAAAAAAACATTCTTCAGTTTGAAATCAAGTAGTTAAATATAGAATAGCAAACCGGAAAGACGAACGTGACATGGTTCGAAGTACATGCGTAGAGAAGCTTTACGGTTCCGCCCACGAATACGAAAATGAAATGTGTTCAGACGGAGTATATGACACCGAATACGAAATTAGGATTCTCTATCGTATCTACGGTGTGTCTGCGTCTATATTCCGTCAAGAACAAGAAAAAGAAAAATCAGCACAGTATACATAATTAGCGATGATAAGGTAAGCGGTGAAAAGCATATGAATGTAATATTCACTGGTCCGCAGCGCAGAGATCACTAGGTTATTCTGAAGGAGACAGACACTGTTACAGCTAAATGCACCGAAGGTTACAACCTCCTTGGAGGAACCGATAGAGAATGTGAAGATCTCAAACATTGCCTGATCCGCCTCGCAGAATGGACCGGCGCTGCATGATAGAAACGAAGACGCTGAAATTGAAACTGAGGACGCAGTGAAGTCTCTGCAAAAGCAAGACGTACAGAAAGCAGAATTTAAAGTACAGCCTGATGCATCGGAAACAACTGCGGCAATCGACAAAAATGACACACTAATCGTGGAAATGGTACCTTCCACGAATCAGTGTGTACGGACATATGGAACATCGATAGCAACAAGTAGTGAGAAAATAGGTACGGAACGAATGGCTTGTTCAAATCTACTAAGCAAAGGGAAAGTATGTTATGAGAAAAAATAAATCCATTCCAAAAAAGATAAAAAATGTAATCCATGCGAATTCACTACGACCGATATCACAGAATCAAGTGGCAGCTATAAATAGTCAGGCGTAAATCGAAACGGTAAAGTGCAGAAGACAGCGAGTAAAAAGTACAATAGAAAGGCAAAGCAAAGTTCACTGGAGTGTACACCAGAGAGTGAAGATTACAGTACAGAAAGCGAAAACACGAGCAATGGATGCTCAAAAAAAAACAAACGGCCTGCAAAACAAGGAAAAAGACATACAAAAAAGAAAAGGCGTGCAAACGAAAAAAAAGGCGTCCAGAAAAAAGAACAAAAACTTCACCGGAGATCTTGCCACCGTTAGGTTGTATTCCACAGAATTCAAGGCAAATTTAGGACGCGCAAATGCAGAGAAAATACGAACTACAATCGAAAAGGTAATGTTTGAGACCTTGAACTGTAGTTGTACCGTAAGATTTTACGGATCGTTTCGTTACCACTTACGGGATGTTGTAGCTTATGCAAAATGCAAAAGCGGTAATTACAGTCAACGATTGCAGTTCCGAATGTATCACCTACATGAGCCTGTTGCTCAACTCCAAGTACTGGGCAACAAACCCCTCTCATGTGCGCACAAACATCAAATGGAGCCGGGAAAAGTGTAAAGTGCTGAAAGGTGCGGAACGGCTAAAATGGCAGAAGCATGTACAACACCATAGCGTTGTAGATTATGTACGAGAAATTGCACCAAATATAAGTACAGAGGCGAAGGAAGATGGAAGTATGCAAAAAGCGCGAACCGTGGCGCCGGTATGTAAAGCGAAATCAGAATACAAATGCAAAGATCGCTGCGCTTTGGAATCAGGCAATATATCAAACGTGATAGGATCGTGGCTACAACGACAAAGGCTGAAAGATCCGTTTCTGAGGTATGTCAGGTTCCTACTAACCGTTATAATGTTCACCGAGAAAGATTTTTTTGCTATCATTGGCCGAAAATGTATAACCTTACACATGGATGCGACAGGGGCATGAATTCCAAAAGAATATTGTATTACTGTGTGCTGACTAAACATGATGTCGAGATAATAAAACTAGCTCATATGATCACATTGGAGCATGATGTTGCGTCGATCAGTACTTATTTGAATACAAATACTTTGTAATGAAAGTATCCAGAAAATGGCCGTTAGCGCAAGCCGTAATCATTGCCTGGTCTTGGGCGTTCAATCATTCCATTTTGCAAGAATGGAATTCAATCACAATCGGTGGGTATTCGCATATAATGCACGACTACTGTTTGCACGGCAAACACCCACCAAAAGAATGGAGCGTTTTGGAAATATGGTTTGGCCATTTCATGAAAATTGTGTCAAGAACTACCAATGACACGGACCCTGAATACACGGGGCACAAAACTATTATCATGGAATGTATGGCACTATTGTGTGTCTGTAGGAATTTAAAGCATTTAAAGGAGATATTAAAATACGTCTGTACGCTCCTACTAGCTGAAACGAAAAGACAAGAAAATGACAGCATTGTAGTGATACCAAATATTGTAACGAAAAATTCGGATCAATTGCGAATCAAGAACGAAGTGGAAAATGTTGAGGAGGAAGAGAAACTAGACATATTTATAGCTGAGAACAAAAAAAATGGCACAATTTTTAGAAACTCTCCATTTTACATACGATTCAACTCAATGTCGTGGGGTGTACAAAAAGAATTTGGCGAAACTATGCTGAGGACGATGAAAAATCTGAGATTCGAAATGAATATCGTGCACCAAAATTTGTGGCTCATTTGGTGAGTACGTGGATGCCGTACCCAATTTTATGGACCTCGCTGGGCCTGGATCTGGTATGTCCGAATATGTCGAGAGTGAGCAATGCTTTTATTGAAAGTGACTTCAGAGTGACGAGAAAATTAGTATTTCGGCGCACTTTTAATGCGTCAATTGGAGACAGAGTTCGGCAGGTGAGTACCTCGCGCCAATCAATGATTGTGATGATTAATTTAAACGCAAATCTAACAGGAACGAAAATAGAATGTCAGACGCCGAAATACCCACAAACTGCATCCAACCCATTTGTTGAAGAATGTTGGCAAAAAAGCGGCAGGGGCAAAAAACGGAGAATCGGGTATGTTAACGCTCCGCTTGTCAAAAAGCTGTGCCGAAATGCAGAAATTGAAGCTGAAGTCTCAAAACGAAAATGAAGATGAGATTACTGTAGCAAAGGCGAAACCTAGTAATGGTATAAAAAGTAGTGGCGCACAAATTGATGCCGTGGAAGCAGTCGATATACCTACTGTGACAAAAGGACTCGAGGGACTTGAAGATGCACCAAGAATAGTCATAAAAGAGAAGGCACACAAAAACATAAATAAATTTAGAACGGTGTGGTCAGGCACCCAGAATATTAGGTGTAGTAAAAAGAAATCCATTATTTTTGCATGAAATAGAAGGCAAAAATAATGGATTTCTTTTTACTACACCTAATATTACATGACATCAACGTCTTACGGATTAACAGTTGGCCGCTATCATACGAATAAATCGACTTCCAGTTGACTGTTAGAGAATTCTCGACAATTCGTGATCGCATATGGATAAATGGGTTACTAATTGATTCATTCTTACCGACAAACATTGACGAGTGGAGTGATACAATGTATGTTATCTACAGATTATGAATCTATGATATTAGGTGAATTCAGTGGAAAAAGGAATAAACAGAAACAGAAGAATCTGCAAACGTAAAAAGGAAATCATTATGTAACATGAGTTCGTTCTGAAAAAACGCGCGAAAAATGTCTCAAGTTCCCAAAAATAATTTGAAAAATGTGTTTCCGAAATTAATGGTATCAAATGCAAAAGGAATATTTCAGAAGGACCAACCACTAAAGAGGTTACAGGTGGCGAATGATTGATAGATGACGATGGAGTTACATTGAAACCTTCATTGTATCTTGTGAATTACTGCCACTCGAATCTAATCGTCAAATGGTAAGTGTTATGTCGTCCATTCTCTGAGGTTCTACATCCTGATGGATTTAGCATAAAGAGATGATTAAGATAGAGCGTCTTACACAGAAAACAGAAGCCGTTGAATTGAATCGGAAACGGAACTTTCCTTGTATTCGAAAGATCCCACCTTTAACCCCATCAATATATATATATATATATATATATACAGGGTGTTTTGTAATAAGTGACCCACCCGGAAATGGCGGGTTCAGGGGGGTACTCCGAGTGAAACTGTCAAGGCGTTTTTTTTGCGTCAAATCGTTTTCAACTGGGAGCGATTCGAATTTTGGCGTTCGGCTGATTGTTGTAGGGCTGCCGTCTGCCCTTAGCGACGACGCCACTCGAGTTCCGGGTCTGAGCGCGAGACACGAAGAAGGCAGCGAGCAAAGTAAATAGGCATCTGTCTCGCTCGAGCGGCCAGTTTGACGTTTCGCGTATCGTCTGCTATTGTTTTCTATCATCGTGGGTAGGCAAGTTCAGAGCGCGCGTCAAGGTTCTGCAGAAACGCATCGTTTGACATCTGTCAAACGATGCGTTTGACATCTGTCAAACGATGCGTGTGACATCTGTCAAACGATGCGTTTGACAACGATGCGACGGCGCGGATGATTTGTCGTTTAGCAGAGATTAGTAGGGACATGTACAACGCTCCCCTTTTCGGCAGAGATTAGTAGGGAGATGTACAACGCTCCCCGTTTCGGCAGAGATTAGTAGGGAGATGTACAACGCTCCCCTTTTCGGCGTGCCTCGTGAATGGCGCTAAATCACGGCGACGATTTCGGGCGTATGATTTCGTGATCATCGCCTCTGTCGAGTTTGCAGATTCCCTTGTAGCCGCGCGAGTGCGTGATCACCGCTCAAGTCGGTATCGCAGTCAGCGTGAACACGAATGGGTAGCTCGGAGGCGAACGGAACGAGGTTTTTCGTCCGATCGAGCTCGACATATATGCTTGGCCGTACTGAGGATTGGAATATGCATTAAATGAATTTCAAAGTGAAAAACATGTATCGAGATTATTGTTTTCTCTCGGTTGCCCGCTTATGCCGAAAATGCGGGTTAAAAAAATTAACGACGAACCGCGTTGAAAAATAAAACGCCGAAACGACCGTGGAAGGTTCAAAAAGAAATCTTGCGCCTTTGCCGCGATCGTTTCCACATTTTTTTCAACAGTAAACATTATGGATAAGGGTGTATCATAAATGTTTCTCTATGGGGGCATCCATTAATTACGTGAGGTGATTTTGGCGATTTTTCGACCCCCCCCCCCCCTCGCCGCCTGGTGAGATGTGAGATTTTGCTCGACCCCCTCCCCCGCCCCTAATCTCACGTGACATTTTTCAAAATGCATACGTTTACGGAAAAAAAATTGTAGTAGAAGTAACTACGGTTGTAGTACCATTTACTCCACCATGTAAAGTAGTAGGGAGACTCTCCCTACGTCATAAAAATTATGTGATTACTAAAATTACTAAAATTACGTGATATTTGCCGAAGCCCCCCTCTCCCCCACGTGAGATTGGGTGAGATTTTGCTCGACCCCCCCCCCCCCCCGCCCCTAAACGCCACACGTAATTAATAGACTGCATTAATCGTCGATCTGCAATAAGCGTCCCAGCTGAGTTGGCAGCGTGACGGATTAAAGATGCTTACGGTCCGGGTGCATCCTCCGTGAAGCAACTTTTTTTTCGATTTATATTCAGAAAACTTTGAATATAATTTTATATTCGAAATTTTATATTCAGAAAATTTCGAACTTCTGCTATTCTCGCTTCTCGCTTTAGCTATTCTCGCCTGTTCAGACGTTATTTATGATATTTAATTCGTATATGCTTAATGAAAAAAAAACAAGACATTGCTACCGGGGATCAGTGTAGCCAGATCGCGCGTAAAAGTTACCCCCTCTCTAGTCTCTTACGCGCCCATCACACAATCATAGTAGCGCCTGTCCATGAGCGAGCGACGCTTGGACATCTTCGGAAAGAGCCGAGGCACGCACGGGGCTTTTAGATGATTTCAATGCTTATTTAGCTCTTGATTCTCTGCGTTATTAATGTATACAAAAGAATGTATCGCGCACTCTGATCGCTTATTTTTTTAGTCTATCCGTCAATTTAAATATGATAATAAATCTAAATTCCAACTTATTTATCTTATATAAAATTGTTTACGCTTTACTCACACCCGCCCTTATGCCAAATAAATTATAATTCATAAAAGTAAGCGGAAATATATTTATATTCGTATTATAATATTAATTCTCATGCGTTCATCAAGGGATAAAGCATTATCCGCACAAACAAGCCAATCATCCATCTGGCTGCGAATCGTAAGTATCAGAAAGTGCACATATTCTACAAGCGATGAGATGGTCCCGTTGGTAGCGTTCCTGGCTTCGGTCCGCAGGGGCCCGTGGTGCAAATTTTTCTCCAAATTTTTCATAATTTCTCATATTTTAGTCATATTTGAGATTTTCGAAAAAAAAATGATTCAAAACAGATTCAAGTTCAGGTCTATTTCCCAGAAACACATTTTTCTTCACTGAACATTCATGATTTCTCATTTTTTCCCGGAAATTTCTCTTTTTCCTATGACCTGAGAGAACGGCTGCGGAGATATTCGGAGAGAAGTTAAAGATAAAAAGAAATGAGATTTTCGTAAAAAAACTGATTATTATTTTTTTTCCGGAAATGTTGCTTTTTCCTATTACCTGAGTGAACGGCTGCGAAGATATTCGGAGGAATTTTTGAAGATGAAAAAAAATTAGATTTTCGTAAAAAAAATGTTCTTTTTTTTCCAGAACATTTTCTTTTTCCTATTGAGTGAAAGGCTGCGGACATATTCGGAGAAAAGTTATAGATGAAAAAAATGAGATTTTCGTAAAAAAAACTTAATACATTTTTTTATCCCCCATAATTCTGAGAAACAATGAATTTCCGAAATTTTTGCAAACATTATTTTTCTTAAGGGGTACCACCACTGTAATGGCCTGCCACGAAGCGCTTTAGACAAATAATACTTGGGGTAATTATTAAGCATATATTGAAGTATATTGCAAAAAAATGTACAGGGAAATATTACAAAATGGCGATATGCAGCAAATTCTTCCGAGGCATGTTGAACTTAAGACGGAATTACACCTTATCGCGGTCGGTATGGTAGAACAATTATAGATACCCAAAAATCTTATCATTATGGCTTATCATTAGCCAATCTACTTTTTTTTCCTCAAATTCAGAAAAGTTTAGGGGGACAGCTGTTCGTCTATCTATTTGACGCCGTTTGGCAAAGTTTCGACGGGATCTGAAGAGCCGTTTCAAAGACTTTTGGGTACCTATAATTGTTCTACCATACCGACCGCGATGAGGTGTCATTCCGTCTTAAGGTGCTCTGCGGCACGTAGTATAACTTATGCCAATTTGAATTTGGACAAAATAATTTTTTTTTATTAAATCTAGATGAGTGTAGCTAGTGAACCACGTAGGGGATTTTACAAATATTGATTTTTGAGTAATTGCCGAGTATTTGACTAAAAATGTTCATTTAGACTTAATAAAACAAAATTCTTTTCTTTTAGATTAAAATTGGCACAGTTATACTGCGTGCCGCAGAGGTTCGACATGCTTCGGATGTTCGGAAGAATTGCTGCAGTGTCGCCATTTTGTAATATTTTCGAATACAAATTTCTAGCAATATACTTAAGTATATGCTCAATAAATATCGCAAGTATTATTTGTTTATCACAATATCTTCCGCCAAAAAAATATTTTAAAATACGCTTCCTGTAAGGCCGTTATAGTGGTGTTGCCCCTTACAGTCTTCATATAATTTCCGAGATTTTCCCGTGATCGTAATTAAAATGATAAAATATTCGGAAAGATTTGTTCCAATTCATATTTGTTCCAATTCTTTGAAAAATTCGGAAAAAATCGGATTAAAAAAAAATGCATTAGTGCCGCGGGATCGTTCCCCGCGCTCAGTGCTTTAAAAAAAATATTATTACTATTAATTCTTATTTGATTAGTTATTTTTATTAGTTATCATCATTATTTTAATTAGTCATCTTTTAGTGTCGAAAAATTTATCGCGCACTCTGACCGCTTATTTTATTAGTTTGCACGTTAATTTAAATATAATAATAAATCAAAATTACAACTTATTTATCTTCTAAAAAATTGTTTGCGCTTTACTCATACCCGTCCCTATGCCAAATAAATTGTAATTCATAAAAGTAAGCGGAAATTTATTTATATTCGTATTATTATATTCATTCTCATCTACTGTCATCAAGCGATAAAGCATTCTGATAATGCTTTATCGCTTGATGAAAGAATATGAGCGGAAATATATTTATATTCGTATTATTATATTCATTCAATAACAAATTAAATAAGGATTAATAGTAATAATAATTTTTTAAAAAGCACTCAGCGCGGGGAACGTTCCCGCGCCCCTGCGGACCGAAGCCAGGAACGCTTCCAACAGGACCATCTCATCGCGTGTAGAATATGTGCACTTTCTGCTACTTACGATTCGCGGCCGGATGGATGATTGGCTTGTTTGTGGGGATTATGCTTTATCGATTGATGAAAGTATGAGAATTAATATAATAATATGAATATAAATATATTTCCGCTTACTTTTATGAGTTATAATTTATTTGGCATGAGGACGGGTGTGAGTAAAGCGTAAACAATTTCATATAAGATAAATAAGTTGTAATTTATATTTATTATTATATTTAAATTAACATATAAACTAAAAAAATAAGCGATCAGAGTGCGCGATACAGTTTTTGGTATACATTAATAACGCAGAGAATCAAGAGCTAAATAAGCATTGAAATCATCTAAAAGCCTTGCGCGTGCCGTCAGGTGACGTCACGCTCGAGTCGTACTCAGATTGCTTTTTCCCTCGAAGTTTCGGCTTGGCCGCCCATGTACCTGCTCAGCGTCCATGAATTGGTGTAGCTGCTGAAGGCGCGGTCGGGAAACTTCGACCGTACTCGGCTCTTTCCGAAGATGTCCGAGCGTCGCTCGCTTACGGACACGCGCTACTATGATTGTGTGATGGGCGCGTAAGTCTTGTTTTTTTTTATTAAGCATATATGAATTAAATATCATAAATAATGCCTGAACAGGTGAGAATAGCTAAAGCGAGAGTAAGTTCGAAATTTTCTGAATATAAAATGAAGAAAAAAAAATTGGTTCACCGGGGATTGAACCCGGACCGTAAGCAACGTTATTCCGTCACGCTGCCAACTCAGCCACCACGCTCATGGCAGATAGAGAAACATTTATGATACACCCTTATCCATAATGTTTACTGTTGAAAAAAAATGCCGAAACGATCGCGGCAAAGGCTCAAGATTTCTTTTTGAACCTTCCACGGTCGTTTCGGCGTTTTATTTTTCAACGCGGTTCGTCGTTAGTTTTTTTAACCCGCATTTTCGGCATACACGGCCAACCGGGAGAAAACCATGATCTCGATACATGTTTTTCACTTTCAAATTCATTTAATGCATATTCCAATCCGCAGTACGACCATACATAAATGTCGCGCTCGATCGGACGGAAAACCTCGCTCCGTTCGCCTGTTGAGCGAGAGCGATTTGCGAGGGGCAGAGTCTTTTTCCCCTCCGAGCTACCCATTCGTGTTCACGCTGACTGCGATACCGACTTGAGCGGTGATCACGGACTCGCGCGGCTACAAGGGAATCTGCAACCTCGACAGAGGCGATGCTCACGATATCATACTCCCGAACTCGCCGCCGCAATTTAGCGCTATTTACGAGGCACGCCGAAAAGGGGAGCGTTGTGCATCTCCCTATTAATCTCTGTTTTCGGCGTGCCTCGGAAATGGCGCCAAATCGCGGCGGCGGATTCGGAAATATGATTTTGTGTGCATCGCCTCTGTCGAGGTTGCAGATTCCCTTGTAGCCGCGCGAGTCGTGATCACCGATCCAGTCGATATCGCAGTCAGCGTGCACACGAATGGGTGGCTCCGTGGGGAAAAAGTCTCTGCCCCTCGCTCACTCGACAGGCGAACGGAGCGAGGTTTTCCGTCCGGTCGAGCTTCACATATATGTGTGGCCCTACTGTGGATTGGAATATGCATTAAATGAATTTCAAATAGAAAAACATGTATCGAGAATTTTTTTTCTCTCGGTTCGCCGTTAAGGAAGAGAGAAAAATAAAACGCCGAAACGACCGTGGACGGTTCAAAAATAAATCTTGAGCCTTTGCCGCGGTCGTTACGGCGTTTTTTTCAACAGTAAACATTATGAATAAGCGTGTATCATAAATGTTTCTCTATCCTCAATGAGCGTCGTGGCTGAGTTGGCAGCGTGACGGATTGACGATGCTTGCGGTCCGGGTTCGATCTCTGGTGAATCGACTTTTTTAAATCTATTTTTTTTCTTCATTTTATATTCAAAAAATTTCGAACTTACTCTCGCTTTAGCTATTCTCGCCTGTCAAGGCATTATTTATGATATTTAATTCATATATGTTTAATTTAAAAAAAGACATTGGCTACCGGGGATCGAACCCGCATCGTCTGCACTCAGAGCTCGCACGCTGATATATCAACCGCGAGGCTCTTGTGACTGCAAACCTGCCTTACATATACACACTTAACCAACCTTAAAAATAATTCGCTGCCGGACCGATTGCATATTGTTTCTATGACCCCAAAGTATTACTGAAGACAAATGAAAACGATTTTTCCAAATTCCTAGAGTAGTGTTATCCCTTAAAGAAAGGAAATTGATTTTTTGTTCGTTGTAAATGCATATCCCCTCTTAAAGACTTTAAGGCATCTGGCCACCTTGACCGATCGAAAAATGAGTATATTTTTAAAAAAATAATAAACTCGAAAGTATGGGCCGGAATATTTTTATATTTTTAAACAACGTCAGAAAGGGCTTTAAAAATAACGTCAATAAATTTCGGTTCAAAATATTAAAAAATGGCGCCGGTATGCACATTGCCGCGGAGGCCCTCTGCACGATACGCGCGGTCGTTGTCCTAGCTGTTACCCAGTCATGTCACATCTGCAAAAAAAATCAGCTCATTCGTGAGTAGTGTCGCTACAATGTAGCAGAGCGATTTTTTTTCGACCATTAAAAAAATTGTGGTGAGCCAAAGAAAAAAATTTGTATTTTTCACCGAAATTATGGCTCACCATAATTTTTTTAATGGTCGAAAAAACCGCTACGTTACATTGTAGCGACACTACTCACGAATGAGCTGATTTTTTTTCAGATGTGACATGACCTGGTAACAGCTGGGACAACGACCGCGCGTATCGTGCGAAGGGCCTCCGCGGCAATGTGCATAACGGCGCCATTTTTTAATATTTTGAACGGAAATTTATTAACGTTATTCTTAAAGCTCTTTCTGACGTTATGTTAAAAAATAAAAATATTCCGGCCCATACTTTCGAGTTTATTTTTTTATATTTACCCATTTTTTGATCGGCCAAGGTGGCCAGACGCCTTAAAAGAATCTCGTACGTGTTAGCGAAAACCGGCAGAAAATTATGAAGCAACTCGTCCACTTCTTTGATGTTCGCTATTTCGATGTTAACTATTCTGGACCATCGCTCGTTTGCCTATCTGAGAGCTACACTTTCGAAGTTTGTATCCTCAATATATATATGTCTTTTTGCTATAGATGGTATTACCAATATTAGATACTCACTTCTTTCTATTTCGGAGATATGGATGTTCTAGATTGTTTGAATCTGTATTTGTACGACTCAAACTACAGACAATCTGAATACACGTTCTCGAATAAATGAGCTCTCGAATAAATAATCCTTTGGTGTAATAGTTATTCAATTTCATCATCGGTCGAAGGATAACATTTTGAATAATTTACAGTTCGTTACTTTGAGTTTATAATTCTGTCATTTCGAAATCATTGTCGTTCTATATTTGGCCTTTCAACGTTTTGACCCCCATCCCAATGTGAAATGTGTTAAAAAAAATGCCGAAACACACTTATCCAATGTGAAATGTGTTTTGAAAAAAATGCCGATCGAGAAAGACTCAAAGTTCTCTTCGTACCTTTCTCGATCGTTTCGGCACTTTTCTTCAACAATTTTTTAAAGTAATTTTCTAAGGGGAAAAGTAAAAACTCATTTACGTATTGGGAGAAACATTTATTTTTTTGTCATATCTTCCAATGCTGTTTGCACCAAAATTTGGAACGCCCGCTCGTTTTGTGCAACTTCAACATGCGTCCGACGCGGCGAACGACTGCGGGTTCGGTCGCGTTGACAATACCCGCGGCGTCCTTGCTGCGGCCGCTCCCCTCGCTCGTGCCCGTGTTCTTTCGATGGCCTGCCCTTCTCGCGCGCTTGGGCTCCCTCGGGTGCTTCTTGCCGCTGTGGCTGCTGCCGACGACCATTATTCTTTTTGTTGCGGCGCCAAAATTTCTTCTTTGTAACTGCAAAAAATAAATAATAAAATGTACAAATAAAATACACTACCCACACAAATTGAGGGATATTTAAAAAATTCCATATTTTTGACTGATTTTCAACAAGGAATAACTCGGAGAAAAATAGTCGTACAGAAAATTTAAAAAAAAAGGAATTTATAGCTTCAAGTATCTAGTTTTCAGACCTCGACTGTTAAATTTGTTAGCGTGGGCGATTCTCTTGTAAACATCCGCAAACCCACGACATTTTTTTTCCAAATGTTTGCTCGTCTTTAAAATGGTCACTGGACTTCAAATAATTTTTTTTATCATACGACTATAAAAGTCTTTTAGACAATTTAATCACTTTTAATTTGACCTTTTAACGAGCTCCGTACGATGATTAGGCGCGGAGTAATCGTCGATCAAAGCAAAAAAGTCCATTTTAACTTTGACAATCAATTACTCGAGAACTAATGGTCGTACAGAAAATAAAAGAAACGTTTTGGAAACTGCAAAATATTCTCTATGACATGCAATAAGGGGCTGTTGATAAAACATTTTTTTTTCAGAGTGATGATGTTGACTGAAAAAAAGTTGAAAAATTGCCAATTGAAGGATATTTGGAAAATTTGGTATAACTTTGGAAATAATGCATGAACGAAGGATACCATCGGTAGTGTTTTAACCTCGAAGTGTCCCCAAATAACCCTCAAAGTTGCAAAGCGGTGCGATTTTTTTTTCTTAGTGCCCCGAAGGATTGAATTTCTCGTTTCTGTCAAAAATCACCGTAACAAGCAATTTTTTCGATTTTTATTTATTTTTTCATCTTCAAAATGTTTTTTTTAGCAATAATGCGTAATTTATCCATTCAAAGACAACAATTACCAAGAAAAAAAATCAAAAAAAAATTCAAATTTTTAGGGTAGCTTAAAAAAAATGTTTTTTGTGTTTGTTAAGAAAGTGTATTTCAACGATTGAAGCTGCAAAAAAATGAATGGTTCGAGATTTGTGTAAAGAGAATTAGTCGACAGTAGGGGGGTATATCAACAACAAAGGTGGTTAGACTGGTAAAAAAAAATCGACCAAACTTTTTTTGATAAGAGGAGATTATCGTTAAAACGCGAAAAAAAAATTTTATTTGAAAAAAAAAATTTAATAGAAAAATTTCTATTTTATCTTTTATTAAATTTTTTTTTATTTTTTCAAATTAAAAAATAATTTCAGTTTTTTTTTCATGTGTCAAAAATGATCTTCTCTTGTCAAAAAAAATTTGGTCGATTTTTTTTTACCAGTCTAACCACCCTTGTTGTTGATATCCCCTTCTGTCGACTGATTCTCTTTACACAAATCTCGAACTTTTAATTTTTTTGCAGCTTCAATCGTTGAAATACACTTTCTTAACACAAAAAACAGTTTCTTTTCAAAACTACCCTAAACATTTGAATTTTCTTTTCATTTGAATTTTTTTCGAATTTTGTTTTAAAAAATTCTTGGTAATTGATGTCTTTGAATAAATAAATTGAGCATCATTGCTAAAAAAAAGTTTTTGGAGATGAAAAATCAATAAAATTCGAAACGTTGCTTGTTACGGTGATTTTTGACAGAAACGATAAATTTGAACCTTCGGGGCACTAAGAAAAAAAAATCGCAGCGCTTTGCAACTTTGAGGGTTTTTTGGGGACACTTCGAGGTTAAAACATTACCGACGATATCCTTTATTCATGCATTATATCCAAAGTTAAACCAAATTTTCCAAATATCCTTAAATTAGCAAATTTTCAACTTTTTTTTAGTCAACATCATCACTTCGAAAAAAAAAAGTTTTATCAACAGCCCCTAATTGCATGTCATAGAGAATGTTTTGAAGTTTCCAAAACCCTACTTTTATTTTCTGTACGATCGTTAGTTCTCGAGTAATTGATTGTCAAAGTTAAAATGGACTTTTTTGCTTTGATCGACGATTACTCCGCGCCAAATCATCGTACGGAGCTCGTTAAAAGGTCAAATTAAAGCTGATTAAATTGTCTAAAAGACTTGTATAGTCGTATGATAAAAAAAATTCTTTGAAGTCGACAGACCATTTTAAAGACGAGCAAAAATTTGGAAAAAAATTTCGTTCGTTTTCGGATGATTACAAGAAAACCGCCCACGCTAAGAAATGTTAAAGTCCAGATCTGAAAACTAGATACTTAAAGCTATAATTCCTCTTATTTATTCTCTGTACGACCATTTTTATTCGAGTTATCCCTTGTTGAAAATCAGCCAAAAATTTGGAATGTTTTAAATATCCCTTAATTTGTGTGGGTAGTGTATTTTATTTGTACATTTTATTATTTATTTTTTACAGTTACGAAGAAATTTTGGCGCTGCAACAAATAGAAAAGTAATCGTCAGCAGCAGCCGCGGCGGCAAGAGGCACCCGAGGGAGCCCAAGGGCGCGAGAAGGGCAGACCATCGAAAGAACAGGGGCACGAGCGCGGAGAGCGGCCGCAGCGAGGACGCCGCGGGTATTGTCAACGCGACCGAACCCGCAGTCGTTCGCCGCGTCGGACGCATGTTGAAGTTGCTCAAAACGAGCGGGCGTTCCAAATTTTGGTGCAAACAGCATTGGAAAATATGACAAAAAAATAAATGTTTCTCCCAATACGTAAATGAGTTTTTACTTTGCCCCTCAGAAAATTAATTTAAAAAATTGTTGAAGAAAAGTGCCGAAACGATCGAGAAAGGTACGAAGAGAACTTTGAGTCTTTCTCGATCGACATTTTTTTCAAAACACATTTCACATTGGATAAGTGTGTTTCGGCATTTTTTTCAACACATTTCACATTGGGATGGGGGTCAAAACTTTAAAAGGCCAAATATAGAACGACAAAGATTTCGAAATGACATAATTATAAACTCAAAGTAACGAACTGTAAATTACTCAAAATTTTATCCTTCGACCGATGACGAAATTGAATAACTATTACACCAAAGGATTATTTATTCGAGAGCTCATTTATTCGAGAACGTGTATTCAGATTGTCTGCAGTTTGAGTCGTACAAATACAGATTCAAACAATCTAGAACATCCATATCTCCGAAATAGAAAGAAGTGAGTATTTAATATTGGTAATACCGCCTATAGCAAAAAGACATATATATTGAGGATGCAAACTTCGAAAGTGTAGATCTCACAAGGAAATGTTGCGAGGTCGATGTCTCCGATTTAGATGAAATTTGGCATGTTTGTAGAATGGGTAAAAATAGGCGACACGTATTTTTTTATATCGGGGGAACCCGATTTTTAAGGATTGAAAAGCACCCATGAAAATTGGGGTGTTTTTCGTTTTTCGTCGATAACGTTTTAAGAGTACGAGATATGAAAAAACTTCAGATTGCAACAATGTTTATTTTTTGGTGAATTATACTTTGGAAATGAGAACTATACAGATAGCAACAAATTTTATATTGTTTATTGAAAAATGCAATTTTTTCAACCGTATCTCCGAGAATTTTCAATCGATTAGGATGTAAATTTGCATACATGTAGAGAATGGAAAAGTGCGGATACGGATTTTTTCTTTGTCCGATATCTCACAATTAAGGGGTTGAAACTGCCCGTCGATTTTTTTTTTTGCCGAGAGCATTGTATAATCAGCTAGCCTTTTGGCATTTCGGTCTAAATTCACGTCAATATATGTTCGTGTTATGACGCAATTGCATATTTGTAACATTCCACCTCCCCCCCCCCCCCCCAACGGTCTCCCTCTCGAAAGGCAAACGTTCAAAGTTCGTACCGTGCGGTATGGACGAAAATTTGTAGAAATAAAAATGGGTTACAAAGAAAGTACAATCAGTCGAAATAGTCGATACACATTTTCTTGTTTTCGAAATAAAAATAAAGTTCGAAGGGAAAAAATGTTGTATTCTTCGACTACTAGACGTTTATGATGATAATGACGAGTACAGCAACAAATGGCGTGTTGTTTATTGCAATAATTCGTGAATTATTTGTGAAAAATCACTCTTCAGTTTCCCACTCATATGGGCAGAGGGAAGGCTCGCAATCACGGACTGACTTCGTGCTTCGGAAAGCAACTGGATTACAATTGTATATTTACGAAGAAATTCCACTCCGCTCACCGTGTCGAAGGCATTATCTGCAGAGATTACAGCGTTTTTGGGTTGTCGCTGCAACTCATGAACAAAATGATGCAAACATTTTTTCAGCTTATAACGCAGCATAATTTAATCTGTATCTTTAACTTTAATTTCATAAACAGCAGAACCAATGAACGAAAGAAATAAATATTCGCAAAGAGCTCTCATGATAACCTTGAAATCGCCTTATTAAAGATTAATTGCAGTTCTGGTAATAGCGTGTGTCGTCGTTATTTTTTTCGTGTGTATTTATCAATTGGGTTTCAAGTCATATAAATTCACCAACGATCATTATTGCTGCAGTTATGACGGAGAAGCCAGCCATACATTTTGAGTTCGAAATACAAATAAAAATGTACGTTAATCCGGTAAATGTTATTCAACTTCTATCCATAGCGATAAATGCTATAAATTTGCCTCGCACTCCACTCACCGAACAGGAAAAACAGTTCAGTAAGGATCTAGAAAACATTATCATTGAAGCGATGGATCAACCTATGAAAATGGAAGTCGAAATTGGTTTGCATTTTCTGTCACAAAATGAAATTCATGAAGCAGCCGCAATAGAAGATGACAGTGAAGGAAATTGGCACGGACAACGATACCTAGATCCAAAAATTGATGAAAATGTATGTACCCAAGATATAGAAGAATTGAGTTACGAATACAAGACAAGAGCTGTAGATTACTGGAGATCCGGGGCAAATGGGAATAGAAAGTTATCATCTGTTCAAACGAAATTCAAAAAGGTGAAACCAGAGCCGCAGTTGCGCCGGTGGGCCCATAGTATAAATAAGGGTGGCACCTACAAAGAAAAGTTAACAAAGATAGCTCACTACACGTTAAACAATTTTAATGATGCTTTGGAAAAAAGGCTGCCTGTCCATGATATAGATCTTCGACGATGGGCCTTACGTGCACCAGAAATTGTAGAAATACCAGCCGTAAATTTCCATGCATCCGCTTCTTGGCTAAGGACATTCAGAAACCAACATGGAATTGTGTCACGGAAGATTACTAAATATGTAACAAAACAACAATTATTAAACGCTGATAAACTTCAAAACAAAGCTATCGAATTTATAGAAATGGTGAAAGTCAACATAGCCAACGTTGGGGCTGAATACACATTTGATTCCGATCAGAGTGGATTCAATTTAGAGCTACATACAGGCCGCACATTGGCGAAAGAAGGGCAGAAATCCGTTGAGACAGTCGTGCAATCGAAAACATCAACAACACACAGTTATACAGGGTGCGCCAGAGAAACTTACTTATTTGAAAAAGTTCCCGCGCGGTGAGTTGGGCGGGTAGAGGGGCGAGAGGGGGCGCATCCGGAGGGGGAAGTTCCCAAGTTTGTTTCTCCCTCCAGTCAGTTGCCATCATGCTCTGGACTAGAGAGCAGCGGGCCTTCGCAGTCGAGAGCTTCTTTTCTAACGGTCGACCACTTGTTGCTACGCAACGTGCCTTCCGCGCTCGCTTTGAAATTCCTCCTCACAGACTCGTTCCTGGCCGTAATTCGATTCTGTCGTGGGTTAACTCATTTCGGGAGTGTGGAAGTGTCGCCAAACCCAGAAATGGACTTCAACGGACCATCAGAACTCCGGAAAATGTCGAAAGAGTGAGGCAGTCAGTTGTGCGTTCTCCCCGGCGTTCGGCTCGCAAACACGCAGCTGCTATGGGAATTTCTGACACCACTGTTCGACGAAGACTCGAAGAAATGAACGTTAGGAACGTGTGGTTTCAGCAAGATGAAGCCACAGCACACACAGCACGAGACTCAATGAATTTGTTGCGACAACATTTCCCCGACCGCCTCATCTCTCTCAGAGGCGATCTCCAATGGCCGGCACGCTCTCCAGATTTGACTCCATGCGATTTCTTTTTATGGGGTTATTTGAAATCTCTGGTTTATGTCGATCGACCACGGACCATAGCACACCTCAAGAACAACATTCGTGACGCCATTGCCAACATACCGATTGATATGCTGCAAAGAGTGGATACGAATTTCAAAAATCGACTTCATCAGTGTATGCGCAATGGGGGTCGCCATTTATCCGATGTCATTTTCAAGACTGCATGAAAAAAAAATTGGGATATTGTATTCTCAAATAAAAAAAAATTTTAAACAATAATTGAAGTACTTTTGTTTTTATTGACCTTTCAAATAAGTAAGTTTCTCTGGCGCACCCTGTACTATACAGCCTTTGGTTTCTGCGAGTGGCAAGCTTTTGGCACCTATGTTGATCGTCTTAAACGAACCTACTGGCAAATTTGGTCCTCGAGTGGAAAAAAATATGTTCAGAGCCGAAAATATATTTCTATTGGCTTCGAAATCTGGAAAATTGACGACTAATCATTTCAAGCGGTGGTTCCAAGAAGTATATATTCCCAATACGGATCCAAAATCGGTAATACTTCCGCATCTTGGAGCGGTTAATGTCCAACTGCATTTAAGGAAATGGATATGCAAGGGAAATATATTAAAGTTTTAACCGTTCCAGTAGGTAAATATATTGCACCAGGTTCATTAGTTCTGTAGACAATTAGCCCATATGATAATTAGTAATTCCTGCAGGTACGTCTGGAATGATACAGCCCCTTGATGGTTATGGGTTCCGTGTATAGAAAAACTTCGTCAAACACTTTTCTGACGCAGTAATATTATACAATTACGACGTCAATCTGCATTTGAGAGACAATATTGTTAAATTACAATCTCTAACACACAACCAGTTTTTTTTCTCCAGGGCTTACAAACCTTTTCAAATATGCGTGGTACAAAAGCGGATACGAAGAAGAAAGACCACCAAACTTCGAAAATCCGGTAGAACTCTGCTTTTCACAAAATTTACCGACATGCGATATATGCGGCGAAGCAGCTATTATCACTTGTGCGTGGTGTATGAAATCTCTTTGTTTCAAACACTTTTATCATGACTATCATTATTGTAATAAGCATAATCCATAAAAAAAACATAGAGTTGAAACGTTTAGTAAATGAGTAAGCGTGGGAACACTTTTCCGATTGTGTTGCAATCTTCAAGAGCAGTACGTGGCGGGGGAAAATTTCTTCGGAAATATACAATTGTAATCCAGTTGCTTCCCGAAGCACGAAGTCAGTCCTCGATTGTGATCCTTGCCTCTGCCCCTATTAGTGGAAAACTGAAGAGTGATTTTTCACAAGTAATTCACGAATTATTGCAATAAACAACACGCCATTTATTGCTGTACTCATTATTATCATCATGAACGTCTAGTAGTCGAAGAATATAACATTTTTTCCTTTCGAACTTTATTTTTATTTCGGCCCGTTCACGAGCTATAGAAAGAACGAAGTTTTTAAGGGTGCTGTTACATCCTAGCGAATGTGCCTTTTCTCGGTTATTCCCAATACCCTCATTTGCCGCCATAAGCGTATTAAATGTATAAATCTAAGAATGAGATGCGTAACAACATTAAACGGAACTTGCGTACGTTCCGCGAGCATATTTTTCGTTTATTTTATTCAGTCGGTCCGCCTCGTGTTATAACCTCGCATTTCTTCAAGGCGTAAATATCGAACTCCCAGAAAGAAATACGAGGCACCACTCGAACGATACGAGAAGACTTTGCATCTAGCCTAAATAAGTCCCGGCCGATAATTATTTAGCATGGTGCCGACAGGAAACGAGAACTCGCCGACGCTCGATCTCTTCGCGCACCCGATATAATCTTTAACATAACACAGATCATGCGCATGCTTAGGTCTCAGATACCGAACTCTATATCCCATGCGCTTTTTCGCCGAAACACGGGACAAAGGTCTCCCTTCCACGCGTGCAAATTCTATATAAGGAATGATCGAGATCAATTCTGCGAATCATGAATATCGCGACCAATCACGCTAAACCTTAAAGTTCCTTCTCCCACAATGTATCCCCTCCTAATTTTCATATCAAGAAAGACTTCCTTCCTGAAGCCAGTCTCCCGACAGTCTTCATCGAATACAGATCTCAGTCTCGCGAAATCTTCCATCAAATTAACGTCACTTCTTAATCTTGTTCTGACAGAATTCGAAGTGTAGAACCGGTATCATAGAGTTTGAATATTATACATCTTCGAATTTTGACCGAAGTGTCGTATAAACGTTTAGTCGACTCTCGCGGCCTCGAGTCCGTAAAACAGTTCAAGTGCTATTTACTACGCGCATATACATAAACACTCTCAGCCCCCCAAGAATCTGGTGCTGGTGACCGCTTTCCGAACGCTAAGCGTGGCGTCCGTCAACGAGGCCCTTATCTGCGAGCGACAACCGATACTCTTGCGAGCGAGCGTACCTACACACCGATACACTCACAAACACAGCGACCAATGTAAGCAACAAATTTCATTTTATGTTAATCCGATTGTTCCCCCGACTTCATAGTTTTTTTCATCGTCATTTTGTCTGTATAAGTAACCTTATTCATCCGATCACTTATTTGTAATAAACCTATAGTTAAGTTTGTACAAATTTGTCGGATTATTTCTCGATACCAAATCACTGCATGATTTCCTAATCTCAACTCATTCCAAGCACTACCCCTTTTTACCCTCATCCCGTGCTATTGCGCTTGTCGTAGGCAAAAAAGGAGGGAATCAAAAAATATATGCCCACGTCCCTTCCCGACGTGACAGTGCGTTGACCCCTTAAGAGTGTTGTTCCGCCAAAACGAGAAAATGCGTATCGACTATTTTGACTGATTGTACTTTCTTTGTAACCCATTTTTATTTCTACAAATTTTCGTCCATGCCGCACGGTAAGAACTTTGAACGTTTGCCTTTCGAGAGGGGGACGTCATAACACGAACATATATTGACGTGAATTTAGACCGAAATGCCAAAAGGCTAGCTGATAATACGATGCTCTCGGCAAAAAAATCGACGGGCAGTTTCAACACCTTAATTGTGATATCGAAAAAAGAAAAAATCCGTATCCGCACTTTTCCATTCTCTACATGTATGCAAATTTACATCTCAATCGATTAAAAAATCTCGGAGATACGGTTGAAAAAATTGCATTTTTGCAATAAACAATTCGAAATTTGTTGCTATCTGAATCGTTCTTATCTCCAATGTATAGTACACCAAAAAATAAACATTGTTGCAATTTGAAGTTTTTTCATATCTCGTACCGTTAAAACGTTATCGACGAAAAACGAAAAACCTGGCAACGTTTCCTTGTCAGATAGGCAAACGAGCGATGGTCCAGAATAGAGAACATCGACACAGCGAACATCAAAGAAGTGGACGAGTTGCTTCATAATTTTCTGCCGGTTTTCGCTAACACGTACGAGATTCTTTTAAGGCGTCCGGCCACCTTGGCCGATCGAAAAATGCGTTAATAAAAAAAAAATAAACTCGAAAGTATGGGCCGGAATTTTTTATTTTTTTACATAACGTCAGAAAGAGCTTTAAGAATAACGTTAATAAATTTCCGTTCAAAATATTAAAAAATGGCGCCGTTATGCACATTGCCGCGGAGGCCCTTCGCACGATAGGCGCGGTCGTTGTCCCAGCTGTTACCAGGTCATGTCACATCTGAAAAAAAAATCAGCTCATTCATGAGTAGTGTCGCTACAATGTAACGTAGCGGTTTTTTTCTACCATTAAAAAAAATATGGTGAGCCATAATTTCGGTGAAAAATACACATTTTTTTCTTCGGCTCACCATAATTTTTTTAATGGTCGAAAAAAAACCGCGACGCTACATTGTAGCGACGTAGCGACACTACTCACGAATGAGCTGATTTTTTTTTCAGATGTGACATGACCTGGTAACAGCTGGGACAACGACCGCGCGTATCGTGTGGAGGGCCTCCGCGGTGTTGTGCCCTGAAAAGACAGAAATTTTCATATTGCTAACGCATGAGGTTCAAAGACCCCATGCGACGATATCGAGCCCGATATTTCACAAGCCCGATATTCTGCTCGACTCAGCCGGAAAAACGCTGAATCGCAATCGAACGATTCGAACGTTCTCGAACGATTGGTTGCGAAAACCAGAGTTAACAATTAGCCGAAAGAATCAATCGAAAGGCAGTCTTCGGCCAGAAGCCGAGGAGGTCGGTCTCAAGGCATAAAAAAGAATTGTAATATTGTCGCCTAATTTTAAATAAGATATAAGTTGTTCAAGTTGCAATATCCCGAGTTGGAGATTTACTCGGAACGGGGAAAGTCCCCACATACCCTCGCCCTCGAGCATCCGACAACCCGAGGTGTCAACTTACTAGAGAGCCAAATTCCGTGCTCTCCGCGCATCGTCAGAAGCGGCAATGTGCATAACGGCGCCATTTTAAATTATTTTGAACGGAAATGTATTAACATTATTCTTAAAGCCCTTTCTGACGTTGTGTAAAAAAATAGAAATATTCCGGCCCATGCTTTCGAGTTTATGATTTTTTTAAATATACCCATTTTTCGATCGGCCAAGGTGGCCAGATGCCTTAAAGTCTTTAAGAGGGGAAATACATTTACAACAATCAAACAATCAATTTCTTTTCTTTAAGGGATAACACCACTCTAGGAATTTGGAAAAATCGTTTTCATTTGTCTTCAATAATACTTTGGGGTCATAAAAACAATATGCAATTGGTCCTGCAGCGATTTTTTTTAAGGTTGGATAAGTGTGCATACGTAAAGCACTTTTGCAGTCAAAAGAGCCTCGCGGTAGATATATCAGCGTGCGGGTTCTGAGTGCGGACGACGCGGGTTCGATCCCCGGTAGCCAATGTCTTTTTTTTAAATTAAACATATATGAATTAAATATCATAAATAATGCCTGGACAGGCTTGAATAGCTAAAGCGAGAGTAAGTTCGAAATTTTTTGAATATAAAATAAATAAAAAATAGATAAAACAAAGTCGATTCACCAGGGATCGAACCTGGACCGCAAGCATCGTCAATCCTTCACGCTGGCAACTCAGCCACGACGCTCATTGAGCATAAAGAAACATTTATGATACACGCTTATCCATAATGTTTACTGTTGAAAAAAACGCCGTAACGACCGCAACAAAGGCTCAAGATTTCTTTTTGAACCTTCCACGGTCGTTTCGGCGTTTTATTTTTCAACGCGGTTCGTCGTTAATTTTTTTAACCCGCATTCTCGGCATAAACGGCCAACCGAGAGAAAACAATTTTCTCGATACATGTTTTTCTCTTTGAAATTCATTTAATACATATTCCAATCCGCAGTAGGGCCACACATATACGTCGAGCTCGATCGAACGGAAAACCTCGCTCCGTTTGCCTGTTGAGTGAGCGAAGGGCAGAGACTTTCCCCCCACCGAGCTACCCATTCGTGTGCACGCCGACTGCGATATCGACTTGAGCGGTGATCACGACTCGCGCGGCTACAAGGGCATCTGCAACCTCGACAGAGGCGATGCGAAGCGTGAAGGTTGCCGACATTCATGAGACTTGTAATTCTACCGTGCCAGCGATGATGTTCAAAAATCAGATTGTTAAATGCATTCGCAATCTTTATTTTCTGGAGAAATGAAGCACAAAATGATCAATAATATAGTGTTTTTCACATTTGAAGGCACCGTGCAAGTGATCGCATTGCTGTAGTGGCTTTTTTCAGGTAGAAGGTGGTGAATTTTTCGAAATCATTTACAGGAAACGAATCCGAAACTCTGAAGGTTATTTAGATAATGAAACACATAACAGAATTTTAATAGACCGTTCTTCATATTGGATTATTTTCGATCCGATAAAAAAACGATTGAAACAGGCGTATTTGTCAACGTTGAATCTCATGTGAATCTCTCTTCGAATCGACGTCTTTTACATCTGGGAACGAATCCGAGTCCGCATGCAAGTGTCTCTGTTGTGGAATAATCCCTACAAACTGAGAACGCCGCGCTGAACGTTGGATTCGTTCACGTTCATAGTCCACAGCAGCAGTAGTAGTCCTCAATGGCTATTTTCGTGCCGAGGGTGATGCATTTTTGAAAATCACCCACTGGGACCGTATCCGAGGTTATTTCGATAATAAAACACAAACCACAATTTGAATAGCCCGTTTTTCATATTGAATTCGTCTCGAACCGATTAAAAAAACGGTTGAAACAGGCGTATTTATCAACGTCGAATCTCATGTGAATCTGGAAACGAATCAACGTCCGCATGCAAGTGTTTCTGTTGTGAAATAATATTTACAAACTGAAACGCATGCGGACTCGGATTCGTTCCCAGATGTAAAAGAGGTCGATTCGAATAGAGATTCACATGAGATTCGACGTTGATAAATACGCCTGTTTCAACCGTTTTTTTTTATCGGATCGAGACGAATCCAATATGAAAAACGGTCTATTCAAATTTCCTTTGTGTTTCATTATCGAAAGAACCTTCAGATTGTTCGGTTCGTTCCCAGTGGGTGATTTTTCAAAATGTATCACCCTCGGCACGAAAACAGCCATTGAGGACTACTACTGCTGCTGTGGACTATGCACGTGAACGAATCCAATATTCAGCGCGGCGTTCTCAGTTTGTAGGATGTATTCCAGAATAGCAACATGCCGACTCGGATTCGTTCCCAGATGTAAAAGACGTCGATTCGAAGAGAGATTCACATGAGATTCGACGTTGATAAATACGCCTGTTTCAACCTTTTTTTTATCGGATTAAGAGGAATCAAATATGAAAAACGGTCTATTCAAATTCTGTTTTGTATTCTATTTTTTAAATAACCTTCAGAGTGTTCGGATTCGTTACCCGTGAATGATTTTTCTTTTAATTGACCACCCTGTACACGAACATAGATCGAGACGAATCCAATATGAAAGACGGTCCTTTCAAATTCTGTTTCGTGTTTTATTATCGAGATAACCTTTTGATTGTTCGATTTGTTGCCAGTGGGTGATTTAAAAAATTGTATCACCCTCAGTACGAAAATAGCCATTGAGGACTACTACTGCTGCTGTGGACTATGCACGTGAATGAATCCAATGTTTAGCGCGGCGTTCTCAGTTTGTAGGGATTATTCTACAACAGAAACACTTGCATGCGGACTCGGATTCGTTCTCAGATGTAAAGGACGTCGATTCGAAGAGAAATTCACATGAGATTCGACATTGATAAATACGCCTGTTTCAACCGATTTTCATCAGATTGAGCCGAATCCAATATGAAAAACGGTCTATTCGAATTCTGTTTTGTATTTCATTTTTGTAATAACCTTTAGAGTGCGGATTCGTTATTAGAGAATGGTTCCCCCAAGTAAAACTGTCAAGGCGTTTTTTTTCCCGTCAAATACTTTTTAAATAGGAGCGATTAGAATTTTGGCGTTGGGCTGATTGTATTTTCGAGTCGAGGGTGGTAGATTAAAAGAAAATCATTCTCTAGTAACGAATCCCAACACTCTGAAGGTTATTACAAAAATCAAATACAAAACAGATTTCGAATAGACAGTTTTTCATCTTAGATTCGGCTTGATTCGATGAAAAACGGTTGAAACAGGCATATATATATTGTAATGAGGTCCTCTATTTTTTCCTTGGTCGTTCTTCTCCCTATTTTCTTCCTACGATTCATTCTGCTGATACATATGTGCAAGTGGCCTTTCACCAAATTTATAGCACCCGTCTGCCTACATTTGGAATATCATTCCCACGAATGGCTTTCCAAATTCTTGGGAAACCTATGACGAAGGCCCTCCTTGATGCGCCTGGATCTTCATGAGCGGCACTTTCACATAATTTACAACGTCCGGCCAGTCGTATAAGGAATGCTGTAACTTTCCATTCGCCAATATGGTTTTTCAATTTCTTATGAAACCGATTGCCAACGTTCCTAACGTCACGTAGGCCCTTCCTCCCACTATCTCGATTTTCCCACACTCCATCACTATAAGTTACCTTCGTTCTAAGCTAAGATAGTTAGTAAGTCTCCGAATACTGTACAACGCTGAATCTCTGTCCATCAATTATTTGAATAAATCCGTCTCAAGTAGCTCAATCCATGTTAACCGAGTTATTCCGTCCTACAACCGAGTTCTGGAGCGAGTCAGCCACTCCTTTTCTCAAAAATTATAATAAAAGTGTCCATCCCGACATCACAATATATATATGTGTGTGCGTGCGTGCGTGCGTGCGTGCGTGCGTGCGTGCGTGCGTGTGTGTGTGTGTGTGTGTGTGTGTGTGTGTGTGTGTGTGTGTGTGTGTGTGTGTGTGTGTGTGGGTACATATATATCGTATAGCCATGGGGATGACTTTTTCAACTGCGCTTTCGATTCCTTGACGATGTTTATGGAGACTCATGTGGCGAGTGACGAAAAGACGACAAGGCATTCGGACAAAAACCTACCCCGGTGGTAGTGTGTGGTGTATGATTCACGAGTGTGTTATGTTGCATAGCGGCCGAGAAGAAGTGGAGTGGGAGACGTATGCATCTCAGGTCATTGGGTCAAAAGGTCTAATTTTCGAAAAAGCTCTGTGTAACGCTTCTCACTAGCACTGCTATACGGCGATTGGACTTTTTACTGAATATTTTATTGTATTGAGACACAAATAAATCATGTAAACCGTGCCACTGCGGCAGTCAGTGAGATAGACATTATTCTCCAATTCATGAACGGAATTCTGGCTCTTATTATATTCTTTATATCTGACACCCATATATATATATATATATATATATATATATATATATATATATATATATATATATATATATATATATTGTGACGGTTCGGCCACCCAGGTAAGCCACCATCACCCAGAATCCGATAGTATCAAACCGCGCACAGGATACCCGTGTATTCTGTCCCGCTCGGAGCGACCGGCCATGCCGCCGGCTGGGCAGGCCACTTGCGCTAAGAATTGGGGCGCGCCCGCGACACCTCGCAAGGGGCTCCGCCCACCGCGAGGAGCAAGACCACCGCGGACTCGCGGAAGTTCCCCGCCTATGGTAAGCACGTCTCGCGTATCCTGGGGTTTGTCCACTCCTATCAGGCTTAGAGTGCGACCCAAATCCATCGCGAGGCCTCCTCAAGCCGTGTGTGCGCCTAATAACCCAGCGAGGAGTAATCGAGATATTTTACCCCTCGAATTGACAACCGTACGCGAACGTCCTCAAAATAACCAACGCTATCACCCCACCATCGGAGTGCTCCTCGGCGGCTCTATTCCCTACCTGGCCATCCAGATTCGGAAGAGAAATGGAATTTCTCCTGACGGGCCTGAGCCTATTTAAGGGCGTGCACGAGCCGGAGCGGACTCTTCGCAAATTCTCTTCAAACTACGTGGAGTCACCGTCATCCGTCATCGCGGATCACAGGATGGAGGCCTTGCTGCCGTTGCCCTGGTCCCATCCTAGAATGACCTCAGCTTCGGGTTAGATACTCTATTCTCTTGGGAAGCCCCAGCATTGCGCTGGAAGTCCTACCTCGAGAATAGAGTCTTCGTGGTGATTGCTAGACAGGGTAAACTTATTAAAACATCCGATCGATTGTCTCAAGGACGATCGATCGCCACCTAGCTCTGCACGCACAGAGACTCGGAGTGTACAGTCCGTGAAGGGCCGAACGCGCTTCGCTGTACACGAGGATACTTCTCAACCAGCTTCACTGGTTTTTCGTCCTCCTCGCTTGGCACCGAGGAGGTCAGCCGTCCCTTCCGGACGGCCCCGCTATGTGCACTCGGAGAGAACAATTCTCGTTCGAGCTCGCACATTATTCGGACGCTAGATTCTCTAGCGCGTGAGCGACACGGCGTGGCACTCGTGCGCTTTGTTGCATTCGGCAACTTGTGCCAACCGAAATATCTGCCACTTCAACACAATCGTAATCTGTACGGACTCGCTTCTGATTACAGAAGCGATCCCAAAACCGGCGTAACGCGTACACGACGACGCTCGCGATCTGTGCGAGTGCGAGCGAGAGAGAGCGAGAACGAAAGGAGAGAGACCGCGCCTGTATAGCCGCGTACGACGCCTCACACGACTCATACCATCCTCGTCACTCCTAACACGGCAGCTTCTCTCGCCGACCTTCCCAGATCTCTGTAAACGTCGTTATCCTCAACTAACAAGACTAAAACTCATTAGATAATTCACTCATAATTTTCTTAATGTTTCAAACCCGACATCAACTCATAAAAATCCGAAATATCAAATGCCGATGATGACGGATTAATACAGGTGTCCCCTCAAAACCACTGAGGCATCTCCCAAAAAACACCTCAAATCCGTCCCATCCCAACGGGCACAGAAACAAAGTACATCGTCCTTCAGGAGGCTACGGGAATCCCTATAATATCAAACGGCGAAACATTCGCCGCGTAAACTCGTTTTCCCGGACCTATGCGAATAGGCCCCCGAAAACGAGAATAAAGCGTTCGCTAAATATCGCGAAATGTCTCAATATATGTATATGCGTCAAAACAAATATAAGACGCAGATGTCGTAATGGCGCAGAGGACGTAGCTGAAAATGAACGTAACGGTTGATTGGTAGCATATACGTCAAAATATTTCCTATTTATCGTTGAGCCAGAGCGCGAAAACATAACAAGCAAATAATTATGACACCAAGTAAGTGAAGTGCAAAGTACGTCATGTATGATGCAATGAGCATCCAGGTCAGATGGAGACCAAGAAAACAGCCCACATAGTAGTACGCAAATAAATAAATGGATGTAACAAAAGTGGAGTTTTTCATACAAGAAAAAGGATAACTAAACGAGCACCACATGAAGTTATTGAACGGAAAAGTAATCCATGTAAGATGCAGTGAGCATCAGAAAGGTCAGAAAGAGACCAGAAGACCTATAGGTGAAGAAGTATTAAACAAATACATAGTGAGATATATAATATAAGATTAGGTAGAAACATTAACGAATTCTTATCGTCTGTTTCAGACATTTGAGACGCAATATTTTGTACTATGAAGAAACCGTCGTAATATATACCAATTTTTTGTGCTCATGTGCTCGGATTGAGGGCGGCGTAAGGTTAATTCGGTGAAAAAAGGCATGTTTTTGAGATTTTTAGCGATACTGATAGTGTTAGTTCATTCAGTCAATTTCCATATAACAATGCAACATTTGAACAATATTTTCCTAAATTTTAATTGCAAAATATTGAACATTGAGCGAGTGACAGTGAATCTCCGGAGGCGCCTCGAAAAAAAGTTGTTTTGCGGTGTACATCATAACGCGCAACAGAATCATCTGAAAGAAAAAAATCAAAATGCATTTGTTAAAGAAGATGTTTCTCGAGGTAACGACGGGAGAATTTTTTTTTCATTTTTCAATTTTTTGTAGCCCTTGGGAACCAAAAAACCGATTTTCGTTTTAAAAAATCGGCTAATTTGTTGTTGTAAAATTAATAATTATTTGAAAAAAAAAAAAACAAAAAAGCTCCCGACATTACGTAGTGAATTATGTGAAGAAGTACTGTGCAAATTTTCAAAACTATTGGTCCAGTAGATTTTGAGTTATGGCGTGCACGGACTTCAAACATGACAAGTGTCAGAAAAGCTCCCGACATTACGTAGTGAATTATGTGAAGAAGTACTGTGCAAATTTTCAAAACGATTGGTCCAGTAGATTTTGAGTTATGGCGTACACGTACTTCAAACATGACAAATGTCAGAAAAACGCTTTAAAGTTTTGCACACTGAAAAATTCAAAATAAAAACTCGATAATTTTCTTATACTCACACAGAGTCGTCGATGCCAGGTCTGTAGAGCAAAAAGCTTCCATCAACATGATCTAGAGCATCTTTTTGCATTTGTCTACGCAAAACTTTTCCTTCTTTACTGTAGTGCGCCGCTTGCTCCTCTGCTTTACTAATTCGCAACTCGTCGACTTGTCGCGACCATTCATGAGAACTTGGCCCTGTACCGAGGTGCATCTCTTGCATGAAAGCCAACAAAGCCTTTATTGAACCGCCACCTTTATTGAAAGTACATGCAGCTACATTAGCTGCAATTTCAACAATTGTAGAGGTGCCATTGACTAACTTTGGAGAGATTTTCAAAATAAGCTGATTGAGACTCTCATTATTATTTTGCGTGAAACCTCCAAGACATCGCTGCAAAAGTGCGTCTTTGCTCAAGTCCTTATAAATGAGCTTAATGGCTTCCAGAACGTCAGTAGAACGGGCTGTGTAGCTGTGTTTGAATGATTCTAGAGCATCTGCAGCTGCAGCTTCCTGCCGTTCGCACCAGGATTCTTCACCGCTCGGGCATTTCTCGTACTGTGACTAAACAGTCAATTTGTCAATCATTTTAGCAGTAAGCTTTCCTTTGTCAGAAAGGCTTTTTCTTTTTACGATCTTTCCGGCCTTGGTTTTTGTGTCAACTTGCTCGCTGCTTCCTAGGTGTCTCGCGCTCAGACTCGGTACTCGAGTGGCGTCGTCGCTAAGGGCAGACGGCAGCCCTACAACAATCAGCCCAACGCCAAAATTCTAATCGCTCCCATTTGGAAACTATTGGGCGGAAAAAACGCCTTGACAGTTTTACTCGGGGGACCCCCCTGAACCCGCCAGTTCCGGGTGAATCACTTAATATGACACACCCTATAAATATATTGTGACGTGATTTTTTGAGCCGCGACGTAGCTGCCGATGATCAAGATATGCTCTCGATGCTACTCGATGCTAAAAATGCTACCGATGATCAAGTTATGCTCTCGAAGCCCGAGTTGCGACCCATCCGTTTGTGTTCAGGGCCTATTTTCTAGTATGTTTGTCTTGGTACGTTTGAGGTGTTGGGTTGTGCTTTCGTTTAGGTTAGTGCGGACTCGGTCGAGCGGCGTGTGGCTCAACGTACCGAGCAATCCCGACCGAGAGATGCACTCAACGAGGCTTCTCGGGGAATCGGTGCACGCCTGGCTGAGACGCTGGTGCCCCACTGTAGTGGTGCATCGTGCTGGACAGCGGGCCGTTTGGGTTACAGGCGGAGGCTAGAGGTCTCCGCGCCGCGCTTCTGGAGAGAAGCTTTGCCCGCTTTCGCACGGTGATCCGGGGATGCGATCTCCGAGAGCCTCCATGTTACCGATGAGAATAGGTCCCGATTTGTTACCGTTCCGTTTTCGGGGTAACTCGGGCAGAAAATATAGATTCCGAAAGGAATATTCTATCAGAATATTCCAGCGCCCGAAATAATATTTCAGCTCTCGATATTATAAGATAAAGTTCGCGCTTGAACCGGCGATTTCGCAAGATCCGATCCCGCGAGCGTGTTGACATTTTTTTGGCCTACGCGCTCTGTCTCGCTCTCGCATAATCCCTCGCACGCCGGCCTTAGTCGCGCGAGGTACGGAGTTGCTAATGAATCTTCGCGTGAGACGGTTGTCTCCCAAATCGCGAACGCTCCCGATTTTTCGGATTTCGTGAGAGTTGCCGAACGGACGTCGAGCCACGAGGTTCGCGATAGGGACGTGTCGTGTCTCTCTCGCGCCCGTGTCGTCGCGCTCACGTTCTCGCGTTAGAGGCACGTCGTTATGTTCTCTCGCTCCCGTGCGTAGGACGTTTTTGCTCGCGTTTACGCGTTCGCGATTAAGTTTCCTTTACGTAAAAAGTTCACGGTTGGTTAACCCACCAGCTCCCGCACAATAAAATAAAACATGATTTTATTTTATTAGTGACGTTTTCGGTGTCGCGAAAGTGACAGATCTCGTGATCGTTCACACTACTCCCCGGTGAATCCCGACCCCTCTACCACAACCCACAGCCTGAGCGGCCGTGCAGTACCGCAACCGTCCTCCCCCGTACATCCAGTACGGCGGAGTGCATCCAGTTAGTCCGGTTACACGATTTCGGCGATCAAAAATCGAGGCGAGCTCCAGTCTCTGCTTGGTGGGTCGGGTTGGATCCCCCCGACCCCAGTTTAGTCCGGTTGAGACATCCGGCGAAACAAAGTCTCTGACGCCCCGGGTACTGCGGATTTACGTGCACGAGAGGGACGGCCGAAGGTGACGGTTTCTCGCACCAGATCCCGGATTGAGTTATCGTTTCCGTGGTTAGAGAAAAATTTCCCCGTCACAATATATGCGTGCGTGTGTGTGATTGTGTGTGCGTGTGTGCGCGCGTGTGCGTGTGTGCGCATGTGTGCGTGTCTGCGCGTGTGCGTGTGTGTGCGTGTGTGCGTGTGTGCGTTCGTGCGTGCGTGCGTGTGTGCCAACGTGCGTGCGTGTGTGCGTGCGTGCGTGCGTGCGTGTGTGTGTGTGTGTGTGTGTGTGTGTGTGTGTCTGTGTGTGTGTCTGTGTGTGTGTCTGTGTGTGTGTCTGTGTGTGTGTCTGTGTGTGTGTCTGTGTGTGTGTCTGTGTGTGTGTCTGTGTGTGTGTCTGTGTGTGTGTCTGTGTGTGTGTCTGTGTGTGTGTCTGTGTGTGTGTCTGTGTGTGTGTCTGTGTGTGTGTCTGTGTGTGTGTCTGTGTGTGTGTCTGTGTGTGTGTCTGTGTGTGTGTCTGTGTGTGTGTCTGTGTGTGTGTCTGTGTGTGTGTCTGTGTGTGTGTCTGTGTGTGTGTCTGTGTGTGTGTCTGTGTGTGTGTCTGTGTGTGTGTCTGTGTGTGTGTCTGTGTGTGTGTCTGTGTGTGTGTCTGTGTGTGTGTCTGTGTGTGTGTCTGTGTGTGTGTCTGTGTGTGTGTCTGTGTGTGTGTCTGTGTGTGTGTCTGTGTGTGTGTCTGTGTGTGTGTCTGTGTGTGTGTCTGTGTGTGTGTCTGTGTGTGTGTCTGTGTGTGTGTCTGTGTGTGTGTCTGTGTGTGTGTCTGTGTGTGTGTCTGTGTGTGTGTCTGTGTGTGTGTCTGTGTGTGTGTCTGTGTGTGTGTCTGTGTGTGTGTCTGTGTGTGTGTCTGTGTGTGTGTCTGTGTGTGTGTCTGTGTGTGTGTCTGTGTGTGTGTCTGTGTGTGTGTCTGTGTGTGTGTCTGTGTGTGTGTCTGTGTGTGTGTCTGTGTGTGTGTCTGTGTGTGTGTCTGTGTGTGTGTCTGTGTGTGTGTCTGTGTGTGTGTCTGTGTGTGTGTCTGTGTGTGTGTCTGTGTGTGTGTCTGTGTGTGTGTCTGTGTGTGTGTCTGTGTGTGTGTCTGTGTGTGTGTCTGTGTGTGTGTCTGTGTGTGTGTCTGTGTGTGTGTCTGTGTGTGTGTCTGTGTGTGTGTCTGTGTGTGTGTCTGTGTGTGTGTCTGTGTGTGTGTCTGTGTGTGTGTCTGTGTGTGTGTCTGTGTGTGTGTCTGTGTGTGTGTCTGTGTGTGTGTCTGTGTGTGTGTCTGTGTGTGTGTCTGTGTGTGTGTCTGTGTGTGTGTCTGTGTGTGTGTCTGTGTGTGTGTCTGTGTGTGTGTCTGTGTGTGTGTCTGTGTGTGTGTCTGTGTGTGTGTCTGTGTGTGTGTCTGTGTGTGTGTCTGTGTGTGTGTCTGTGTGTGTGTCTGTGTGTGTGTCTGTGTGTGTGTCTGTGTGTGTGTCTGTGTGTGTGTCTGTGTGTGTGTCTGTGTGTGTGTCTGTGTGTGTGTCTGTGTGTGTGTCTGTGTGTGTGTCTGTGTGTGTGTCTGTGTGTGTGTCTGTGTGTGTGTCTGTGTGTGTGTCTGTGTGTGTGTCTGTGTGTGTGTCTGTGTGTGTGTCTGTGTGTGTGTCTGTGTGTGTGTCTGTGTGTGTGTCTGTGTGTGTGTCTGTGTGTGTGTCTGTGTGTGTGTCTGTGTGTGTGTCTGTGTGTGTGTCTGTGTGTGTGTCTGTGTGTGTGTCTGTGTGTGTGTCTGTGTGTGTGTCTGTGTGTGTGTCTGTGTGTGTGTCTGTGTGTGTGTCTGTGTGTGTGTCTGTGTGTGTGTCTGTGTGTGTGTCTGTGTGTGTGTCTGTGTGTGTGTCTGTGTGTGTGTCTGTGTGTGTGTCTGTGTGTGTGTCTGTGTGTGTGTCTGTGTGTGTGTCTGTGTGTGTGTCTGTGTGTGTGTCTGTGTGTGTGTCTGTGTGTGTGTCTGTGTGTGTGTCTGTGTGTGTGTCTGTGTGTGTGTCTGTGTGTGTGTCTGTGTGTGTGTCTGTGTGTGTGTCTGTGTGTGTGTCTGTGTGTGTGTCTGTGTGTGTGTCTGTGTGTGTGTCTGTGTGTGTGTCTGTGTGTGTGTCTGTGTGTGTGTGTGTGTGTGTGTGTGTGTGTGTGTGTGTGTGTGTGTGTGTGTGTGTGTGTGTGTGTGTGTGTGTGTGTGTGTGTGTGTGTGTGTGTGTGTGTGTGTGTGTGTGTGTGTGTGTGTGTGTGTGTGTGTGTGTGTGTGTGTGTGTGTGTGTGTGTGTGTGTGTGTGTGTGTGTGTGTGTGTGTGTGTGTGTGTGTGTGTGTGTGTGTGTGTGTGTGTGTGTGTGTGTGTGTGTGTGTGTGTGTGTGTGTGTGTGTGTGTGTGTGTGTGTGTGTGTGTGTGTGTGTGTGTGTGTGTGTGTGTGTGTGTGTGTGTGTGTGTGTGTGTGTGTGTGTGTGTGTGTGTGTGTGTGTGTGTGTGTGTGTGTGTGTGTGTGTGTGTGTGTGTGTGTGTGTGTGTGTGTGTGTGTGTGTGTGTGTGTGTGTGTGTGTGTGTGTGTGTGTGTGTGTGTGTGTGTGTGTGTGTGTGTGTGTGTGTGTGTGTGTGTGTGTGTGTGTGTGTGTGTGTGTGTGTGTGTGTGTGTGTGTGTGTGTGTGTGTGTGTGTGTGTGTGTGTGTGTGTGTGTGTGTGTGTGTGTGTGTGTGTGTGTGTGTGTGTGTGTGTGTGTGTGTGTGTGTGTGTGTGTGTGTGTGTGTGTGTGTGTGTGTGTGTGTGTGTGTGTGTGTGTGTGTGTGTGTGTGTGTGTGTGTGTGTGTGTGTGTGTGTGTGTGTGTGTGTGTGTGTGTGTGTGTGTGTGTGTGTGTGTGTGTGTGTGTGTGTGTGTGTGTGTGTGTGTGTGTGTGTGTGTGTGTGTGTGTGTGTGTGTGTGTGTGTGTGTGTGTGTGTGTGTGTGTGTGTGTGTGTGTGTGTGTGTGTGTGTGTGTGTGTGTGTGTGTGTGTGTGTGTGTGTGTGTGTGTGTGTGTGTGTGTGTGTGTGTGTGTGTGTGTGTGTGTGTGTGTGTGTGTGTGTGTGTGTGTGTGTGTGTGTGTGTGTGTGTGTGTGTGTGTGTGTGTGTGTGTGTGTGTGTGTGTGTGTGTGTGTGTGTGTGTGTGTGTGTGTGTGTGTGTGTGTGTGTGTGTGTGTGTGTGTGTGTGTGTGTGTGTGTGTGTGTGTGTGTGTGTGTGTGTGTGTGTGTGTGTGTGTGTGTGTGTGTGTGTGTGTGTGTGTGTGTGTGTGTGTGTGTGTGTGTGTGTGTGTGTGTGTGTGTGTGTGTGTGTGTGTGTGTGTGTGTGTGTGTGTGTGTGTGTGTGTGTGTGTGTGTGTGTGTGTGTGTGTGTGTGTGTGTGTGTGTGTGTGTGTGTGTGTGTGTGTGTGTGTGTGTGTGTGTGTGTGTGTGTGTGTGTGTGTGTGTGTGTGTGTGTGTGTGTGTGTGTGTGTGTGTGTGTGTGTGTGTGTGTGTGTGTGTGTGTGTGTGTGTGTGTGTGTGTGTGTGTGTGTGTGTGTGTGTGTGTGTGTGTGTGTGTGTGTGTGTGTGTGTGTGTGTGTGTGTGTGTGTGTGTGTGTGTGTGTGTGTGTGTGTGTGTGTGTGTGTGTGTGTGTGTGTGTGTGTGTGTGTGTGTGTGTGTGTGTGTGTGTGTGTGTGTGTGTGTGTGTGTGTGTGTGTGTGTGTGTGTGTGTGTGTGTGTGTGTGTGTGTGTGTGTGTGTGTGTGTGTGTGTGTGTGTGTGTGTGTGTGTGTGTGTGTGTGTGTGTGTGTGTGTGTGTGTGTGTGTGTGTGTACATATATATCGTATCGCCATGGGAATGACTTTTTCAACAGCGCTTTCGATTTCTTGACGATGTTTATGGAGAGCCATGTGGTGGGCATCGAGTGACAAAAAGACGACAAGGCATTCGGAGAAGAACTTACCCCGGTGGTAGTGTATGGTGTATGATCCACGAGTGTGTTGTGTTGCATAGCGGCCTAGAAGAAGTGGAGTGGGAGACGTATGCGTCTCGGGTCATTTGTCGAAAGGTCTAATTTTCGAAAAAGCTCTGTGTATATGGCATTATGGCATATGGCATTTTTCATCTTCTCAACTGAATCATGATTCCGTCGAATAGCCAGTCCATAGCAAACAGTCAATTTGTCAATCATTTTACCAGTAAGCTTTCCTTTGCCAGAAAGGCTTTGTCTTTTTACGATCTTTCCGGCCTTGGTTTCTGTGTCAACTACGCTTTTTTTTTACTAGTTCACGCAGACGTGTTCCAGTCTCTTTTGGACATGCGCTATGCATTCTTTTTTTTCATCACAAAATCTTCACCATAAGGTTTTGCATTAACAACGCCGCAATAGCGCGCCGGGTGAGCGCGCCGCGCAGCTGTCGATCAGCTATAAAAACCTGACCTGGAGCAACGGACGCTTAAATACTCATAACTTCGTCAATTTTGCTCCGATCGACTTGAAATTTTGATACAATATTCTTGCGATATTATGCATTCATTTGGAAAAATAAAAAATAAAAATAAATACCTTACCACCCCCCCTTAAGGAGTTACATGTGAAAAAAGTCCTGCATCCCTCCATTGACTATGGAGGACGTTGAAGATTGCATCGTTAGAATGCAACGAAAATTAATTATTTTTTACTCTATCTAAGCTGTGAAAATCGCTCAAACGTTTCTACGAATTGTAACTACAAAGGGGGTAGCCGGTTAAGGGGGGTCTGACGGCCCCCACCGAGTTTGATCGAATCGACCCAAAAACCTGAAAGAGGGCTGAAAAACAAAATTTTAGAGATATTTTTTAACCCCCTAAACCCTTATGAAAACACCATAATCGCAAAAAATGCGTTTTTTTTATGTTTAATTTTTTTTCGAGCTTTCAAATGCATTTTAAAGCGGTTTTAACACAACCAAAATTTTGTTTCAGATGTGTAGACATGCCCTGAATTTTTCCAGATTTTTTCGTAAAGTTAAATCATGTGCAACATAATTTTAATGGCATAAAAACCGTAAAAAATCGTCATTTTTTGTATTTAATGCTATGGTTTTTATTGACGTATTAATGGTAAAAAATCGTGCACCATAGCATAGAAAGCTACTATCTTCCTCTACAAAATGACGCTAATTGGGCTCAATTCGGTCGTCTCTAGCGTCCGAAAATCAAACTTGAATAAATTCCGTTTTTATAATTTGAGCATTTTCAGTTACGAAAATGACACAAAATCATATTTTTCAATTATTTTACTTAATAAAAGTACATTTTGGGGTTTCTGAGGTCGCCGATTACAAATTTGATGTCAAAAATTAGTTTTGTCACATGACAGCTGTCAAAACGAAGAAAAAATATTTTAATTTTTGAAATTTTTTAAAAAAGCTATGGGAACGATATTAATAAGGATTTTTTAGGTCGCTGATTATAAATTCATTCTTATACACGAATTTTTAATCGTAACAGCTGTCAATAGTTATATTAACAAACAAAAAATTACGTATTATTCAGAAAAAAAATTTGGAATTCCCCGACTAAACTGTCACCTGGCGGAGAAAATCCCAACTTGTACCTTATTAAGCCACGTACCCGAGTGCCTAAGGCCACCGTACCCACGTGGGCCTTAGGCTCGTATGCCCCTCCGCACGGTACTGCGCATGCCCACTACGCACTGACGCATCGAGAACCCCGCTCCACGCGGTCTCTCTTTCTCTCTGTGTTCAGCCGCCGTCCAGTACACACGTCATGCGACGCGCTCTGCTCCGTTAAACAAATCTATTTGTTTTGTTAACAGCGTTTTTTTAATTTATCGTTTAACCTGCCTATCTCAACACGAAGTGATTGAAGCAGTATTCTAAGGTGAGTTTGAATATCAATTTAAATATCAATCAACATAAAAATTGATTTATAATCATAACCTCAATCTACAATCGTTTGCCTCATAGTCGACTTGAAATCGTACAGAAGGTGGCCGTCAACTTCAAGTTGTTGTTTAGTTCACTCACATGAAAAGAATTAAAAAAAAGCAAAAAAAAAACAAAACTAAGACGAAACGATATTTCAATAAAAAAATGATTTGGAATACAATAATTTATTTCTGTTTTGTTTACCGATGTTTTCAACATTTTTTTTGTTTTGATTTACAATTTTTAATGTACTTTCGATTTTCGTTACTTTTGTTCTATTTGTTTTTTTAATTATGGTTTTTTTTTATTCCGGGTTTCAGTTACTTTTTTCATTTTTTTCAAAAAAAAAAAAAAATTTGTTAATCATAATAAAAAAAATAAGAATGTTCTTTTTTTTTCTTTAGGAAAAACTGTGCGATGCCACCGAAAAAACGAAAATGTACGGCTGGTGAAAGGTGCATAAGATGCAACAGATTGTTGCGTTATGATACCGGAAAACAGAAGTCCATTTCTTCAGATGATGACGTACACTTATATACTAAACTACTAGGTAAACGAGTAGAGAAAGGTGACGTTTTATGTCATCTGTGTCGTTCCGCAATCGCTAAATCCCGAACGGTTTCACCATCGACGAGCAGTGATTCTGATCCTGAAGAAAATCTTCAGTTGGATTTTAATCCCGAAGAAAATCCTCTGCCAAACGTCAATCCCGAGGAAAATCCTCTGCCAGATGTTGATCGCGAACAAAATTCTGTCGATCCTGTAGAGAGACATTCATCAACACTCTCCAATTTGACAGTATCAGATGACACAGAACAATCTTCGGAACAGTCTTCGCAACAATTGTCACGGTCGGAGTCTGGATCTTCCACAGGACAGTCATCACAATCTTCTAAGGACCCTCCTTACGTTCTTCGTCCAAGAGAACCGGACTATGAAATGATCGAGATGCCTTTCAACAGAGTTACCGCGACTCACAAATGTTGTTGCGTATGTCTTACTCCAATTACGACATCTCCGGTTGTTCCGTTTAAAGCGAGGTTACAGGTATTTATAAGTTCACGAATTTTCATTCCAAAAGGCAATCGCTGTTGTCCTGTACATCTTATCAGTGAACGTATGTACGTTGACGAAATTTCAAACTTGAAAATATTTTCGAATACTTGTACTATCAGTTCTCAAGAGTTGGCATTATTTTTGGATGCACTGTCCAAAAAATGCGACAACAGTATTTTAGACAGAGTAGATGATTACAATTTATCGGCAGAGCGCATAAAATCGCTAACTGGATACACAGTTGCAGAAATCAAGACTCTAAAAAACATGTTGGTCACTTTGCGAAATTCTCAAAATCGCAGTATTAATCAAGCTCTTTTAATATTCCTTTTTAAATTAAGAACTGGAAATTCCAACACAATCACTGCGTCAATTTTCGATATCAAATCTGAACAACTAGTATCTGCTTATTGCAAATCGGTTTTGGATTCATTCGCGAAAGACGTCTTTCCACTTCGTTTCGGAGCTCGGGCATGTTCTCGCGAAGATTTAATTGCTAATCACACGTCGCCTTACGTAAAAAAATTACACGGATTTGAAGATCGCCTGCTCTTGATTGCTGATGGTTCATACCTTCGACACCAAAAAAGTAGTAATAATTGTTACCAAAAAAATCTTTCTCTGGTCAGAAAAAGTGTCCACTCTGTAAACCCTTCACAGTTTGTGCCACAGATGGATATGTAATAGATGTTTACGGACCGTACGAAGCAATTGTGAATGATGCGAAAATCTTACAACATGTACTAAGTGATCCGAACGGCTTGAGATCAATCCTCAAAAAAGGGGATGTTTTTATACTTGACAGGGGGTTCAGAGACGTCAAAGATTGGTTAGAATCTCAAGGGTTCGTTGTGTTGATGCCAGCGTTGAAAGGCAAAAGAAAGCAACTTCCAACAAATGAAGCAAACGAAAGTCGATTTGTTACGAAATTGAGGTGGGTGGTAGAGGCTGTCCACGGTATAATCGGTAGTAAATTCAAACTCTTGCATAATCAGTTTAACAACAACATGTTGGATTCAGCGATGCTTTATTGCAAAGTAGCGAATTTTTTGGTTAATGAGTTTGGAAAAAGACTGAATTGCGATACCGATTTACAAGATCAAATTGCCGAGCAAATGTTGAAAAGAAAAGACGTTGACAATTCTTTAGCGAAAGTTATGGAAGAACAAAACTGGAATAGGAAGAAAAGGATCTTCAAACCGTTAACATCAAATGACGTATTAGACTTTCCGGAAATGACAGAGCAAGATTTGAAGATCCTTTTCACTGGCTCGTACCAGTTATCGCAAACTGTTTCATACTTAGCTGAAATGTATACCGAAGAAGGACTTTTGAATATGCAATACTTGTTGGAGGACGATACCATTTTGAAATGTGAAGTTAAATCAAGACATATAAACAAGAAAGTATACAGATGTTACGTTCAGTACGACCCTAACAGTATTGGATATAACGGTATAAAAAACTACGTATGTGATTGTGCAAATGGGCTAAGAACTGTTGGTTGCTGTGCCCACGTTGCAACAATCATTTACTTTTTAAGTCATGCACGGTATTTGTCCAAAATCATCCGCCCAGCTCAAATTCTAACGAATCTATTTCACGTTGATAATGTCGAACCTGTTATTGAAGAACACAGTGACGAAGATTAACAACATAACAATCATGTTGCAATGTATGTATTACTTGTGTCTGTTTAATGTATATATTAGATGAATGTATGTAATATTATTATAAATAAATAGATTTTTTAAAATACAATGACTTTTAATTATTGAAAAAACCGAAATAGCAAATACCATTTTCATTTGATGACATGTGTAATTTTTTTTTTTTGTTAGCTGTTTGACATCAAATTTGTAATCGGCGACCTCAGAAACCCCAAAATGTACTTTTATTAAGTAAAATAATTGAAAAATATGATTTTGTGTCATTTTCGTAACTGAAAATGCTCAAATTATAAAAACGGAATTTATTCAAGTTTGATTTTCGGACGCTAGAGACGACCGAATTGAGCCCAATTAGCGTCATTTTGTAGAGGAAGATAGTAGCTTTCTATGCTATGGTGCACGATTTTTTACCATTAATACGTCAATAAAAACCATAGCATTAAATACAAAAAATAACGATTTTTTACGGTTTTTATGCCATTAAAATTATGTTGCACATGATTTAACTTTACGAAAAAATCTGGAAAAATTCAGGGCATGTCTACACATCTGAAACAAAATTTTGGTTGTGTTAAAACCGCTTTAAAATGCATTTGAAAGCTCGAAAAAAAATTAAACATAAAAAAAACGCATTTTTTGCGATTATGGTGTTTTCATAAGGGTTTAGGGGGTTAAAAAATATCTCTAAAATTTTGTTTTTCAGCCCTCTTTCAGGTTTTTGGGTCGATTCGATCAAACTCGGTGGGGGCCGTCAGACCCCCCTTAACCGGCTACCCCCTTTACGACCGCCATTATCGACAAAAAGGGTTTGGATATTGATTAAAAAAACGAAAAAAAACATATATCTTTGCATTCCATCGCTGCAAACTTCGACGCCATGACTATGGAGTGGATATGATCCTAATTTTTAAGCGTCGTGTAAGAGTTCCATGATGTCAATGACGGAGCAATGGAGTTGCAATCCCTCAATTTGGAAAGATAACATTTCTTCGCATTTTCGTCCCGTCCGAAGGATTGCTTTCAAGAGTAAAAAATTCAAAAATTTGTTTATATACCACAAACATGTTTTTCTCGCTTTGACGTACGTATGAATGGAATCTAAAAGAAGTCTGAGGCCTTAAATATTTGCGCGTGCGCATTTCTCACGCTCACGGTCTTTACTAAATTACGTTTAGTCTCCGCCTCCAGTTCCCCCGGGGGCCTACCCACTTCACCCAAGCTGTGCTGCTACAAATCAAACCTTTAGATTGAGCTGGGTTTAGGCTTGAGCCATTTGCCGTCGCGTAATCAGAGACAGTGGCATCATGGGAGATCATAGAAATGGCACGGTGTAGATCGGAAGGATGACAGTGGAGGTAAATTTGAGTGTCGTCGGCAAACATCATTAGGCTAGAGTAACGGAGACCGCATCCGATATCATCAAGGTAGAGAGAAAAGAGACGAGGTCCAAGGACAGAGCCCTGGTGGAAACCCCTGGTAGAGGGTATCCACTCAGACAGTGCTCTATGTGGATACCCCATATCACTGTTACAGAAAAATACGACGTATCAAGCAGACAAGTACATTGGAAATGCTGTGCGAGGTCTTGGGGTGCTTAACCCTGCATGTGCGGTTAAGAAAAAACAAGCTCGGTAAGATATAGAATTTTATGGTACTCCCATCCGCATAAAAAAATTTGCGACATAATGTATATTTTTTCTATTTTAATATTGCACCAATCGCCAGTCGGCGGCCAAAATATATTTAATGCAGTCTATAATAGATTTGTAATAAAATAGAACAAGATATTTGAACTCGTAGAAACCTAGGATATGGCACCCACCATGAGCGTGATAATGGTATCATGAAGTTTTTGTTTTTTTTTCATTATTTGTATAATAATTTGATTTTCATTATTCTCATAACCACGAACGGCAGTCAGTACAATGTGTATTTTTTAGATACTCGTACATTGAATTTACATTGATGGTGGACTTCGTTGAATCACTCGCGGCCGATGAAGATATCAATTTTTCACTATCTTCGAACTTCTTTTTTGTTTAATCGCTTTAAGAGAAATTTAAATTTTTGCCTTTACGATACCTGAAGCTCTGAAAGTTTCTTATTGTCTGAGTTCAATACAAAAAAATGCATACTTGTGGCCTCGCGGTGTTTGCGAACAAGCTAACGAATCCCTATATTCAGCTTCGCAATGCGCAAACACATTGTTCATTCATTGCGTTTGATGCGGGGCAAATCCATATTTTTAGCTCCCCGATACTCTCCGAAAAAAACATAATTCTGACTTTTCAGTGCCTAAAAATATACCTTTTTTCGCCCGTGTTTAATGAAGGAGAATTCTACATTTTTTGGCTTTTGGCTCTATTTAGAGTAAAGTATTACTTCATCTCTTTAAATAAATTCCAGTAACCAAAGTTGTATATTTTGCATCTGGTTGACCTACGAGACATACACATTTTTGGCCATTCGATAGACGAAACCGCAAGAATTTTTCATTGCCAAGTTTCGATGTAAGACAAATCCATGTTTGTGGCCTCGCGATACCGAAACAGATGAATTTTTCTTGTTATTTGCGATCGAGCAAGAAAACCGTGTTTGGCTTCGCGATGCCTGACGACATGAATTGTTCATTATCTGCAATCAAGCTGAATAATCTATGTTTTCAGCTCCTCGTCCTCAGCTCCTATATGCGAATATACATTTTCACTTTCTTCCATCAATGAAAAATTCATATTTCTGACCCCTCAGTACATGAAAATATACACATTTGTCACGTCACGACAGTATGCGCACAATGTATTTCTTTTTCTCGCTTTCTCTTATCTTTTTTAGCCCCGGCGGAGACGCAGGGCCAACGCGATTTCCCATGGAAATCGTGAACGACCACATACGCGCGATAGCGGCATTCTCATTTTTCGACGGATATTTATATTTTTCTTAAAGCTTAGACCTACCACGGCGGAAATGTAGGCTATTGATAATAAGTAAGCGTCTCACGTACTTCCCCACGCGAAAGCACAGCAGTCTTAACCATATGAAGAACAAATACACACTCGCCAGAATGAAATCCTCGAACCTAGGATACCACCCTGTCATAAAACACCACGTGCACTCGCGGGCCTTGGTCAACAAGCCCTATCTCGAGCGGTGCGTTCTCGCCGCCGACAAGGCCCCTTTTTCCTCCCGGTATTTTTTCGCGCTCCAGATAAAGGAAACGCTGCTCCAATTCCTGGAAATAGAGCGACGAATATGACTCGCAGATTACGTCCTGCTCCAACTCTCTATTTTCGACCAATGAACCGAAGAGACACATATTTGATGCCTTTTCCACCAATCCCTAAGGAAAATGCATCACGAAAATGCACTCCTTCCCCCATAAACGAAAGTCAGTGTTCCATCACCACTCGTTGAAGTTAGTCTCAATTTCCAATCAACAGTTTCCATCGCGTTCGGACAAAGTCTCCAACATCTTCCATCAGATCTAGTTCGAAACGAAAATCTGTCTCCTGACAGTATCCGACAAGTTCAGACGTTAACTCTAAAAATTCGTATATCTCCGGTATAATTGTTACAGGTTCTGTCTATATTTTGTAAAGCGCGACTTATAAAACTTCCAATTATTCATATTCAGCGTCGACACTAACATCGATACATCGAATAGCGTAAACTTCCAATTAAGTCCAAGACTCGGCTCGCGATAAATACTCATGCCTTCAAAGATTGTGTCACGTGAAGAACACCAGCTCCGCTAAACCCGTAACCGAGCGTACACAACCGAGCGGTCCCGCCTACCTGCGAAGGCCCAATTCCACCCTCCGTATCTCCAACCATTGTACTCACCGCGCATCGACAAATGTAAGCGAAATACTTCATGTATATTTTCTGTATTATTAATTTAATCGACTTAACCAAATTGGTTAATTCCAATAAACCCCGAGTCAATAGAATTTGAGTGTCCAATTATTCCTCAATCGGATAGTCGCGTCATCCCATTTTTACCGAAGCACTACCCCTTTTTCCCCTTATCGCGAGCTATTGAGCTAAGCGTAGGCTACAAAGAGGGAAACGTAAAAACATATGCCCACGTCCCCTCAGGACGTGACATATTCTCTTACCTGTGCTCGATTCAAAAGAATTTCACAGTTTTGGCTTTCTTTTATATTTACGGTAAAATATTGATTGAGTGTCTTTGAAAGAATTTTATCTAATTTAAATTCTTCAAATTATTGGACTTCTGATTCTCCTCACGAAATACGTATGGCAAAAACCTAAAAAGTATGACAGGGATAATCTCTTGTAGTCTTGTATTGTTTGATGTACTAGAAAAGTGTTCTGGCCTGTAGCTATTTTAAAATGATTATTAACAATTGTTATCAGCATCCCAACTATACAAGTGTGATCGGCTGATGGATAAGCGTGAGTCCTAGGTGTATTTTCTGCATGATATTATAGTGTTAGTATCGTTTCATGTCTACATGAACAGTTCTGTCTCCTAGCTAAAGTAGAGCGTCGATTATCCGAACGTCAGTTATGTGAATCGTCAATTATCCGAATAGCGATTTGGTTTATCCGAAACGTCAATTATTCGAATGGCGATTTCGGTTATCCAAAATACCAATTTTCTAAACAATAATTTTGTTCATCCGAATGCTCAGTTATTCGCACGATTACGTCCTACATATGTTTGCACGATGTATACATTTTGAACGTCCCCTCCACTTTCTCGGTCTCCGCTCGCGCGCACTATGCTTTCCACTAGCAGTCGAGATTTGGCAGCAAAGGAAATAAATACATAAAACTCAAAGATGCACGAATGTTGATTATTTTTGAATACATATTTAACTTCGTTCTATATCATTCCGTGATACAATGGTTATTTGCAATTCACCAAAAATGTACTTGTATTAACATATTCATGTTCATTGTATTTTTAAATGTATATATTTTATCATATTGAAAGAATCAACGTATTTCGCCCACAGAATATTGCTGTTCGGTTGTCCGAATTTTCTATTATCCGAAAGGCACCCGGTTCCAATTGATTCGGATAATTAACGTGCTACTGTATTGTCAAATAATTATCAACAATGTTTATCAGCATCTCAACTATACATGTGTGATCTAGTGATGGATGGGCGTGAGTTCTAGGTGCTTTTTGTATAAGATATTATAGTTTTGGTATTTTTCTATGTATTCGGGAAAAGTTCGGGCTTCCAGCTATTTAAAAATAATTATTAAAAATGTTTATCTGCGTCTCAACTATCCAAGTTTGATCTTTTGATGAATAGAGGAGACTGCTAGGAGCTAGTTCTGGCTACCAGCTATTTTAAAACAATTTTTAACAATTGTTATCAGCATCCAAAGTACACAAGTGTGTACTTCGTCCTTTCTTTCCCCGCGCGGACACTGCAAGTTCTGGCTTCCAGCTATTTTTAAATAATTATTTTGAATGTTTATCAGCATCTAAACTATAAAAGTGTCATCTGCTGATGTATAGGCGTGAGTTCCAGGTGCCTTCTTCATGGGATATTATAGTTCCAATATTCTTCGATGTATTAGAAAACGGACAGTATCCTGGACAAGTTACGGGCCGCGAGATATATTTCGACGCTGGACCTAAGCTAGGCGTTCCACCAAATTCCGTCAGAGGCATCGTCCCGGGCCATTACCGTCTTTACTGTCCCGGGTAAGGGATGGTTTCAGTTCTGGCGAATGCCCTATGTTCTCACGAATGCCCCGGCTACCTTTCAGAGATTGCTGGACCCAGTGCATCCAGATCGCGCGCAAAAGTTACCCTCTCTCTAGTCTCTTACGCGCCCATCACACAATCATAGTGGCGCGTGTCCGTAAGCAAGCGACGCTCGAACATCTTCGGAAAGAGCCGAGCGCGGTCGAAGTTTCCCGACCGTACGATAGTTTGTACGTTAATTTAAATATCATAATAAATCTAAATTACAACTTATGTATCTTCTAAAAAATTGTTTGCGCTTTACTCACACCCGTCCCTATGCCAAATAAATTTTAATTCATAAAAGTAAGCGCAAATATATTTATATTCGTGTATATTCATTCTCATATACTATTATCAAGCGATAAAGCATTATCCCCAAAAACAAGCCAATCATCCATCCGGCCGCGAATCGTAAGTACCAGAAAGTTCACATATACTACAAGAGATGAGATGGTCCCGTTGGAAGCGTTCGTGACTTCGGTCTGCAGGGGCGCGGGATCGTTCCCCGCACTAAGAATTTTTTTTATTTGTATTATTACTATTAATTCTTGTTTGATTGGTTATTTTTATTAGTTATCATTATTATTTTAATTAGTTATCTTTAAGTGTCGAATAATTTATCGCGCACTGTGACCGCTTATTTGATTAGTTTGTACGTTAATTTAAACATAATAATAAATCTAAATTACAACTAATTGATCTTCTAAAAAATGGTTTACGCTTTACTCACACCCGTCCCTATGCCCAATAGATTGTAATTCATAAAAGTAAGCAGAAATATATTTATATTCGTATTATTATATTCATTCTCATACTTTCATCAAGCGATAAAGCATTATCCCCAAAAACAAGTCAATCATCTATACGGCCGCGAATCGTAAGTGCCAGAAAGTGCATTTTTAACACAAACGATAAGATGGTCCCGTTGGTAGCGCTCCTGGCTTCGGTTCGCAGGGGCGTACATTTCTGTTTTTTCATTTTTATTTTTTGTATGGGGCGAATTGTTTATTCGTGAAATCATACAATGTATCCAAATGTAAGAAAATCTGAACATAACACATTTTTTCCAAGAAACTCCGTTCACTCGTTTTTGTTTTTATATATCAATTTCAACGCCTCATAAGGGAAAGCATGCTGTTTCTCCGTTATTCGACTGGATTGTTTCGACAGTCTCGTATTTCGTATTGTCTTCGTACCGATCGAAATAATTGAAAAATTTAAACGTACGTAATTTGCGATTCGTGATTCTCGTGATACGCGTTTCGGGATTTTTGTGAACCGCGATCCGAGATTTTGGTTGCAACGCGATTCGTGATTTTCGTGATAGGCGATTCGGGATTTTTGTGATACGCGATTTCTTTTACTCTGTGCCTCGTAACATTGGTGTTTTTTAAAATATTTTTTCTCATTTATTCGACATTTGGGTTGTGTTTCGTCAACTCTTGATTTTTTTCCTCATGGATGACCCAGCGGTAGAAAGCCGAAACCGGCTAAAAAGAAACATTTTCAACATCAATGGTACGATCAGCATCCAGAGTAGAAAAAAATGGGTTCAGGCTGTTGCATCGCAACCCGATAAATTGTATTGCCTTGCGTGCGAAACAACGCTGTCATGTGGCCATTGTGAGATAGAGAGGCATTCCAAGTCAGAAGTGCATGTGAAAAACATGAGTGTATTAGGTGTAGGATCGCTCGATTCGGGGAACACTACGCCCATTTTGCATGTGTTCCGGAAGCAACTTGTAGTCAAGAGAGTTTTTCAGCTGCCTCTGGTGCTGAATTTGACTTCAATGAACGAGTACAAATTGCTGAAATTCGTTTCGCGACCTTTTTAGCTGAGCATAATATTGCGATGACGGTCGCACCGGATATGCTCTGTCTATTTAAACTCATCGGTCAAGAGCCTGCTGTGTTGCAGGCTACGACAATCGGTAAAACTGCTTTATCGTTTGATGAAAGTATATGAGAATAAATAGGGGTATGCGGGTAGCAGAATTGGTCGGGTCGGGTAATTAGACTATGATTCGGATCGGGTACCGGAGTTTTTCGAGTACTCGTCTCACATCGGGTACTCGATAAGTCGTGTTGCCGGAACAAAATTTCGTTTCATAGTATAAATAGCGCCGATAACGTACCAAAACGGACGAAATAGATTCCAGCTTTATGTTCTCTACCCTTCGCCGATAGGTTGGAGTTCATAAGAAATACAAATAATTGATTGAATAATTTTAGTATTTTTGCTATGTATGTATGTACAATTTTTTCGGCAAACTTCTTTTGAGACACTCGTATTTCAGGAAATATTGAGATATTTAAATGTCGAAAAACTGAATAAAAGCAAGATTCTTCGTCGAATTTTCATTAATTCTGTCTAGTGTTAACTGGTAATTTCGGCGATTCATTCTTCTTAATTTAGTTTTTTGTCATTTTTTAATTCTTTTGCAGGTAAACCTTGTTCTTCAAACGCTTATATCTATGAAACTAATCGAGATATTTTCACTTTTAAAATGTCAAATGGAAGCTACAGTCTTCTCGCTTCGAATAAACGCAGGGCGTTGAATCTTGGTCTTTTTGGGTTATTTCTCCATTTAAAACCCACGTTAAAAAAGTAAAAACTTTAAGGCGTTTGCCGGAACAGAAGATATTTATTGTAAATTTTTTCCTTTGGCACACTTTTTAGTTATGCCAAAACGCAACTTTCCCACGCTATTACGATACGATCCGCCAAAAGTAACCGTTTTTTACTCCGCCCTAACAGACATGCACACACACACACAGGATAGAAAAGTGAGACGAAAAAAGATTATTTACAGTATTATCATTTATTCGTTTTATCGCCTTCTTCGAGTTTTCGTTATCTTCCATTATTCGGTCGATACACCTGATTAAAAAATAAATATAAATAATATATACGGATCTCCGAGTCGCTTACAAATATTCGATTTTAAGAGTACTCGACGTTTACGAGTACCAAAAATTTGAGAGTACCCGATTACCGAATTCGGGTACCCGATAGAGGCGGGTAATGCAAAAACGTAACCCGTCGGGTACCCGACCCGACCCGAACATCGGGTACCCGAGTGAATCGGGTACCCGCACACCCCTAAGAATGAATATAATAATACGAATATAAATATATTTCCGCTTACTTTTATGAATTACAATTTATTTAGCATAGGGACGGGTGTGAGTAAAGCACAAACATTTTTTTAGAAGATAAATAAGTTGTAATTTAGATTTATTATTATATTTAAATTGACGTACAAACTAATAAAATAAGCGGTCAGAGTGCGCGATAAATTTTTCGACACTAAAAGATAACTAATTAAAATAATAATGATAACTAATAAAAATAACTAATTAAATAAGAATTAATAGTAATAATAATTTTAAAAAAGCACTAAGCGCGGAGAACGATCCCGCGCCCCGCGGACCAAAGCCAAGAACGCTACCAACGGTACAATCTCATCGCTTGTAGAATATGTGAACTTTCTGGTACTTACGATTCGCGGCCGAATGGATGATTGGCTTGTTTTTGGGGATAATGCTTTAACGCTTGATGAAAGTATGAGAATTAATATAATAATACGAAGATAAATATATTTCCGCTTACTTTTATGAATTATAATTTATTTGCCATAAGGACGGGTGTGAGTAAAGCATAAACAATTTTTCAGAAGATAAATAAGTTGTAATTTATATTTATTATTATATTCAAATTAACGTATAAACTAAAAAAAAAAGCGATCAGAGTGCGCGATACATTTTTTTGTATACATTAATAACGTAGAGAATCAAGAGCTAAGTAAGCATTGAAACCATCTAAAAGCCTCGCGCGTGCCGTCGGGTGACGTCACGCGCGAGTCGTGCTCAGATTGCTTTTTCCCTCAAAACCTTCGTTTCGGCTAGGCCGCACATGAACGTGCTCAGCGTCCATGTTTTGGTGTAGCTGCCGAAGGCGCGGTCGGGAAACTTCGACCGCGCTCGGCTCTTTCCGAAAATGTCCGAGCATCGCTCGCTTACGGACGCGCGCTACTATAATTGTGTAATGGGCGCGTAAGAGACTAGAGAGGGGGTGACTTTTGCGCGCGATCTGGCTGCACTGGCTGGACCCACTCATCGGCCCGGAAATGGAACCCCACGCTTTTGCCTACCTAGACGATATCATCGTGTTGACCGAGGCCTTTGAAAATCATTTAATCTAGCTGAAGAATATCTTTGACCGTGTCCGAGGTGCTGGCCTCCTAATACCCCCCGAGAAGTGCGAATTTTGCTCCGGTATTTGGGATTTTTGATCAATCGGGAGGGTCTACAAGTAGACCCGGCCAAAGTTGCGCCGATGCGCGATTTTCCCGATCTCTAAAACCTCACTCAACTACGGAGGTTCATCGGTGTGGTCTCCTAGTATCGTACGTTCATTCCGCATTTCGCCGCCATGGCCGGGCCACTATCCCGGTTGACACAGAAACGTCAGTCTTGGGCGTGGGGACGGCAGCAACAAACCGCAATAGGACGCTTGAAGTCCGCCTTAACGACTTCCCCAACCTTAGCGCGACCGGATTTCGATAAGCCCTTTGTCCTCCACACCAACGCGAGCCTTTCCGGTTTAGGGTCGATCCTCACGCAATCGAATGGAGAGGCGGAACACTCGATCGCCTTTGCTAGCCGTTCCTTGTCGGATGCGGAGCGCAACTACTCGGTGACGGAGTTGGAGTGCTTGGCCATTCTGTGGTCCGTTGGGAAATTTAAAGGCTATCTAGAAAGCTACCAGTTCACCGTTATAACGGACTCGGGCAGTCTGCGTTGGTTGTAGTCTCTCGAAGATCCGACGGGACGACGAGCCCGTTGGGCCCTGCAGATGATGCAATACGACTTTGAAGTCGTCCAGCGAAAGGGGGCTCTCCATCATGTTCCGGACGCACTGGCGCGGATGTCCGAGGACAAAAAGCCGCTGACTCCCGGGGAGACGTCGTCGGACGAATTTCCGGAGGGAATGGTGATGCCGATTGTTGGCGAACGGGCGGGTGATCAATTTGGCCCCGAACCACCTTTCCTGGAAGTCCATTGGTACTCCAAATGTTGACTTGAGGTATCGGCCGGGGGTGAGCGATTTCCCGATTGGAAAATCGTGGACAATAGATTGTATCTCCGCCGTAGAACCACCAGGATACCAGGAGAGACTGAATGGAAATTAGGTGTCCCGAGTCCCGACTGTCTCACGGGTCTGCAGGAGAGCCATGATTTGCCGTAGTCCGGGCATCTCGGGGTAGAAAAGACCTTCCTCCGCGTGGTAGCGACATATTTCTGGCCCCGTCTGCACAAGGACGTGGCTCGTTACGTGGGCAGATGCGACAGGTGTCAGGGCATTAAGATCGTACAAGCCCCTCCTCCCGGATTAATGAGTCGTCGTGTGATAGAGGCCCCGATAACACCTGTGTGAACTTGGCAACTGACTTTACAGAAAGTAATTTTTTTTTTGCATTCGTTTGTACTCGGTTTGTACCCGTTTGTACCGCCTTTAATTTCGTTTGTACCTTAAGGGGGAAAAAAGTACGAGGGTATGGAAAAATGGACCGCAACCCATTTAGAGCAAAACAATTTTAATAAGCGCGAATGGAAAGAGAATCGTTTGTACCCGTTTGTACCGTCGACATTTTTTTTTAAATTTTTTTTTGCAAAATTTTTTTTGAAAAAAAAAATTCGATTTTTTTATTTTTTTATTTCCCTTCTTACCGACAAGTATATCGTTTGTACCACAGACAAATCGTTCGTATCCGTTGGTATCGACGAGTATATCGTATGCACCAACGAGAAAACGTTTGTACCGGTTGGTGTCAACGAGTATATAGTTTATACCACCGAGAAAACGTTAGTACCCGTCTATACTATCGAGCAATCGTTTTTACCCGTCTGTAATGTCAAGTACTCGTTTGTACTCCCTCGTACTGACGAGTATATCGTTTGTACCGCCGATAAATCGTTTGTACCCGTCGGTGCTATCGAGCAATCGTTTGTACCCGTTCGTACTGACGAGTTTATCGTTTGTACCAACGAGAAAACGTTTCTACCCGTCTGTACTATCGAGCAATCGTTTGTACCCATTCGTACTGACGAGTATATCGTTTGTACCAACGAGAAAACGTTTGTACCCGTCTGTAGTATCGAGAAATCGTTTGTACACATTCGTACTGACGAGTATATCGTTTGTACCACCGAGAAAACGTTTGTAACCGTCTGTAGTATCGAGCAATCGTTTGTACCCATTCGTACTGACGAGTATATCGTTTGTACCAAGGACAAAACGTTTGTACCCGTCTGAACTATAGAGCAATCGTTTGCACCAATCTGTAATATCAAGCAATCGTTTGTACCCCGTCGTACTGACGAGTATATCGTTTGTACCACCGAGAAAACGATTGTACCCGTCTGTACTATCGAGCAATCGTTTGTACCACCGAGAAAACGTTTGTACCCGTCTGTACTATCGAGCAATCGTTTGTACCCGTTCGTAAAAACGAGTATTTCGTTTGTACCACCGAGAAAACGTTTGTACCCATCTGTGCTATCGAGCAATCGTTTGTACCTGTTCGTATTGACAAGTATATCGTTTGTACTGCCGAGAAATCGTTTGTACCCGTCTGTAGGATCGAGCAATCGTTTGTACCCATTCGTACTGACGAGGATATCGGTTGTACCAAGGAGAAAACGTTTCTATTCGTCTGAACTATCGAGCAATCGTTTGTACCCATCTGTAATATCAAGCAATCGTTTGTCCCCCGTCGTACTGACGAGTATATCGTTTGTACCACCGAGAAAACGTTTGTACCCGTCTGTACTATCGAGCAATCGATTGTACCACCGAGAAAACGTTTGTACCCGTCTGCACTATCGAGCAATCGTTTGTACGAGTTCGTAAAAACGAGTTTTTCGTTTGTACCACCGAGAAAACGTTTGTACCCATCTGTACTATCGAGCAATGGGTTGAACCCGTTCGTATCGACAAGGATATCATTTTTACTGCCGAGAAATCGTTTGTACCCATCTGTACTATCGAGCAATCGTTTGTACCCGTTCGTATCGACAAGTATTTCGTTTGTACCACCGAGAAAACGTTTGTACCAGTCTGTACTATCGAGCAATCGTTTGTACCCATTCGTACTGACGAGTATATCGGTTGTACCACCGAGAAATCGTTTGTACCCGTCTGTACTATCGAGGAATCGTTTGTACCCGTTCGTACCAACAAGAAAATCGTTTGTATCAGCGATTAATCGTTTGTACCCATTCGCGCTGGCGAGTATATCGTTTGTAGCAACGTTTAATCGTTTGTACCCGTTTGTAGAGACTATTAAATCGTTTGTACTCGTTCGTATCAGGAAGTATATCGTCTGATCCCCTAGCAATCGTATGTACCCATTTATTTCGACAATTATATCATTGGTATCACCGCGCAATCGTTTGTACCCATTCGTACCAACGAGTAAACGTTCGTACCCGCGATTGATCGTTTGTACGCATTCGCACTGGCGCGTATATCGATCGTTCCACCGAGCAATCGTTTGTACCCGTTTGTACTATCTAGCCATGGTTTGTACCCGGTGGTATCGACGAGTGTGTCGTTTGTACCACCGAGAAATCGTTTGTACCCGTTCGTACCGGCGATTAATCTTTAATACCCGTTCGTAATGACGGGTATATCGTTTGTGGGAACCACTGGGAAAACGTTTGAACCGGTCTAGACTATTGAGCAATCGTTTCTACCCGTTCGTATCGACGAGCATATCATTTGTACTGCCGATTAATCGTTTGAACCCATCTCCGTTTACTTACTTACATACTCTACGAAACTTACGCCCGGCGGTACACACGAAATACTTGTCGATACGAACGGGTACAAACGATTGCTCGATAGTTCAGACGGGCACAAACGTTTTCTCGTTGGTACAAACGATGTACGTGTCAGTACGAATGGGTACAAACGATTGCTCGATAGTACAGACGGGTACAATCGTTTTCTCGTTGATACAAACGATATACTCGTCAGTACGGATGGGTACAAACGATTGCTCGATAGTACAGACGGGTGAAATCGTTTTCTCGGTGGTACAAACTATGTACTCGTCGATACGAACGGGTACAAACGATTGCTCGATAGTACAAACGAGTACAAACGATTTCTCGGTAATACAAACGATATAATCGTCAGTATGAGGAGGTACAAACGATTGCTTGATATTTCAGACGGGTACAAACGATTGCTCGATAGTACAGACGGGTACAAACTTTTTCTCGTTGGTACAAACGATATACTCGTCGATACGAACTGGTACAAACGATTGCTCGATAGTACTGACGGGTACAAATGTTTTCTCGGTGGTACAAATGATATACTCGTCAGAACGAATGGGAACAAACGATTGCTTGATTGTACAGACGGGTACAAACGTTTTCGCGGTGGTACAAACGATATACTCGTCGATACGAACGGGTACATACGATTGCTCGATAGTACAGTCGAGTATAAACGTTTTCTCGTTGGTACAAACGATTTACTCGTCGATACGAATAGGTACAAACGATTCCTCGATAGTTCAGACGGGTACAAACGTTTTCTCGGTGGTACAAACGATTGCTCGATACTACAGACGGGTACAAACATTTTCTCGGTGGTACAAATGATATACTCGTCAGTGCGAATGGGTACAAACGATGGCTCGATAGTACAGACGGGTAGAAACGTTTTCTCATTGGCACAAACGATATACTCGTCAGTACGAGGGGGTACAAACGATTGCTTGATATTACAGACAGGTACAAACGATTGCTCGATAGTACAGACGGGTCCAAACGTTTTCTCGTTGGTACAAACGATATACTCGCCGATACGAACGGGTACAAACGATTGCTCAATAGTACAGACGGATACAAACGATTTCTCGGCAGTACAAACGATATACTTGTCGATACGAACAGGTACAAACGATTGCTCGATAGTACAGATGGGTACAAACGTTTTCTCGGTGGTACAAACGAAATACTCGTTTTTACGAACGGGTAGAAACGATTGCTCGATAGTACAGACGGGTACAAACGTTTTCTCGTTGGTACAAACGATATACTCGTCAGTACGAATGGGTACAAACGATTGCTCGATAGTACAGACGGGTACAAACGTTTTCTCGTTGGTAAAAACGATATACTCGTCAGTACGAATGGGTACAAAGAATTTCTCGATAGTCCAGACTGGTACAAACGTTTTCTCGGTGGTACAAACGATATACTCGTCGATACGAATGGGTACAAACGATTACTCGATAGTACAGACGGGTACAAACGATTTCTCGGTGGTCCAAATGATATACTCGTCGATACGAACTGGTACAAACGTCTGCTCGATAGTACAGACGGGTACAAACGTTTTTTCGGTGGTACAAACGATATACTCGTCAGTACGAACGGGGACAAACGATTGCTCGATAGTACAGTCGAGTATAAACGTTTTCTCGTTGGTACAAACGATTGACTCGTCGATACGAATAGGTACAAACGATTCCTCGATAGTACAGACGGGTACAAACGTTTTCTCGTTGGTACAAACGATATACTCGTCAGTACGAGGGGTTACAAACGATTGCTTGATATTACAGACGGGTACAAACGATTGCCCGATAGTACAGACGGGTACAAACGTTTTCTCGTTGGTACAAACGATATACTCGTCAGTACGAATGGGTACAAACGATTGCTCGATAGTACAGACGGGTACAAACGTTTTCGCGGTGGTACAAACGATATACTCGTCGATACGAATAGGTACAAACGATTCCTCGATAGTTCAGACGGGTACAAACGTTTTCTCTGTACAAACGATATACTCGTCGATACGAACGGGTACAAACGATTGCTCGATAGTACAGACGGGTACAAACGATTTCTCGGCGGTAGAAACGATATACTTGTCGATACGAACGGGTGCAAACGATTGCTCGATAGTACAGACGGGTACAAACGTTTTTTCGGTGGTACAAACGATTGCTTGATAGTACAGTCGATTATAAACGTTTTCTCGTTGGTACAAACGATTGACTCGTCGATACGAATAGGTACAAACGATTCCTCGATAGTACAGACGGGTACAAACGTTTTCTCGGTGGTACAAACGAAATACTCGTCGATACGAACGGGTACAAACGATTGCTCGATAGTTCAGACGGGTACAAACGTTTTCTCGTTGCTACAAACGATATACTCGTCGATACCAACGGGTACAAACGATTGCTCGATAGTACAGACGGGTACAAACGTTTTCTCGTTGGTACAAACGATATACTCGTCGATACCAACGGGTACAAACGATTGCTCGATAGTACAGACGGGTACAAACGTTTTCGCGGTGGTACAAACGATATACTCGTCGATACGAACGGGTACAAACGATTGCTCGATAGTACAGTTGAGTATAAACGTTTTCTCGTTGGTACAAACGATTTACTCGTCGATACGAATAGGTACAAATGATTCCTCGATAGTACAGACGGGTACAAACGTTTTCTCGGTGGCACAAACGAAATACTCGTCGATACGAACGGGTACAAACGATTGCTCGATAGTTCAGACGGGTACAAACGTTTTCTCGTTGCTACAAACGATATACTCGTCGATACCAACGGGTACAAACGATTGCTCGATAGTACAGACGGGTACAAACGTTTTCTCGTTGGTACAAACGATATACTCGTCCATACCAACGGGTACAAACGATTGCTCGATAGTGCAGACGGGTAAAAACGTTTTCTCGTTGGTACAAACGATATACTCGTCAGTACGAGGGGTTACAAACGATTGCTTGATATTACAGACGGGTAAAAACAATTGCTCGATAGTACAGACGGGTACAAACATTTTCTCGTTTGTACAAACGATATACTCGTCAGTACGAATGGGTACAAACGATTGGTCGATAGTATAGACGGGTACAAACGATATACTCGTCAGTACGAACGGGTACAAACGATTGCTCGATAATACAGACGGGTACAAACGTTTTCTCGGTAGTACGAACGATATACTCGTCAGTACGAACGGGTACAAACGATTCCTCGATAGTACAGACGGGTACAAACGATTTCTCGGTAGTACAGACGATATACTCGTCAGTGCGAATGGGTACAAACGATTGCTCGATAGTACAGACCGGTACAAACGTTTTCTCGGTGGTACAAACGAAATACTCGTCGATACGAACGGGTACAAACGATTGCTCGATAGCACAGACGGGTACAAACGATTTCTCGGCAGTAAAAACGATATACTTGTCGATACGAACGGGTACAAACGATTGCTCGATAGTACAGATGGGTACAAACGTTTTCTCGGTGGTACAAACGAAATACTCGTTTTTACGAACGGGTACAAACGATTGCTCGATAGTACAGACGGGTACAAACGTTTTCTCGGTGGTACAAACGATATACTCGTCAGTACGAATAGGTACAAACGATTCCTCGATAGTACAGACGGGTACAAATGTTTTCTCGGTGGAACAAACGAAATAATCGTCGATACGAACGGGTACAAACGATTGCTCGATAGTTCAGACGGGTACAAACGTTTTCTCGTTGGTACAAACGATATACTCGTCGATACCAACGGGTACAAACGATCGCTCGATAGTACAGACGGGTACAAACGTTTTCTCGGTGGTACAAATGATATACTCGTTAGTACGAATGGGTACAAACGATTGCTCGATAGTACAGACGGGTACAAACGTTTTCTCGTTGGTACAAACGATATACTCGTCGATACCAACGGGTACAAACGATTGCTCGATAGTACAGACGGGTACAAACGATTTCTCGGTGGTAGAAACGATATACTTGTCGATACGAACGGGTACAAACGATTGCTCGATAGTACAGACGGGTACAAACGTTTTCTCGTTGGTACAAACGATATACTCTTCGATACCAACGGGTACAAACGATTGCTCGATAGTACAGACGGGTACAAACGTTTTCTCGGTGGTACAAATGATATACTCGTCAGTACGAATGGGTCCAAACGATTGCTCGATAGTACAGACGGGTACAAACGTTTTCTCGTTGGTACAAACGATATCCTCGTCGATACCAACGGGTACAAACGATTGCTCGATAATACAGACGGGTACAAACGAGTTCTCGGCGGTAGAACCGATATACTTGTCGATACGAACGGGTACAAACGATTGCTCGATAGTACAGACAAGGACAAACGTTTTCTCGGTGGTACAAACGATATACTCGTCAGTACGAATGGGTACAAACGATTGCTCGATAGTACAGCCCGGTACGAACGTTTTCTCGGTGGTACAAACGATATACTCGTCGATACGGACGGGTACAAACGATTGCTCGATAGTTCAGACGGGTACAAACGTTTTCTCGTTGGTACAAACGATATACTCGTCGATACCAACGGGTACAAACGATTGCTCGATAGTACAGACGGGTACAAACGTTTTCTCGGTGGTACAAATGATATACTCGTCAGTACGAATGGGTACCAACGATTGCTCGATAGTACAGACGGGTAAAAACGTTTTCTCGTTGGCACAAACGATATACCCGTCAGTACGAGGGGGTACAAACGATTGCTTGATATTACAGACGAGTACAAACGATTGCTCGATAGTACAGACGGGTACAAGCGGTTTCTCGGTGGTACAAACGATATACTCGTCGATACGAACGGGTACAAACGATATACTCGTCAGTACGAACGGGTACAAACGAATGCTCGATGGTACAGACGGCTACAAACGTTTTCTCGGTGGTACAAACGATATACCCGTCAGTACGAACGGGTACAAACGATTGCTCGATAGTACAGACGGGTACAAACGTTTTCTCGGTGGTACAAACGATATACTCATCAGTACGAACGGGTACAAACGATTGCTCGATAGTACAGACGGGTACAAACGTTTTCTCGGTGGTACAAACGATATACTCGCCGATACGAACGGGTACAACGATGGCTCGATGGTACAGACGGGTTCAAACGATTTCTCGGTGGTACAAACGATATACTTGTCGATACGAACAGGTACAAACGATTGCTCGACAGTACAGCCGGGTACAAACGTTTTCTCGGTGGTACAATCGATAAACTCGTCAGTACGAACGGGTACAAACAATTGCTCGATAGCATAGACGGGTACAAACGATTTATCGGCAGTACAAACGATATACTCGTCAGTACGAGGGAGTACAAACGACTACTTGACATTACAGACGGGTAAAAACGATTGCTCGATAGTATAGACGGGTATACATTTTTTCTCGGTGGTACAAACTATATACTCGTTGATACCAACGGTTACAAACGATTTCTCGGCGGTACAAACGATATACTCGTCACTACGAACGGGTACAAACGATTGCTCGATAATACAGACGGGTACAAACGTTTTCTCGGTAGTACGAACGATATACTCGTCAGTACGAACGATATACTCGTCAGTACGAACGATATACTCGTCAGTACGAACGATATACTCGTCAGTACGAACGGATACAAACGATTCCTCGATAGTACAGACGGGTACAAACGATTTCTCGGTAATACAAACGATATACTCGTCAGTGCGAATGGGTACAAACGATTGCTCGATAGTACAGACCGGTACAAACGTTTTCTCGGTGGTACAAACGAAATACTCGTCGATACGAACGGGTACAAACGATTGCTCGATAGTACAGACGGGTACAAACGATTTCTCGGCAGTAAAAACGATATACTTGTCGATACGAACGGGTACAAACGATTGCTCGATAGTACAGATGGGTACAAACGTTTTCTCGGTGGTACAAACGAAATACTCGTTTTTACGACCGGGTACAAACGATTGCTCGATAGTACAGACGGGTACAAACGTTTTCTCGGTGGTACAAACGATATACTCGTCAGTACGAATAGGTACAAATGAGTCCTCGATAGTACAGACGGGTACAAACATTTTCTCGGTGGTACAAACGAAATACTCGTCGATACGAACGGGTACAAACGATTGCTCGATAGTTGAGATGGGTACAAACGTTTTCTCGTTGGTACAAACGATATACTCGTCGATATCAACGGGTACAAACGATTGCTCGATAGTACAGATGAGTACAAACGTTTTCTCGGTGGTACAAATGATATACTCGTCAGAACGAATGGGTACAAACGATTGCTCGATAGTACAGACGGGTACAAACGTTTTCTCGTTGGTACAAACGATATCCTCGTCGATACCAACGGGTACAAACGATTGCTCGATAGTACAGACGGGTACAAACGATTTCTCGGCGGTAGAAACGATATACTTGTCGATACCAACGGGTACAAACGATTGCTCGATAGTACAGACGGGTACAAACGTTTTCTCGGTGGTACAAATGATATACTCGTCAGTACGAATGGGAACCAACGATTGCTCGATAGGACAGACGGGTTAAAACGTTTTCTCGTGGGCACAAACGATATACTCGTCAGTACGAGGGGGTACAAACGATTGCTTGATATTACAGACGGGAACAAACGATTGCTCGATAGTACAGACGGGTACAAACGTTTTCTCGTTGGCACAAACGATATACTCGCCGATACGAACGGGTACAAACGATTGCTCGATAGTACAGACGGGTACAAACGATTTCTCGGCAGTACAAACGATATACTTGTCGATACGAACAGGTACAAACGATTGCTCGATAGTACAGATGGGTACAAACGTTTTTTCGGTGGTACAAACTATATACTCGTTTTTACGAACGGGTACAAACGATTGCTCGTTAGTTCAGACGGGTACAAACGTTTTCTCGGTGGTACAAACGATATACTCGTCAGTACGACGGGGTACAAACGATTGCTTGATATTACAGATGGGTACAAACGATTGCTCGATAGTTCAGACGGGTACAAACGTTTTCTCCTTGGTACCAACGATATACTCGTCAGTACGAATGGGTACAAACGATTGCTCGATACTACAGATGGGTAGAAACGTTTCCACGGTGGTACAAACGATATACTCGTCAGTACGAATGGGTACAAACGATTGCTCGATAATACAGACGGGTACAAACGTTTTCTCGGTAGTACGAACGATATACTCGTCAGTACGAACGGGCACAAACGATTCCTCGATAGTACAGACGGGTACAAACGATTTCTCAGTGGTACAAACGATATACTCGTCAGTACGAATGGGTACAAACGATTGCTCGATAGTACAGACGGGTACAAACGTTTTCTCGGTGGTACAAACGAAATACTCGTTTTTACGAACGGGTACAAACGATTGCTTGTTAGTTCAGACGGGTACAAACGTTTTCTCGGTGGTACAAACGATATACTCGTCAGTACGACGGGGTACAAACGATTGCTTGAAATTACAGATGGGTACAAACGATTGCTCGATAGTTCAGACGGGTACAAACGTTTTCTCCTTGGTACCAACGATATACTCGTCAGTACGAATGGGTACAAACGATTGCTCGATACTACAGATGGGTACAAACGTTTTCACGGTGGTACAAACGATATACTCGTCAGTACGAATGGGTACAAACGATTGCTCGATACTACAGACGGGTACAAACGTTTTCTCGTTGGTACAAACGATATTCTCGTCAGTACGAATGGGTACAAACGATTGCTCGATGGTACAGACGGGTACAAACGTTTTCTCGTTGGTACAAACGATATACTCGTCAGTACGAACGCGTACAAACGATTCCTCGATAGTACAGACGGGTACAAACGATTTCTCAGTGGTACACACGATATACTCGTCAGTACGAATGGGTACAAACGATTGCTCGATAGTACAGATGGGTACAAACGTTTTCTCGGTGGTACAAACGAAATACTCGTTTTTACGAACGGGTACAAACGATTGCTCGTTAGTACAGACGGGTACAAACGTTTTCTCGGTGGTACAAACCATATACTCGTCAGTACGACGGGGTACAAACGATTGCTTGATATTACAGATGGGTACAAACGATTGCTCGATAGTTCAGACGGGTGCAAACGTTTTCTCGTTGGTACAAACGATATACTCGTCGATACCAACGGGTACAAACGATTGCTCGATAGTACAGACGGGTACAAACGTTTTCTCGGTGGTACAAATGATATACTCGTCAGTACGAATGGGTACCAACGATTGCTCGATAGTACAGACAGGTACAAACGTTTTCTCGGTGGTACAAACGATTGCTCGATAGTACAGACGGGTACAAACATTTTCTCGGTGGTACAAACGATATACTCGTCGGTACGACGGGGTACAAACGATTGCTTGATATTACAGATGGGTACAAACGATTGCTCGATAGTTCAGACGGGTACAAACGTTTTCTCCTTGGTACAAACGATATACTCGTCAGTACGAATGGGTACAAACGATTGCTCGATACTACAGACGGGTACAAAGGTTTTCTCGGTGGTACAAACGATATACCCGTCAGTACGAACGGGTACAAACGATTGCTCGATAGTACAGACGGGTACAAACGTTTTCTCGGTGGTACAAACGATATACTCGTCAGTACGAACGGGTACAAACGATTGCTCGATAGTACGGACGAGTACAAACGTTTTCTCGGTGGTACAAACGATATACTCGCCGATACGAACGGGTACAAACGATTGCTCGATAGTACAGACGGGTACAAACGATTTCTCGGTGGTACAAACGATATACTTGTCGATACGAACAGGTACAAACGATTGCTCGACAGTACAGCCGGGTACAAACGTTTTCTCGGTGGTACAAACGATAAACTCGTCAGTACGACCGGGTACAAACGATTGCTCGATAGCACAGATGGGTACAAACGATTTATTGGCGGAACAAACGATATACTCATCAGTACGAGGGAGTACAAACGACTACTTCACATTACAGACGGGTAAAAACGATTGCTCGATAGTATAGACGGGTATAAACGTTTTCTCGGTGGTACAAACTATATACTCGTTGATACCAACGGGTATAAACGTTTTCTCGGTGGTACAAACGATATACTCGCCGATACGAACGGGTACAAACGATTGCTCGATGGTACAGACGGGGACAAACGATTTCTCGGTGGTACAAACGATATACTTGTCGATACGAACAGGTACAAACGATTGCTCGACAGTACAGCCGGGTACAAACGTTTTCTCGGTGGTACAAACGATAAACTCGTCAGTACGACCGGGTATAAACGATTGCTCGATAGCACAGACGGGTACAAACGATTTATCGGCGGATCAAACGATATACTCGTCAGTACGAGGGAGTACAAACGACTACTTCACATTACAGACGGGTACAAACGTTTTCTCGGTGGTACAAGCGATATACTCGTCAGTACGAATGGGTACAAACGATTGCTCGATACTACAGACGGGTACAAACGTTTTCTCGTTGGTACAAACGATATACTCGTCAGTACGAATGGGTACAAACGATTGCTCGATAGTACAGACGGGTACAAACGTTTTCTCGTTGGTAAAAACGATATACTCGTCAGTACGAATAGGTACAAAGGATTTCTCGATAGTCCAGACTGGTACAAACGTTTTCTCGGTGGTACAAACGATATACTCGTCGATACGAATGGGTACAAACGATTACTCGATAGTACAGACGGGTACAAACGATTTCTCGGTGGTCCAAATGATATACTCGTCGATACGAACTGGTACAAACGTCTGCTCGATAGTACAGACGGGTACAAACGTTTTTTCGGTGGTACAAACGATATACTCGTCAGTACGAACGGGTACAAACGATTGCTCGATAGTACAGTCGAGTATAAACGTTTTCTCGTTGGTACAAACGATTGACTCGTCGATACGAATAGGTACAAACGATTCCTCGATAGTACAGACGGGTACAAACGTTTTCTCGGTGGTACAAACGAAATACTCGTCGATACGAACGGGTACAAACGATTGCTCGATAGTTCAGACGGGTACAAACGTTTTCTCGTTGCTACAAACGATATACTCGTCGATACCAACGGGTACAAACGATTACTCGACAGTACAGACGGGTACAAACGTTTTCTCGTTGGTACAAACGATATACTCGTCCATACCAACGGGTACAAACGATTGCTCGATAGTGCAGACGGGTAAAAACGTTTTCTCGTTGGTACAAACGATATACTCGTCAGTACGAGGGGTTACAAACGATTGCTTGATATTACAGACGGGTAAAAACGATTGCTCGAAAGTACAGACGGGTACAAACATTTTCTCGTTGGTACAAACGATATACTCGTCAGTACGAATGGGTACAAATGATTGGTCGATAGTATAGACGGGTACAAACGTTTTCGCGGTGGTACAAACGATATACTCGTCGATAGGAACGGGTACAAACGATTGCTCGATAGTACAGTCGAGTATAAACGTTTTCTCATTGGTACAAACGATTTACTCGTCGATACGAATAGGTACAAACGATTCCTCGATAGTTCAGACGGGTACAAACATTTTCTCGGTACAAATGATATACTCGTCGATACGAACGGGTACAAACGATTGCTCGATGGTACAGACGGGTACAAACGATCGCTCGATAGTACAGACGGGTACAAACGATTGCTCGATAGTACAGACGGGTACAAACGTTTTCTCGGTGGTACAAATGATATCCTCGTCAGTACGAATGGGTACGAACGATTGCTCGATAGTACAGACGGGTACAAACGTTTTCTCGTTGGTACAAACGATATACTCGTCGATACCAACGGGTACAAACGATTTCTCGATAGTACAGACGGGTACAAACGTTTTCTCGGTGGTACAAATGATATACTCGTCAGTACGAATGGGTACAAACGATTGCTCGATAGTACAGACGGGTACAAACGATTTCTCGTTGGTACAAACGATATACTCGTCGATACCAACGGGTACAAACGATTGCACGAGAGTACAGACGGGTAAAAACGTTTTCTCGTTGGTACAAACGATATACTCGTCAGTACGAGGGGTTACAAACGATTGCTTGATATTACAGACGGGTACAAACGATTGCTCGATAGTACAGACGGGTACAAACGTTTTCTCATTGGTACAAACGATATACTCGTCAGTACGAATGGGTACAAACGATTGCTCGATAGTACAGACGGGTACAAACGTTTTCGCGGTGGTACAATCGATATACTCGTCGATACGAATAGGTACAAACGATTCCTCGATAGTTCAGACGGGTACAAACGTTTTCTCGGTACAAACGATATACTCGTCGATACGAACGGGTACAAACGATTGCTCGATAGTACAGACGGGTACAAACGATTTCTCGGCGGTAGAAACGATATACTTGTCGATACGAACGGGTGCAAACGATTGCTCGATAGTACAGACGGGTACAAACGTTTTTTCGGTGGTACAAACGATTGCTTGATAGTACAGTCGATTATAAACGTTTTCTCGTTGGTACAAACGATTGACTCGTCGATACGAATAGGTACAAACGATTCCTCGATAGTACAGACGGGTAAAAACGTTTTCTCGGTGGTACAAACGAAATACTCGTCGATACGAACGGGTACAAACGATTGCTCGATAGTTCAGACGGGTACAAACGTTTTCTCGTTGCTACAAACGATATACTCGTCGATAGCAACGGGTACAAACGATTGCTCGATAGTACAGACGGGTACAAACACTTTCTCGTTGGTAGAAACGATATACTCGTCCATACCAACGGGTACAAACGATTGCTCGATAGTGCAGACGGGTAAAAACGTTTTCTCGTTGGTACAAACGATATACTCGTCAATACGAGGGGTACAAACGATTGCTCGATGGTACAGACGGGTACAAACGATTTCTCGGTGGTACAAACGATATACTTGTCGATACGAACAGGTACAAACGATTGCTCGACAGTACAGCCGGGTACAAACGTTTTCTCGGTGGTACAAACGATAAACTCGTCAGTACGACCGGGTACAAACGATTGCTCGATAGCACAGACGGGTACAAACGATTTATCGGCGGAACAAACGATATACTCGTCAGTACGAGGGAGTACAAACGACTACTTCACATTACAGACGGGTACAAACGTTTTCTCCGTGGTACAAGCGATATACTCGTCAGTACGAATGGGTACAAACGATTGCTCGATACTACAGACGGGTACAAACGTTTTCTCGTTGGTACAAACGATATACTCGTCAGTACGAATGGGTACAAACGATTGCTCGATAGTACAGACGGGTACAAACGTTTTCTCGTTGGTAAAAACGATATACTCGTCAGTACGAATGGGTACAAAGGATTTCTCGATAGTCCAGACTGGTACAAACGTTTTCTCGGTGGTACAAACGATATACTCGTCGATACGAATGGGTACAAATGATTACTTGATAGTACAGACGGGTACAAACGATTTCTCGGTGGTCCAAATGATATACTCGTCGATACGAACTGGTACAAACCTCTGCTCGATAGTACAGACGGGTACAAACGTTTTTTCGGTGGTACAAACGATATACTCGTCAGTACGAACGGGTACAAACGATTGCTCGATAGTACAGTCGAGTATAAACGTTTTCTCGTTGGTACAAACGATTGACTCGTCGATACGAATAGGTACAAACGATTCCTCGATAGTACAGACGGGTACAAACGTTTTCTCGGTGGTACAAACGAAATACTCGTCGATACGAACGGGTACAAACGATTGCTCAATAGTTCAGACGGGTAAAAACGTTTTCTCGTTGGTACAAACGATATACCCGTCAGTACGAGGGGTTACAAACGATTGCTTGATATTACAGACGGGTAAAAACGATTGCTTGATAGTACAGACGGGTACAAACATTTTCTCGTTGGTACAAACGATATACTCGTCAGTACGAATGGGTACAAATGATTGGTCGATAGTATAGACGGGTACAAACGTTTTCGCGGTGGTACAAACGATATACTCGTCGATACGAACGGGTACAAACGATTGCTCGATAGTACAGTCGAGTATAAACGTTTTCTCATTGGTACAAACGATTTACTCGTCGATACGAATAGGTACAAACGATTCCTCGATAGTTCAGACGGGTACAAACATTTTCTCGGTACAAATGATATACTCGTCGATACGAACGGGTACAAACGATTGCTCGATGGTACAGACGGGTACAAACGATCGCTCGATAGTACAGACGGGTACAAACGATTGCTCGATAGTACAGACCGGTACAAACGTTTTCTCGGTGGTACAAATGATATCCTCGTCAGTACGAATGGGTACAAACGATTGCTCGATAGTACAGACGGGAACAAACGTTTTCTCGTTGGTACAAAGGATATACTCGTCGATACCAACGGGTACAAACGATTGCTCGATAGTACAGACGGGTACAAACGTTTTCTCGGTGGTACAAATGATATACTCGTCAGTACGAATGGGTACAAACGACTGCTCGATAGTACAGACGGGTACAAACGATTTCTCGTTGGTACAAACGATATACTCGTCGATACCAACGGGTACAAACGATTGCTCGAGAGTACAGACGGGTAAAAACGTATTCTCGTTGGTACAAACGATATACTCGTCAGTACGAGGGGTTACAAATGATTGCTTGATATTACAGACGGGTACAAACGATTGCTCGATAGTACAGACGGGTACAAACGTTTTCTCGTTGGTACAAACGATATACTCGTCAGTACGAATGGGTACAAACGATTGCTCGATAGTACAGACGGGTACAAACGTTTTCGCGGTGGTACAATCGATATACTCGTCGATACGAATAGGTACAAACGATTCCTCGATAGTTCAGACGGGTACAAACGTTTTCTCGGTACAAACGATATACTCGTCGATACGAACGGGTACAAACGATTGCTCGATAGTACAGACGGGTACAAACGATTTCTCGGCGGTAGAAACGATATACTTGTCGATACGAACGGGTGCAAACGATTGCTCGATAGTACAGACGGGTACAAACGTTTTTTCGGTGGTACAAACGATTGCTTGATAGTACAGTCGATTATAAACGTTTTCCCGTTGGTACAAACGATTGACTCGTCGATACGAATAGGTACAAACGATTCCTCGATAGTACAGACGGGTAAAAACGTTTTCTCGGTGGTACAAACGAAATACTCGTCGATACGAACGGGTACAAATGATTGCTCGATAGTTCAGACGGGTACAAACGTTTTCTCGTTGCTACAAACGATATACTCGTCGATAGCAACGGGTACAAACGATTGCTCGATAGTACAGACGGGTACAAACGTTTTCTCGTTGGTACAAACGATATACTCGTCCATACCAACGGGTACAAACGATTGCTCGATAGTGCAGACGGGTAAAAACGTTTTCTCGTTGGTACAAACGATATACTCGTCAATACGAGGGGTACAAACGATTGCTCGATGGTACAGACGGGTACAAACGATTTCTCGGTGGTACAAACGATATACTTGTCGATACGAACAGGTACAAACGATTGCTCGACAGTACAGCCGGGTACAAACGTTTTCTCGGTGGTACAAACGATAAACTCGTCAGTACGACCGGGTACAAACGATTGCTCGATAGCACAGACGGGTACAAACGATTTATCGGCGGAACAAACGATATACTCGTCAGTACGAGGGAGTACAAACGACTACTTCACATTACAGACGGGTACAAACGTTTTCTCCGTGGTACAAGCGATATACTCGTCAGTACGAATGGGTACAAACGATTGCTCGATACTACAGACGGGTACAAACGTTTTCTCGTTGGTACAAACGATATACTCGTCAGTACGAATGGGTACAAACGATTGCTCGATAGTACAGACGGGTACAAACGTTTTCTCGTTGGTAAAAACGATATACTCGTCAGTACGAATGGGTACAAAGGATTTCTCGATAGTCCAGACTGGTACAAACGTTTTCTCGGTGGTACAAACGATATACTCGTCGATACGAATGGGTACAAATGATTACTTGATAGTACAGACGGGTACAAACGATTTCTCGGTGGTCCAAATGATATACTCGTCGATACGAACTGGTACAAACGTCTGCTCGATAGTACAGACGGGTACAAACGTTTTTTCGGTGGTACAAACGATATACTCGTCAGTACGAACGGGTACAAACGATTGCTCGATAGTACAGTCGAGTATAAACGTTTTCTCGTTGGTACAAACGATTGACTCGTCGATACGAATAGGTACAAACGATTCCTCGATAGTACAGACGGGTACAAACGTTTTCTCGGTGGTACAAACGAAATACTCGTCGATACGAACGGGTACAAACGATTGCTCAATAGTTCAGACGGGTAAAAACGTTTTCTCGTTGGTACAAACGATATAACCGTCAGTACGAGGGGTTACAAACGATTGCTTGATATTACAGACGGGTACAAACGATTGCTCGATAGTACAGACGGGTACAAACGTTTTCTCGTTGGTACAAACGATATACTCGTCAGTACGAATGGGTACAAACGATTGCTCGATAGTACAGACGGGTACAAACGTTTTCGCGGTGGTACAAACGATATAGTCGTCGATAAGAATAGGTACAAACGATTCCTCGATAGTTCAGACGGGTACAAACGTTTTCTCGGTACAAACGATATACTCGTCAATACGAACGGGTACAAACGATTGCTCGATAGTACAGACGGGTAGAAACGATTTCTCGGTGGTAGAAACGATATACTTGTCGATACGAACGGGTGCAAACGATTGCTCGATAGTACAGACGGGTACAAACGTTTTTTCGGTGGTACAAACGATTGCTTGATAGTACAGTCGATTAAAAACGTTTTCTCGTTGGTACAAACGATTGACTCGTCGATAAGAATAGGTACAAACGATTCCTCGATAGTACAGACGGGTACAAACGTTTTCTCGGTGGTACAAACGAAATACTCGTCGATACGAACGGGTAAGAACGATTGCTCGATAGTTCAGACGGGTACAAACGTTTTCTCGGTGGTACAAATGATATACTCGTCAGTACGAATGGGTACAAACGATTGCTCGATAGTACAGACGGGTACAAACGTTTTCTCGTCGGTACAAACGATATACTCGTCGATACCAACGGGTACAAACGATTGCTCGATAGTACAGACGGGTACAAACGATTTCTCGGTGGTAGAAACGATATACTTGTCGATACGAACGGGTACAAACGATTGCTCGATAGTTCAGACGGGTACAAACGTTTTCTCGTTGGTACAAACGATATACTCTTCGATACCAACGGGTACAAACGATTGCTCGATAGTACAGACGGGTACAAACGTTTTCTCGGTGGTACAAATGATATACTCGTCAGTACGAATGGGTACAAACGATTGCTCGATAGTACAGACGGGTACAAACGTTTTCTCGTTGGTACAAACGATATCCTCGTCGATACCAACGGGTACAAACGATTGCTCGATAGTACAGACGGGTACAAACGATTTCTCGGCGGTAGAAACGATATACTTGTCGATACGAACGGGTACAAACGATTGCTCGATAGTACAGACAAGGACAAACGTTTTCTCGGTGGTACAAACGATATACTCGTCAGTACGAATGGGTACAAACGATTGCTCGATAGTACAGCCCGGTACGAACGTTTTCTCGGTGGTACAAACGATATACTCGTCGATACGGACGGGTACAAACGATTGCTCGATAGTTCAGACGGGTACAAACGTTTTCTCGTTGGTACAAACGATATACTCGGCGATACCAACGGGTACAAACGATTGCTCCATAGTACAGACGGGTACAAACGTTTTCTCGGTGGTACAAATGATATACTCGTCAGTACGAATGGGTACCAACGATTGCTCGATAGTACAGACGGGTAAAAACGTTTTCTCGTTGGCACAAACGATATACTCGTCAGTACGAGGGGGTACAAACGATTGCTTGATATTACAGACGGGTACAAACGATTGCTCGATAGTACAGACGGGTACAAGCGTTTTCTCGGTGGTACAAACGATATACTCGTCGATACGAACGGGTACAAACGATATACTCGTCAGTACGAACGGGTACAAACGATTGCTCGATAGTACAGACGGCTACAAACGTTTTCTCGGTGGTACAAACGATATACCCGTCAGTACGAACGGGTACAAACGATTGCTCGATAGTACAGACGGGTACAAACGTTTTCTCGGTGGTACAAACGATATACTCATCAGTATGAACGGGTACAAACGATTGCTCGATAGTACAGACGGGTACAAACGTTTTCTCGGTGGTACAAACGATATACTCGCCGATACGAACGGGTACAACGATGGCTCGATGGTACAGACGGGTTCAAACGATTTCTCGGTGGTACAAACGATATACTTGTCGATACGAACAGGTACAAACGATTGCTCGACAGTACAGCCGGGTACAAACGTTTTCTCGGTGGTACAATCGATAAACTCGTCAGTACGAACGGGTACAAACGATTGCTCGATAGCACAGACGGGTACAAACGATTTATCGGCAGTACAAACGATATACTCGTCAGTACGAGGGAGTACAAACGACTACTTGGCATTACAGACGGGTAAAAACGATTGCTCGATAGTATAGACGGGTATAAATTTTTTCTCGGTGGTACAAACTATATACTCGTTGATACCAACGGTTACAAACGTTTTCTCGGCGGTACAAACGATATACTCGTCACTACGAACGGGTACAAACGATTGCTCGATAATACAGACGGGTACAAACGTTTTCTCGGTAGTACGAACGATATACTCGTCAGTACGAACGATATACTCGTCAGTACGAACGGGTACAAACGATTCCTCGATAGTACAGACGGGTACAAACGATTTCTCGGTAGTACAAACGATATACTCGTCAGTGCGAATGGGTACAAACGATTGCTCGATAGTACAGACCGGTACAAACGTTTTCTCGGTGGTACAAACGAAATACTCGTCGATACGAACGGGTACAAACGATTGCTCGATAGTACAGACGGGTACAAACGATTTCTCGGCAGTAAAAACGATATACTTGTCGATACGAACGGGTACAAACGATTGCTCGATAGTACAGATGGGTACAAACGTTTTCTCCGTGGTACAAACGAAATACTCGTTTTTACGTCCGGGTACAAACGATTGCTCGATAGTACAGACGGGTACAAACGTTTTCTCGGTGGTACAAACGATATACTCATCAGTACGAATAGGTACAAACGGGTACAAACATTTTCTCGGTGGTACAAACGAAATACTCGTCGATACGAACGGGTACAAACGATTGCTCGATAGTTGAGACGGGTACAAACGTTTTCTCGTTGGTACAAACGATGTACTCGTCGATACCAACGGGTACAAACGATTGCTCGATAGTACAGACGGGTACAAACGTTTTCTCGGTGGTACAAACGAAATGCTCGTCGATACGAACGGGTACAAACGATTGCTCGATAGTTGAGACGGGTACAAACGTTTTCTCGTTGGTACAAACGATATACTCGTCGATACCAACGGGTACAAACGATTGCTCGATAGTACAGACGGGTACAAACGTTTTCTCGGTGGTACAAACGATATACTCGTCAGTTCGACGGGGTACAAACGATTGCTTAATATTACAGATGGGTACAAACGATTGCTCGATAGTTCAGACGGGTACAAACGTTTTTTCCTTGGTACCAACGATATACTCGTCAGTACGAATGGGTACAAACGATTGCTCGATACTACAGATGGGTACAAACGTTTTCACGGTGGTACAAACGATATACTCGTCAGTACGAATGGGTACAAACGATTGCTCGATACTACAGACGGGTACAAACGTTTTCGCGTTGGTACAAACGATATTCTCGTCAGTACGAATGGGTACAAACGATTGCTCGATAGTACAGACGGGTACAAACGTTTTCTCGTTGGTACAAACGATATACTCGTCAGTACGAACGCGTACAAACGATTCCTCGATAGTACAGACGGGTACAAACGATTTCTCAGTGGTACACACGATATACTCGTCAGTACGAATGGGTACAAACGATTGCTCGATAGTACAGATGGGTACAAACGTTTTCTCGGTGGTACAAACGAAATACTCGTTTTTACGAACGGGTACAAACGATTGCTCGTTAGTACAGACGGGTACAAACGTTTTCTCGGTGGTACAAACCATATACTCGTCAGTACGAATGGGTACCAACGATTGCTCGATAGTACAGACGGGTAAAAACGTTTTCTCGTTGGCACAAACGATATACTCGTCAGTACGAGGGGGTACAAACGATTGCTTGATATTACAGACGGGTACAAACGATTTCTCGGCAGTACAAACGATATGCTTGTCGATACGAACAGGTACAAACGATTGCTCGATAGTACAGATGGGTACAAACGTTTTTTCGGTGGTACAAACGAAATACTCGTTTTTACGAACGGGTCCAAACGATTGCTCGATAGTACAGACGGGTGCAAACGTTTTCTCGGTGGTACAAACGATTGCTCGATAGTACAGACGGGTACAAACATTTTCTGGGTGGTACAAACGATGTACTCGTCGGTACGACGGGGTACAAACGATTGCTTGATATTACAGATGGGTACAAACGATTGCTCGATAGTTCAGACGGGTACAAACGTTTTCTCCTTGGTACAAACGATATACTCGTCAGTACGAATGGGTACAAACGATTGCTCGATACTACAGACGGGTACAAACGTTTTCTCGGTGGTACAAACGATATACCCGTCAGTACGAACGGGTACAAACGATTGCTCGATAGTACAGACGGGTACAAACGTTTTCTCGGTGGTACAAACGATATACTCGTCAGTACGAACGGGTACAAACGATTGCTCGATAGTACAGACGAGTACAAACGTTTTCTCGGTGGTACAAACGATATACTCGCCGATACGAACGGGTACAAACGATTGCTCGATGGTACAGACGGGTACAAACGATTTCTCGGTGGTACAAACGATATACTTGTCGATACGAACAGGTACAAACGATTACTCGACAGTACAGCCGGGTACAAACGTTTTCTCGGTGGTACAAACGATAAACTCGTCAGTACGACCGGGTACAAACGATTGCTCGATAGCACAGACGGGTACAAACGATTTATCGGCGGAACAAACGATATACTCGTCAGTACGAGGGAGTACAAACGACTACTTCACATTACAGACGGGTAAAAACGATTGCTCGATAGTATAGACGGGTATAAACGTTTTCTCGGTGGTACAAACTATATACTCGTTGATACCAACGGGTATAAACGTTTTCTCGGTGGTACAAATGATATACTCGCCGATACGAACGGGTACAAACGATTGCTCGATGGTACAGACGGGTACAAACGATTTCTCGGTGGTACAAACGATATACTTGTCGATACGAACAGGTACAAACGATTGCTCGACAGTACAGCCGGGTACAAACGTTTTCTCGGTGGTACAAACGATAAACTCGTCAGTACGACCGGGTACAAACGATTGCTCGATAGCACAGACGGGTACAAACGATTTATCGGCGGAACAAACGATATACTCGTCAGTACGAGGGAGTACAAACGACTACTTCACATAACAGACGGGTAAAAACGATTGCTCGATAGTATAGACGGGTATAAACGTTTTCTCGGTGGTACAAACTATATACTCGTTGATACCAACGGGTACAAACGTTTTCTCGGTGGTACAAACGATATACTCGTCAGTTCGAATAGGTACAAACGATTGTTCGATAATACAGACGGGTACAAACGTTTTCTCGGTAGTACGAACGATATACTCGTCAGTGCGAACGGGTACAAACGATTCCTCGATAGTACAGACGGGTACAAACGATTTCTCAGTGGTACAAACGATATACTCGTCAGTACGAATGGGTACAAACGATTGCTCGATAGTACAGATGGGTACAAACGTTTTCTCGGTGGTACAAACGAAATACTCGTTTTTACGAATGGGTACAAACGATTGCTCGTTAGTACAGACGGGTACAGACGTTTTCTCGGTGGTACAAACGATATACTCGTCAGTACGACGGGGTACAAACGATTGCTTGATATTACAGATGGGTACAAACGATTGCTCGATAGTTCAGACGGGTACAAACGTTTTCTCCTTGGTACCAACGATATACTCGTCAGTACGAATGGGTACAAACGATTGCTCGATACTACAGGTGGGTACAAACGTTTTCACGGTGGTACAAACGATATACTCGTCAGTACGAATGGGTACAAACGATTGCTCGATACTACAGACGGGTATAATCGTTTTCTCGTTGGTACAAACCATATACTCGTCAGTACGAATGGGTACAAACGATTGCTCGATAGTACAGACGGGTACAAACGTTTTCTCGTTGGTACAAACGATATACTCGTCAGTACGAACGGGTACAAACGATTCCTCGATAGTACAGACGGGTACAAACGATTTCTCAGTGGTACAAACGATATACTCGTCAGTACGAATGGGCACAAACGATTGCTCGATAGTACAGATGGGTACAAACGTTTTCTCGGTGGTACAAATGAAATACTCGTTTTTACGAACGGGTACAAACGATTGCTCGTTAGTACAGACGGGTACAAACGTTTTCTCGGTGGTACAAACGATATACTCGTTAGTACGACGGGGTACAAACGATTGCTTGATATTAGAGATGGGTACAAACGGTTGCTCGATAGTTCAGACGGGTACAAACGTTTTCTCCTTGGTACCAACGATATACTCGTCAGTACGAATGGGTACAAATGATTGCTCGATACTACAGATGGGTACAAACGTTTTCACGCTGGTACAAACGATATACTCGTCAGTACGAATGGGTACAAACGATTGCTCGATACTACAGACGGGTACAAACGATTGCTCGATACTACAGACGGGTACAAACGTTTTCTCGTTGGTACAAACGATATACTCGTCAGTACGAATGGGTACAAACGATTGCTCGATAGTACAGACGGGTACAAACGTTTTCTCGTTGGTACAAACGATATACTCGTCAGTACGAATGGGTACAAACGATTTCTCGATAGTCCAGACTGGTACAAACGTTTTCTCGGTGGTACAAACGATATACTCGTCGATACGAATGGGTACAAACGATTACTCGATAGTACAGACGGGTACAAACGATTTCTCGGTGGTCCAAACGATATACTCGTCGATACGAACTGGTACAATCGTCTGCTCGATAGTACAGACGGGTACAAACGTTTTTTCGGTGGTACAAACGATATACTTATCAGTACGATTGGGTACAAGCGATTGCTCGATAGTACAGACGGGTACAAACGTTTTCTCGGTGGTACACAGGATATGCTCGCCGATACGAACAAGTACAAACGATTGCTCGACAGTACAGACGGGTACAAACGTTTTCTCGGTGGTACAAACGATAAACTCGTCAGTACGAACGGGTACAAACGATTGCTCGATAGCACAGACGGGTACTCGTCAGTACGAGGGAGTACAAACGAGTACTTGACATTACAGACGGGTAAAAACGATTGCTCGATAGTATAGACGGGTACTAACGTTTTCTCGGTGATACAAACGAAATACTCGTTGTTACGAACGGGTACGAACGATTGCTCGTTAGTTCAGACGGGTACAAACGTTTTCTCGGTGGTACAAACGATATACTCGTCAGTACGACGGGGTACAAACGATTGCTTAATATTACAGATGGGTACAAACGATTGCTCGATAGTTCAGACGGGTACAAACGTTTTTTCCTTGGTACCAACGATATACTCGTCAGTACGAACGGGTCCAAACGATTGCTCGATAGTACAGACGGGTACAAACGTTTTCTCGGTGGTACAAACGATTGCTCGATAGTACAGACGGGTACAAACATTTTCTGGGTGGGACAAACGATATACTCGTCGGTACGACGGGGTACAAACGATTGCTTGATATTACAGATGGGTACAAACGATTGCTCGATAGTTCAGACGGGTACAAACGTTTTCTCCTTGGTACAAACGATATACTCGTCAGTACGAATGGGTACAAACGATTGCTCGATACTACAGACGGGTACAAACGTTTTCTCGGTGGTACAAACGATATACCCGTCAGTACGAACGGGTACAAACGATTGCTCGATAGTACAGACGGGTACAAACGTTTTCTCGGTGGTACAATCGATATACTCGTCAGTACGAACGGGTACAAACGATTGCTCGATAGTACAGACGAGTACAAACGTTTTCTCGGTGGTACAAACGATATACTCGCCGATACGAACGGGTACAAACGATTGCTCGATGGTACAGACGGGTACAAACGATTTCTCGGTGGTACAAACGATATACTTGTCGATACGAACAGGTACAAACGATTGCTCGACAGTACAGCCGGGTACAAACGTTTTCTCGGTGGTACAAACGATAAACTCGTCAGTACGACCGGGTACAAACGATTGCTCGATAGCACAGACGGGTACAAACGATTTATCGGCGGAACAAACGATATACTCGTCAGTACGAGGGAGTACAAACGACTACTTCACATTACAGACGGGTAAAAACGATTGCTCGATAGTATAGACGGGTATAAACGTTTTCTCGGTGGTACAAACTATATACTCGTTGATACCAACGGGTATAAACGTTTTCTCGGTGGTACAAACGATATACTCGCCGATACGAACGGGTACAAACGATTGCTCGATGGTACAGACGGGTACAAACGATTTCTCGGTGGTACAAACGATATACTTGTCGATACGAACAGGTACAAACGATTGCTCGACAGTACAGCCGGGTACAAACGTTTTCTCGGTGGTACAAACGATAAACTCGTCAGTACGACCGGGTACAAACGATTTCTCGATAGCACAGACGGGTACAAACGATTTATCGGCGGAACAAACGATATACTCGTCAGTACGAGGGAGTACAAACGACTACTTCACATAACAGACGGGTAAAAACGATTGCTCGATAGTATAGACGGGTATAAACGTTTTCTCGGTGGTACAAACTATATACTCGTTGATACCAACGGGTACAAACGTTTTCTCGGTGGTACAAACGATATACTCGTCAGTTCGAATGGGTACAAACGATTGTTCGATAATACAGACGGGTACAAACGTTTTCTCGGTAGTACGAACGATATACTCGTCAGTGCGAACGGGTACAAACGATTCCTCGATAGTACAGACGGGTACAAACGATTTCTCAGTGGTACAAACGATATACTCGTCAGTACGAATGGGTACAAACGATTGCTCGATAGTACAGATGGGTACAAACGTTTTCTCGGTGGTACAAACGAAATACTCGTTTTTACGAATGGGTACAAACGATTGCTCGTTAGTACAGACGGGTACAGACGTTTTCTCGGTGGTACAAACGATATACTCGTCAGTACGACGGGGTACAAACGATTGCTTGATATTACAGATGGGTACAAACGATTGCTCGATAGTTCAGACGGGTACAAACGTTTTCTCCTTGGTACCAACGATATACTCGTCAGTACGAATGGGTACAAACGATTGCTCGATACTACAGGTGGGTACAAACGTTTTCACGGTGGTACAAACGATATACTCGTCAGTACGAATGGGTACAAACGATTGCTCGATACTACAGACGGGTACAATCGTTTTCTCGTTGGTACAAACCATATTCTCGTCAGTACGAATGGGTACAAACGATTGCTCGATAGTACAGACGGGTACAAACGTTTTCTCGTTGGTACAAACGATATACTCGTCAGTACGAACGGGTACAAACGATTCCTCGATAGTACAGACGGGTACAAACGATTTCTCAGTGGTACAAACGATATACTCGTCAGTACGAATGGGCACAAACGATTGCTCGATAGTACAGATGGGTACAAACGTTTTCTCGGTGGTACAAATGAAATACTCGTTTTTACGAACGGGTACAAACGATTGCTCGTTAGTACAGACGGGTACAAACGTTTTCTCGGTGGTACAAACGATATACTCGTCAGTACGACGGGGTACAAACGATTGCTTGATATTAGAGATGGGTACAAACGATTGCTCGATAGTTCAGACGGGTACAAACGTTTTCTCCTTGGTACCAACGATATACTCGTCAGTACGAATGGGTACAAATGATTGCTCGATACTACAGATGGGTACAAACGTTTTCACGCTGGTACAAACGATATACTCGTCAGTACGAATGGGTACAAACGATTGCTCGATACTACAGACGGGTACAAACGATTGCTCGATACTACAGACGGGTACAAACGTTTTCTCGTTGGTACAAACGATATACTCGTCAGTACGAATGGGTACAAACGATTGCTCGATAGTACAGACGGGTACAAACGTTTTCTCGTTGGTACAAACGATATACTCGTCAGTACGAATGGGTACAAACGATTTCTCGATAGTCCAGACTGGTACAAACGTTTTCTCGGTGGTACAAACGATATACTCGTCGATACGAATGGGTACAAACGATTACTCGATAGTACAGACGGGTACAAACGATTGCTCGATAGCACAGACGGGTACTCGTCAGTACGAGGGAGTACAAACGAGTACTTGACATTACAGACGGGTAAAAACGATTGCTCGATAGTATAGACGGGTACTAACGTTTTCTCGGTGATACAAACGAAATACTCGTTGTTACGAACGGGTACGAACGATTGCTCGTTAGTTCAGACGGGTACAAACGTTTTCTCGGTGGTACAAACGATATACTCGTCAGTACGACGGGGTACAAACGATTGCTTAATATTACAGATGGGTACAAACGATTGCTCGATAGTTCAGACGGGTACAAACGTTTTTTCCTTGGTACCAACGATATACTCGTCAGTACGAACGGGTCCAAACGATTGCTCGATAGTACAGACGGGTACAAACGTTTTCTCGGTGGTACAAACGATTGCTCGATAGTACAGACGGGTACAAACATTTTCTGGGTGGGACAAACGATATACTCGTCGGTACGACGGGGTACAAACGATTGCTTGATATTACAGATGGGTACAAACGATTGCTCGATAGTTCAGACGGGTACAAACGTTTTCTCCTTGGTACAAACGATATACTCGTCAGTACGAATGGGTACAAACGATTGCTCGATACTACAGACGGGTACAAACGTTTTCTCGGTGGTACAAACGATATACCCGTCAGTACGAACGGGTACAAACGATTGCTCGATAGTACAGACGGGTACAAACGTTTTCTCGGTGGTACAATCGATATACTCGTCAGTACGAACGGGTACAAACGATTGCTCGATAGTACAGACGAGTACAAACGTTTTCTCGGTGGTACAAACGATATACTCGCCGATACGAACGGGTACAAACGATTGCTCGATGGTACAGACGGGTACAAACGATTTCTCGGTGGTACAAACGATATACTTGTCGATACGAACAGGTACAAACGATTGCTCGACAGTACAGCCGGGTACAAACGTTTTCTCGGTGGTACAAACGATAAACTCGTCAGTACGACCGGGTACAAACGATTGCTCGATAGCACAGACGGGTACAAACGATTTATCGGCGGAACAAACGATATACTCGTCAGTACGAGGGAGTACAAACGACTACTTCACATTACAGACGGGTAAAAACGATTGCTCGATAGTATAGACGGGTATAAACGTTTTCTCGGTGGTACAAACTATATACTCGTTGATACCAACGGGTATAAACGTTTTCTCGGTGGTACAAACGATATACTCGCCGATACGAACGGGTACAAACGATTGCTCGATGGTACAGACGGGTACAAACGATTTCTCGGTGGTACAAACGATATACTTGTCGATACGAACAGGTACAAACGATTGCTCGACAGTACAGCCGGGTACAAACGTTTTCTCGGTGGTACAAACGATAAACTCGTCAGTACGACCGGGTACAAACGATTTCTCGATAGCACAGACGGGTACAAACGATTTATCGGCGGAACAAACGATATACTCGTCAGTACGAGGGAGTACAAACGACTACTTCACATAACAGACGGGTAAAAACGATTGCTCGATAGTATAGACGGGTATAAACGTTTTCTCGGTGGTACAAACTATATACTCGTTGATACCAACGGGTACAAACGTTTTCTCGGTGGTACAAACGATATACTCGTCAGTTCGAATGGGTACAAACGATTGTTCGATAATACAGACGGGTACAAACGTTTTCTCGGTAGTACGAACGATATACTCGTCAGTGCGAACGGGTACAAACGATTCCTCGATAGTACAGACGGGTACAAACGATTTCTCAGTGGTACAAACGATATACTCGTCAGTACGAATGGGTACAAACGATTGCTCGATAGTACAGATGGGTACAAACGTTTTCTCGGTGGTACAAACGAAATACTCGTTTTTACGAATGGGTACAAACGATTGCTCGTTAGTACAGACGGGTACAGACGTTTTCTCGGTGGTACAAACGATATACTCGTCAGTACGACGGGGTACAAACGATTGCTTGATATTACAGATGGGTACAAACGATTGCTCGATAGTTCAGACGGGTACAAACGTTTTCTCCTTGGTACCAACGATATACTCGTCAGTACGAATGGGTACAAACGATTGCTCGATACTACAGGTGGGTACAAACGTTTTCACGGTGGTACAAACGATATACTCGTCAGTACGAATGGGTAAAAACGATTGCTCGATACTACAGACGGGTACAATCGTTTTCTCGTTGGTACAAACCATATTCTCGTCAGTACGAATGGGTACAAACGATTGCTCGATAGTACAGACGGGTACAAACGTTTTCTCGTTGGTACAAACGATATACTCGTCAGTACGAACGGGTACAAACGATTCCTCGATAGTACAGACGGGTACAAACGATTTCTCAGTGGTACAAACGATATACTCGTCAGTACGAATGGGCACAAACGATTGCTCGATAGTACAGATGGGTACAAACGTTTTCTCGGTGGTACAAATGAAATACTCGTTTTTACGAACGGGTACAAACGATTGCTCGTTAGTACAGACGGGTACAAACGTTTTCTCGGTGGTACAAACGATATACTCGTCAGTACGACGGGGTACAAACGATTGCTTGATATTAGAGATGGGTACAAACGATTGCTCGATAGTTCAGACGGGTACAAACGTTTTCTCCTTGGTACCAACGATATACTCGTCAGTACGAATGGGTACAAATGATTGCTCGATACTACAGATGGGTACAAACGTTTTCACGCTGGTACAAACGATATACTCGTCAGTACGAATGGGTACAAACGATTGCTCGATACTACAGACGGGTACAAACGATTGCTCGATACTACAGACGGGTACAAACGTTTTCTCGTTGGTACAAACGATATACTCGTCAGTACGAATGGGTACAAACGATTGCTCGATAGTACAGACGGGTACAAACGTTTTCTCGTTGGTACAAACGATATACTCGTCAGTACGAATGGGTACAAACGATTTCTCGATAGTCCAGACTGGTACAAACGTTTTCTCGGTGGTACAAACGATATACTCGTCGATACGAATGGGTACAAACGATTACTCGATAGTACAGACGGGTACAAACGATTTCTCGGTGGTCCAAACGATATACTCGTCGATACGAACTGGTACAATCGTCTGCTCGATAGTACAGACGGGTACAAACGTTTTTTCGGTGGTACAAACGATATACTTATCAGTACGATTGGGTACAAGCGATTGCTCGATAGTACAGACGGGTACAAACGTTTTCTCGGTGGTACAAACGATATACCCGTCAGTACGAACGGGTTCAAACGATTGCTCGATAGTACAGACGGGTACAAACGTTTTCTCGGTGGTACAAACGATATACTCGTCAGTACGAACGGGTACAAACGATTGCTCGATAGTACAGACGGGTACAAACGTTTTCTCGGTGGTACACAGGATATGCTCGCCGATACGAACAAGTACAAACGATTGCTCGACAGTACAGACGGGTACAAACGTTTTCTCGGTGGTACAAACGATAAACTCGTCAGTACGAACGGGTACAAACGATTGCTCGATAGCACAGACGGGTACTCGTCAGTACGAGGGAGTACAAACGAGTACTTGACATTACAGACGGGTAAAAACGATTGCTCGATAGTATAGACGGGTACTAACGTTTTCTCGGTGGTACAATCTATATACTCGTTGATACCAACGGGTACAAACGTTTTCTCGTTGGTGCAAACGATATACTCGTCGATACCAACGGATACAAACGATTTCTCGGTGGTACAAACGATATATTTGTCGGTACGAAGGGAAATAAAAAAATCGAAATTTTTTTTTTAAAAAAAAATTTGAAAAAAAAATAAATAAAAAAATTTCGACGGTACAAACGGGTACAAACGATTCTCTTACCATTCGCGTTTATTAAAATTGTTTTGCTCTAAATGGGTTGCGATCCATTTTTCCATACCCTCGTACTTTTTTCCCCCTTAAGGTACAAACGAAATTAAAGGCGGTACAAACGGGTACAAACCGAGTACAAACGAATGCAAAAAAAAACAATTACTTTCTGTAAAGTCAGTTGCCAAGTTCACACAGGTCCCGATAACGCTGAAGCTGGCAGACAGACCGCTTGCGTCGTAGCGTAGCGAGGCAGCATAGGGCCTACCCCCACCACTTACCCACTCGTGAATGAGCCGAATATATCTGACTGGCGGAAATAATGTTTTTTTATTGCTTAAAAACAACCGTCACCGGGATGATTCATGAGTCCATCGTTTCGTCTATTCATATAGAGTAAGCATGAAAATCGTCAAGTTGCAATTGTCATGCGTGTTGGTGGCAGACGACTTTAAACAAAAATTTTGTTCGGGTACGGAGACCCGAATGGCGGATAACTTCTTTTGTTCTTAATTAACAAAAGCCGTCACCGGGATGAAACATAGGCGGATAGATTCGGCCAAGTATATAGAATAAGCACGTAAATAGAAAAAGTCGCTACTGTCATGCATGTTAGCAGCAGACGGCCTTTTTTGAGATTTTTCGTGCGAGTAAGGAGGCGCGATTGCGGAATAACAATTTTTTAGTTAACTTAACAAAGTCGTCACCGGTATAAATCAAAGGTCAATCGATTCGTCTGATTATAAACAATACGCAGCTGAATTGAAAAAGTAGCTGCTGTCATCCAGGTTGGCAGCAGGCGACCTTTTGTGAATTTAGTCGTGCGGCCAGCACGACCCTTTTCGCAGAGAACTATTTATTTTTGTTAATCAACAAAGGCCGTCACCGGGATGAAACATAGGGGGATCGATTCGGCCAAGTATATAGAATAAGCACGTAAATAGAAAAAGTCGCTACTGCCATGCCCTTTAGCAGCAGACGGCCTTTTTTGACATTTTTTCGTGCGAGTAAGGAGGCGCAATTGCGGAATAACAATTTTTTAATTAACTTGACAAAGTGGTCACCGGCATAAATCGTAGGTCAATCGATTCGTCTCATTATAAACAATAAGTGGCTGAATTGAAAAAGTAGCTGCTGTCATGCAGGTTGGCAGCAGTCGACCTTTTATGAATTTAGTCGTGCGGCCAGCACGACCCTTTTCGCGAAGAACTATTTATTTTAGTTAATCAACAAATGCCGTCACCGGGTTGAAACATAGGGGGATCAATTCGCCCAAGTATATAGAATAAGCACGTAAATATAAAAGGTCGCTACTGTCATGCGGGTGGCAGCAGACGACCGTTTTTGAGATTTTTCGTGCGAGTAAGGAGGCGCGATTCGCGAATAACAATTTTTTAATTAACTTAACAAAGTCGTCACCGGTATAAATCATAGGTCAATCGATTCGTCTTATTATCAACAATAAGCAGCTGGATTAAAAAATCAGCTGCTGTCATACAGGTTGGCAGCAGCCGACCTTTTGTGAATTTAACCGTGCGGCCAGCACGATTGGATTAAAAATTGGCCGGTTGGATTGAAAAAATCCCAATCTGTATCCTGTCGTTTCTCCCAACATATTGTGACGTTTTCTCCGAATATAATCGCCTACGAGACAAATTTATGATTGGGTTCTTTCTGGTATAAAGACAATGTACACGACGTAGAAAATTTCCGTTTGCAGAGGTAGGGATAGAGTCATAAGAGCAATAAAGGTTTCTGTTAATAGTAACACCGTAGTTGAACCAGTCATAGCGACTTGCTGCCTGTTGTGATTGAAGGTAGTCTTGTCGTTCTTCGTCGAATGCTTCGTGAAAACATGCTGTTTCTTGTTGTGCTTAGGTCGAGGATACAATAACTTATCGCATATCATACATTTTCTAACAAATATTGTTGTGCAGTGAACGTCATAAGTGAGCTACTTTCGCAACTGTTGTATTAAGGAGGGAGGTCTAGTTAGAATTTTCAAAAAATCGATTTTTTTTCTTTTTCTAAAAGTATAATATCTTACGAGTATTTTCCGACTAATTGAATGTAAATCAGACCATTATTCGCCGAAATACATAACTTTGAAGGACGCCGTGTTTGAGCCATATAAAGTAAACAGGTAGCGGCAGCTGTGCGCTCGACTCCAAAGGGTCGCTGAAGGTCTTTATTGTATTTCATACCTCTATATATATATATAAAATAAGAAAAACCTTTGTAGTTCGAAATACTGTTTCAGAAGCAGTTAGATTCGAAACGTTGAACCGTGCGAACGTTTATATTCGGAACAGTTTCTTGAGTTTTTCAATGCAAAATGGATAAAAAAGTATCGCGAGAAGACAGGAAAAATCGACGAATTTATAAGTCGCGAACCTTAAAAAAAGGAAACAGCATTTTAATCCAAAAACTGCGGAGACTGATGATGGCGGAGCTAGTACGTCAGCAAACAAATTGAGAGATCAGGATGAATACCATGTGCCAAAAACGGATGCAGTTGATTACAGAATAAACAATTTTTTTACCGTTTTTTCGGCGATCACGTGTCTTGTGAAATGTGCAAAGTGCAACAGCAAAATATCATTTGGTATAGTAAGCGAACGTGGACTTGGGTTCAAAATTTCTGTTGTGTGTGATACGTGTACACCTCAATACATACCGTCATGCAATTATATCAACCATTCTTTTGAAATTAATCGAAAGTTCGCATTAGCGATGCGTGTGATAGGCGTTGGTTATAAAGGTGCAAACAAATGTTGCACATTGATGAACTTCCCGCCATGGTTGGCTAAATCTACGTACTTCGTGTTACTGGAGCATATTTGTGAAGCGAGTAAAAATATGGCTCAATTTTTTATGAAGAAGGCTTCTAAAGAAGAGATAAACTTGAATTCTACTACCAGTGAAAGTAAGAATACTGATTTGATTGTGTCGGGTGATGGAACGTGGCACAAACGCAGATTTTCGTCTCTGTTTGGCGTCACATCGCTAATAGGACATTTTACGGGCAAAGTTCTTGACATACTTGTAAAAAGTTCTTACTGCAAGGCTTGTGAAGTTTGGGAAGATGAAAAAGACACGGAAGAATTTGAAGAATGGTATGAAACACACAAAGAAACTTGTTCGGCGAATCATGTAGGCAGTGCGGGAAAGATGGAGGTCGATGCTGTAATCGAAATGTTTCGTCGTTCGTGGGAAAATCTTGGAGTGAGATTTTTGTATTACGTCGGGGATGGAAATTCAAAGACTTACTCTGGTATAGTTACAGCTGCTCCTTATGGAGAAACTGTAGTGACGAAAAAAGAATGTGTTGGTCATATTCAAAAACGGATGGGCACCCGTCTACGTTCGTGTAAAAAAAATAATAAAGGACTCGGTGGTAAAGGGAAACTGACTGCTAAATTGATTGACCAATTATCTGTGTATTTTGGCAAGGCTATTCGTGACAACTCTGATTCGGTTGAAAAAATGAAGGATGCCATTTGGGCTACGCTCTATCACAAGATTTCAACCGACAAGAAACCGCAGCATCACAAGTGTCCACGAGGTGCTGACTCGTGGTGCAAATATCAACAAGCAAAGGCCGAGAAGAAGTTGAAGTCTTTCAAACACGATTACACTGCGTTGCCGAAGCAAGTCTTCGATGTAATAAAACCTATTTATGAAAGTCTCACAAACGATCAATTGTTGCAAAGGTGCATTGGAGGTTTCACACAGAACAGCAACGAAAGTTTTAAGCAAATCGTTTGGAAGATCATGCCGAAAACATTACCTGCCAGCTATACTACCGTCAGCATAGCCGCTTACATCGCTACCTGCACTTTTAACGAGGGTACATACGGTTTGCTAGCAGTCTTTGATGCCATGGGGATCAAGTTGGGACCACACGCCCACGCGTTTGCCAAGGCCGAAGATTGTATTCGAGTCGAGAAAGCTAACCGACGATCCCTGGAAAACACTCGAGAGGCGAGGGTAGCTCGGCGGCAACTGAAAATGGCTTCAGATGCAATTAATAAAGCGCAGGAAGGCGAACTATATGGCCCAGGAATAGACGACTCTATGTAAGTTACAACAAAAAAAATTTATCTGCATGCAAATCGTACTCAAAACTTTAAACGCGTTTTTCTCAAAACCATGTTTTCGAAGTCGGTGATCAATGTAACTCGAGAACGGCTTTACCGATCGGGTTGAAATTTATATCACTTCTTCTATACATAGTTTTCCTTCGGATGAACGAAGGATTTTTTTTTTTTGGACAATTATTTTTTTTTCATAGCCAATTTTTGTCAGTGAAATTTTGGTCAAAACAACACTTTTGACTTTCAACGTCCGCCATTTGGTGAAAAATGGAAACTTTTCAAAACCCTTCGTTCAACCCGAGCATTATATCATTAACTAAAGATGCCTCCCTGTTTTGTTGGTTTCAGATAATCCGTCACAGCGTGAGAGTGATCACCGCAAAACCTGTTTTTTTTTGCAGCGTCCTCAGCCATTGATACGTATCGGCTTATTTTGAAACATATTTCTTTAAAAAAATTATAATGTTTACATTAAATATATATCTTTTAAACGGAAGAACTTTTGTTGTAAATTATTTTATCGTTTGGCCGAAAAAAAATCGGAAAAAAGGCCTTTTTTTAACGTTCCAACTAGACCGCACTCCTTAAGGGATTACTTGCAACGTTGATGAATGAGTAACATTGCACTGAACAATTGTGTATTCACAAAAACAATATATCGATCTTAATTCATCGCGAATCGGGTCGCGTTACCGGCACGATAAAATGCATGCTGCTTATTGTTTATAATAAGACGAATCGATTGACCTATGATTTATCCCAGTGACGACTTTTTTAAGTTAATTAAAAAATTGTTATTCGCGAATCGCGCCCCCTTACTCGCACGAAAAATCTTAAAAAGGGTCGTCTGCTGCCAACACGCATGACAGTAGCGACTTTTGCTATTCACGTGCTTATTCTATATAATTAGCCGAATTGATCCCCCTATGTTTCATCCCGCTGACAGCATTTGTTGATTAACAAAAATAAATAGTTCTCCGCGAAAAGGGTCGTGCTGGCCGCACGACTAAATTCACAAAAGGTCGTCTGCTGCCAACCTGCAAGACAGCAGCTACTTTTTCAATTCAGCTGCTTATTGTTTATAATAAGAGGAATCGATTGTCCTATGATTTATCCCGGTGACGACTTTTTTAAATTATTTAAAAAATTGATATTCACGAATAGCGCCTCCATACTCGCACGAAAAATTTCACAAAAGGCCGTCTGCTGCCAACCCGCATGACAGTAGCGACATCTTCTATTTACGTGTTTATTCTACATACTTGGCCGAATCGATCCCCCTATGTTTCATCCCGGTGACGGCATTTGTTGATTAACGAAAATACATTGTTATTCACGAAAAGGGTCGTGCTGGCTGCACGACTAATTTCACAAAAGGTCGTCTGCTGCCAACCTGCATGACAGCAGCTACTTTTTCAATTCAGCTGCTTATTGTTTATAATAAGACGAATCGATTGACCTATGATTTATCCCGGTGACAACTTTGTTAAGTTAATTAAAAAATTGTTATTCCGCAATCGCGCCTCCTTACTCGCACGAAAAATCTCAAAAAAGGACGCCTGCTGCTAACACGCATGACAGTAGTGACTTTTTCTATTTACGTGCTTATTCTATATACTTGGCCGAATCGATCCCCCTATGTTTCATCCCGGTGACGGCTTTTTTAATTAAGAACAAAAAAAGTTATCCGCCATTCGGGTCTCCGTACCCGAACAAAATTTTTGTTTAAAGTCGTCTGCCACCAACACGCATGACAATTGCAACTTGACGATTTTCATGCTTACTCTATATGAATAGACGAAACGATGGACTCATGATTCATCCCGGTGACGGTTGTTTTTAAGCAACAAAAAAACATTATTTCCGCCAGTCAGATATATTCGGCTCATTCACGAGCGGGTCAGTGGTGGGGGTAGGCCCTATGCTGCCTCGCTACGCTACGACCCGAGCGCGTACAGTCACGATAAAAATGTACTGGGTTCGGGCGGGGCGCGTCTGCTAGGTCTGTCTGCCAGCTTCAGCGTCATAGGCCCCGTGGCTAGAAGCAGCGGCCGACATCATAGGTCCTTTCCCGCCAAGTCACTACGGATTTGCCTACGTGTTAGTCATCCAGGACTTATTCATAAAATGGGTTGAGTGCTGTCCTTTGCGAAGGGCGACGCGGAAAAAGATACGGGAAATGCTCGACAAGTCTGGCCTTGTCTCGATGGCACCCCCGAAGTCCTTTTGACCGATAATGGTGCCGAATTTGTTAACGGGAGTCTGAGGACGTGGGCCGAGGACACAGAGGTCTTCCACACCACTACTCCTCCGTACCACCCCCAGGCTAACCCCATAGAACGGATGAAACGGGTACTCAAGACCATGGTCGTTTCCTCCCTTAACAACGATCACCGTGCCTGGGACAAACACCTCCCGAAATTTCGCTTTGCCTGCAAAACGACGCACCATTCCGCGATCGGATGTAGTACCGCCTTCTTAAATTTCGGTCGAACACTGCGGCCACACAATTTTTACCGGCGTTAGACTATGGAGGGACGGGAAATGATCCCTTTGCCCCATGACGTGTGGTCGACCCCCATGCGACAGGTGAAAGTACTCCGCGAAAGAGTCTGTCACAACCTCGAAGAGGCGTATCGGGAACAGTCGAAACGGTACAATAAACACCGTAGCGTCGTATCCTATAAGGTAGGCGATGTCGTGCTAAGGAAATTGCGCGTTCGCTCTTCATCAATGCAATGCGTGGCTGCGAAATGAGCGCCACGATATCAGGATCAGTGTGAGGTTAGTCGAGTCCTGTCTCCCGTGGTGTACGAGCATACGGCCCCCGAAGGAAATGTAATCCCGAAAGTTTCGATAGAAGATCTTAAACTGTATAGCTTTCCCGATTCTCCCTTTATGAACCACCAGGCCACAGTAGCGGAGGACCGTGTTGGAGTGGGTGGTGGGCCGCATCATGGCGCCCCTACTCGCTGAGCGATCCCGGATCCGCGCTCGCGGGGTCACCCCGAGTTGGGCATTAGCACAAAAACTCGTGGAAGCCATGAGCCACCGAGTCAGCATCGGCCGAGTGGACGGGATAGAGCCTTGGATCGTGGACGGGATGGATCAAGTCATGCGAATCTGGGCCGACCTGCTGGAGCAGAAGAGAGGCCAGCCCTTCGAGCCGCACGCCCTCGAAGCCGTGATGCGGCCTCGGGAGCACGGAAGTACTCGCAGGGCAGCCCCCGGAAAAATGGCTGAAGTACGGGAGGAGACGGCCGACACGCCGGTTGAGACGCCAGAGGGGCTCGACAGTCCCGCGGTTGAGCCGGATGCTCGGTCACTGTCGTTGGACGCCGTCTCGACGGACTCGGAGAATGAGGTTCCGAGACCGGGCCCTTCCCGTGAGGTGGAACCGGCCGATCCCGCTCTAAACCGGCCTAAGGAGTGATAGAATTGCGACGGTTGGGGATTCGTGCACTCCAACTGCCCAGAGCCTCGCAGACGTGATCCCATCTGCTTCTCATGTGGTCGTGTGATGTCACGCTAACAAGGGGACAGTACGGCAGTCGGATTTTTGTAATTTTTCGTACTCATGGTACGCGAAGTTCAGAGCTCGAATATTAATATCCCAAAGCAGTTCGACACCATATTCAGAAATTTTCGAGAAAATTGACTTTGAAGTTTTCGAGCGCACTCTTATCCCACAAAGATGCAACGATATTCGAACCGGGCTCGTGGCGTACCCGGTAGCGCTCGAGTCTAGTAATCGCGGGGTCGCTGGTTCGAGTCTCACTTCGAATTTTTTTTTTGTTTCATTTTTTTTAATGAAAAAACGCAAGTCATATTTTTAATTATCTCTTGATTATAAACATACATTTTAAAGTATCAATATTCATAACCAACAACATTTTTAGGATGAAAATGAAAAATGTCGGGTAAGGAATTGAATACTTTATTATTCGGTCTGTATTCGTTTGTTTTATACATCGGGTGTAATGTTACACGAGCCAGAGTGATAACCATTGTAAAAACAAGGAAAACAGTATTTTTCACGGCATCTCGCACACCGTACAAACGCTGCATTGTTACATTCTCAATTTTTTTTTCAATACATCGATCGGAAAACAAACTTCATTCACGTTCATGAAGATTTCTCTTTGATCGCAAAGTTTCGAAGCAAACCACGCATATCTGATCATGTTATTGAAGACCGGAGAAGACAACTGATGATGAACAATAGAATGGATTTTTATGCAATCTTCTCTATCATTAATTTCACATCCTTGTTCAATCAGATAGGCGCAGTTCTGCAGACGCTTTATGCATTTTTTTACTTGGCGGTAAAAATACACGTCACAAGGTTGCACTAATGGAGTGCATTTTGGTGGAATTACCTGCACCGTGCAAGTAGGGGGACGCCTGTCATTTCGAAACACCTCATTGTACATCACGGTATCGGTTTGTACTCGGTACCTCCCCAGGAATCGATAATTAAGAAAAACTTTTCTTTTTTTAGGTAGGATTTCAAAACGTTGGTTAAAAAATCTTTGTATAACTTTGTAGGCAATTTTCCCGATTTCGATGACGTGACTACGACGTTTCCGTATTTTTTTAAGTACTCGTCGACCGATTTTTGAACTCTGGGATCAAATGAACCTGTTGTTTCTTGTAGGCATACGAACACCAGGGGCAACAATTTTCCTGATAGGGTGACAGAGTATTGCGCAGTATAGGAATGGGTGACTTTACTCATATTCTGCCGCTTTACCAGCACTACTTTTGATTCTTTGGTCGCCAGAGTTCTGTCGAACGTCGACTGGTATTGGCATCCTGAAAAAAATAGAAAAGGAATAAATTGAAAATACTATATACGAAAGTCTACATTAATTTTTTATGGAAAATGAGAACAAATTTTGAATACCTGTTTGGTCTGTATTAATGACGAAATCGGGACCAAAGTTTGGTATGACATCACGAGCCTGGATACGAAAATCTTCTGCAGCAGCCAGGATTTCATCCCGCGTTGCGGTTTCTCTTTCCGTTACAAACTTCGTGATTTTTTTTTGGCGAATTCGATGTCTCCGTTTAAATTTCACAACCCACCTATCGGAAGCTTTGAAATCAAAATTTTCAAATTGACTCGCAGCCGATAAAGCCCACTGCTGCAAGTTCCAGGTTGTAACTTGTTGGTTGTTCTGTCGCGCTTCCTCAAAGCGATCGTAACTCCACGAATCGATGGTCGCGTATTTGTCTGTCATGGTTCCTCCGCTTTTTACATGTTTTTCCCATTTTGGCAATTCCTCCATGCGCTTTAAGCGGCTGCACCCGTTTTTTTGCAGAACTTTTAGGCTCCATGTCGGATGTGCTCGAACTATATTGATAACTATCCTTTTATAATCCAGCGGAATATTGTCCGTGTATGATTTCGCCCTTTTCTCCTCTGGCTCATAATTTTCAGAAGAATCTTCGTTGTCAGATGCAGGTTCGTCAAAAGCGTATTCTTCGTCCAATTCATCAAGCATAATTAGTTCTTCATCCGTTACAAACTTTTTTTCGTGTAAAGTTTGTACTGTATAATGAAACAAGTCTTCTGCTAGTAACATTCCCTCTTCATTGTCAGTAATTACCTCCGATGGTGTTGGGGCCACAAGATTATTTTGTGTGAGAATTTGTTCGTAATATACGAGGGCATCCTTCAATCGTAATTTTGAAACTTCACTGCACAAAGAATATTCAATATCATCTTGTGCCGTCGAAGGCCCAGGCACCTCGTCGTCTCCCACGCCCGACATTTTGATCTTTTTTTATCGAATATTCTACAAAATCGTGCACCACGCCGAAAAACAGTACTTGCGGCTCCGAAAACCAACGGTCGAATGCTACTTCAAACAGGCATTCCTTGCGGAAGACGCCGTATCCCTTCCACCCGTTCTGGAATTCCCAGAAATCTTTTGTGCACAAGCAGCTGTGCCCGCTTCGCAGGTAGTTGATCAGGACAAAGGCAAACGATGTACGCAGAACTGTTATTCACAATATCGACGGTTGCCAAAGCAAGCGTTATATTCACATATTTCAACATTTATTCTTCTATTTATATTCCTATTAATCTACAAGGGAGTTTATGCAAATATTATTAATGGATATTTTTACGTCGCCTATTCGCAATTTCAAGCAAGAGATAATCAAAAATAAGACTTGCGTTTATCATTGACAATTATAATTACATATATGTGAATTAGCATAGATTTTGATTTTTATCCCGGGATTATTTATTTATTTTTTTATAAATAATCACCTATTGTTATATATAAATAATATATGATCATATATGAGAAAATATATAGTTATGTATAACTATAATGAATTTTGTACATAAATAACTTTATATGGATTTTGTCCATATATAAACATATATAGATATATTATATTAATTATATATAATAATATGTGATTATATACAACAAAAATTTATCGGGATATTTAAATGACGGAGGTATGCGAATTAAAAAAAAAATGAAAAAAAAAAAAAAATTCGAAGTGAGACTCGAACCAGCGACCCCGCGATTACTAGACTCGAGCGCTACCGGGTACGCCACGAGCCCGGTTCGAATATCGATGCATCTTTGTGGGATAAGAATGCGCTCGAAAACTTCAAAGTCAATTTTCTCGAAAATTTCTGAATATGGCGTCGAACTGCTTTGGGATATTAATATTCGAGCTCTGAACTTCACGTACCATGAGTACGAAAAATTACAAAAATCCGACTGCCGTACTGTCCCCTTGTAAGATCGTGCCCGAGGTGCAGTGGATGGTGGCGTGCTTGAGGGCGGGTGGGACGCGCGAACCCAGGCTCCGGAGAGCAAGAAAGGGGCCGGAGAATAGGCCTCCTTGTATTTCCATTTTTTTTCTTCTTCTCTCCTTTCTTTTTTTTGTCTGCGTCCTACTCGCGGGTTCCCCCACTCCTTCCTTCTCTTCGTGTACCTGTAATGTCGCGAGAAAAAGCACTATTTCTTTTTCCTCTCTTATTTTATTCAACTCCGGCAAAAACGCGGGCTTACCCGATGCCACATGGAAATCGTGGAAAACTACGAAAACCAATACACACGATAACGGCATTCTCAATTTTCGACGGGTCCTCATATTTTCTTTAGAATTAGGCGTACCACAGCCGAAACGAAATATATCGATAAGAAGCGAGCGTCGCGCATAATTTCCCACGCGAGAGCACAGTCGGTCTTAACCATATCTACACGCAACCCTCAAACGCAGTTGATGATAAAATCCTTAGCCATAAGAACGTACAACACACAAAGGCACACGAAAATATCGAAATCCTTACTCCACAAAAATATACATTCTGATCCGGCAATAAAACTACGTTGGTGTTTCCCATGCGCTCTCACACCTGGGTCAACAAAGCCTATCTTAAGGCAAGCGCGGCGACGCGACCAAGGCCCTTTTTCCTTCCTATATTTTTCCAACGCTCCAGATAAGGAGCGTTGGAAGAGTGTCCCATCATCACTCGCTGAGAAAAGTCTCTATTCAGTCTCTATCGCGTACGAGCAAAAATCAAGCAACAACGTTCACCGGAACAATTACAAAAACTGTCTCCATAAAGCGAACGCGAACTTTAACGTCCAAATTATACTTTATAATAACGCGAACTACAAGAATTTTATTAAGTGTCTAAGTTGAATGTGTACATCGTATTGTTTTACGTAAATCGTAATTTAATTTCAACCTCGTCTCGCGATAAATACCCACATGTTAAATTTTTGTGTCGACGTGAGCCATCATTGTTACCAAGCGTGCGCAACCGAGGGGTCCGACCTACCTGCGGAGGCCCGAGCCCTACGACTATAAACAGATTAGCGTATCCACGACGCATCGGCAAATGTAAGCAAAATATTTTATGTATATTTTTGTATTATTAATTTAATAGATTTAACCAAATTGGTTAATTGTAATAAACCCCGAATTCTCAATCATTTGCGTAAATCAATTCATTTATCAATCGAGTCACTGCGTCGTTCCCACATTTGCATGCACCTTTCCCTTTTACACCCTCATCCCGAACTAGTGCGCTAGGCGTAGGCTAAAAAGAGGGAACCACGATAGGTATATGCCCACGTCCCCTCAGGACGTGACATACTTTTTGTGTTTTTTTTTGTAAGGAGGAGCGGTGAGGAGTGAGCCCCAATATAAATAAATGATAAAAGAACGGTAGTTGGACCCTCGGCGCTTCTTTCCCCCTCCCCTTCCGTCAACCTGGAGGTACGGGGTTCCTGTAGGTATTGTCGTGGTATGGCGTCTGAGACTCCCGTGAACATCGGCGACGTGAATCGGGTGTGTAGCGGACATTATTGTCTTTTGACTCTATTTGACCATAATGATGGCGCGGGAGGGCGCTACGGAATCGGGCGTGATGGAGGTCGTCGCCACGTGGCGCGATTGACGGATTAGCCGGGCAGGGCCGAGATCTCGGCCGTAGCGGCCGATGTCGGGGCCGCCATCGCAGCCATGAAACGATTCCGTAGGGTCCTGAGTAGCGATTTACTTTATATTAATTCCGTCTGTATTTCTTTTTTATTTTTTCCTACAATGTTAACCCGATCTCGAGGTTTCCCCTGCGGAAGGAAGTACGCGTCGTCAAGGAGTAGAACATCTGAGGCAGTGGTGATGGCGAAGTAAAACGTTCGCCCGGGGCTGAAGATCGGGAAAGCGCGGAGGCTCGTAGACGGCTAAGCGTTCGGGGAGGCCAACGTTCCCGTGAAAATCCCAAAGCTCGCGACTCCCATATTATCCGGAGAGACTAGTTTATCGGGGACGGATCCACGAGCGGACTCCCCCCCGCCACGAGGTTCATCTTATCCCGCGTAACACGGAAGATCGAAATGGTCCCCCGACCGGTGGAAGTTTCGACGCGGGTCGCGGTTTTTGTTCCCGTCGATACCCGAGCCTCGTGAGGCCAGCGCGCTGATTCTATTAGTTCGTTTCGGGTGTTATGAGATTCGAAATCCGCGCTAAAATCATAGGCGAACTCACGAAACAATCGGCACAGGACTACCCTCTCGCGCGAAGCTAGAGATAAACGAGAGGAGCGGGGAAGGGTACGGGTACGCGTCTCGCACGCCTGCCGGCCTGCCGGGCAGCTTCTCGCAAGATACCGAGCCAGAAGGACGTGTGACGACGAGCGTAAGGCGGCCATTTATTCTTGCCGGTGAGCTCAGCGTTGTTCTCCGCGATAGTCCGCGTAGATATCAGTAGAAGAGCTAGGGCGGTTCTAACGCAGGGATCTCAGGGGGGAGCGGGGCGGCGGGGTTCAGCGCGCGGAAGCCAAGTGCCTGGTGGAGGGGGGGGGGGGGGGTCCAGCGCGAGGATGTGACGTCATGCCATGGGTCTCTGTGGAGGGGGTAGCCATGTGGTCCGAAGAGCGACTGTCGGGAGGGGGAAGCCGTCGTCGACGAGTGTTTTGTGGGGGCGGGGGTCAGGTAGTGGTGAGCGACCGTTGAAAACCCATAAATCTCCTAATTTATTATAGATATAAAAAAGATTAGCATCGATGCAGTGTTTTTCTTTCTACACTATTTAGTCCGTGTGAAAATAAAACTCACACACACACGATGTGTGCATGTAATGGTCATATATGGGTAGGCAAATCTCGTTAATTTGAAGCGATACATGAAGGGGACGGCTTTTCTTTCCTTAACTATCCCTGTGGGGTAGCCATCTGCTGTCCAGAAAAGTGTGCACTCGTGGAGGTGAAAGCTGGCCAGGCTCGCCAATCATTGACTTTCGCGATCTCTACAGAACAGCGTCTAGGTCATGGAGACTGAACTGGCGTATTATACAGAGCATCATAGACTTTTCAATATATGTTGCCGCGTGTTCCAGTATGTATGAAGTCTGTCACGAATCATAGGGCTTTTCGCAGAGCAACATCAAACCTATTCAAGTGACACTTGAAGCTTTACAAAACTTACCAAATCAGCCATATTCTTAAGGCATTTTTTTTTCTACGTCGACATTCGAAGCCACCCTCCGAGCATAGGGAACATTTTGAAAAAATAACATTCCGCTCAAGTAATGTCTTGACTATCCGAAACACATATACGAAAGCGAGGTATTTATTACATTTTTTGCCTTTTATTTATATTTATTTTAATTTATTTTATTTTATTTTTATTTTATATATTTATTTATTTTTATTTTTTCTCCCGTTGAACCCCGACCGGCTCGTTCTGTGTATGAATTTATTTTTCATGCTTGCCGCGATAAAAGATATCAACGTGATATTAAAAAACTCTGGTGGAGGTGATTCTATTTTCCGAGCTAGAAGGGAACATTTTCCGAGCTAGAAGAGAACGACAAAAATATTTTCTGATGGGAGACCGTTTTTAATCATCGACAGCGCTCAAAAGTGGCCACACTTTGAATGAAGCAGTGAGTTAACATATCTCTCTGGGAAGACTTTTCAACTCGTTAATATGGAGAACAACAATCAACCATCAGAAGAAATCTTGCACAACCAAGCCACGCTCCTAAGTTCGATCGACGACTTTTGCTGTGTGGAGACAACAGATCGTCGAGTTCATCGAAGTACGGAAGACGCAAAGCCGAATTAAGCGCCAACGATTATGAACTAAACATCAATAGTCATTGATAGGCCAAATATCGCATCGGGAAGGATTGAAGTATTCCATGTACAGGCATTTTATAAGCATGGGTGTAGGACACAGCGGTGAAGGGTTAATGTGGCGAGAACTCGACTTGAACGCGTGATGGTCTATACTTTAACCCCGGCTCGATGAATTTCAACAACGTGGAAGTGGTTGAGCTTTACGAAAAATACGAAATCTTACAATAAATGTGAATAAGTATAAATCAATACGCGTTGAATGTTATATCCCATTGCCACGGGAAATAATGATTATGAAGGCTGCGATTAATGTGCAATCAAGAGATAATACACGTTTCGCATGGGTGACAGCCACAGCTTTATACCCAGCTGAACGAAACAGTGACCACGGATCTTCTTACATGCATTATTCAACGGTATTGAATCTATCGAATATTGGATTCCCAGGAACTATAGGTCAAATAAAAAATAAAAAAATTGTGCTTCAAAACAATTTATCCATCGACGTGTATACCACCGAAGAAGACATTGCTCCGATACGCGTGGCTCAACATCAGAAGAAGAAGAAAAGCATATCAATTTGCTATACATACAAGATACCGAAGATAACAATGTATAACATATCACATAGATAAAGAACCTATCAAGCCTCGTGAGCGCAGAACAGAGGCAGCCATTGAAAAAATATAGATATGCCATCGGTGTGTGAAGTTAACACAATTACTATACCGTCATATGTGCTAGACGACTTAAACAACAATCCAGTATTTCGCAGGTGTCTGCATTAGATTAGATCAACGGATAAACTACAATCACATGAGATCGATTATGGAGCAATAAAGCACTGTGCCATCCGACTATCAAATGATACCAATAAGTGGTTCCAAATCATCAACTTCAATCGGAAAGCAACACATCCATTCACTGTAGATGCCTATTTGGAGTGTTTTTTTTTAACTAATTATAGAGAGAAGATGAGAGTGTGCAAAGACTGATGGGAAGAACGTAGCAGAGGATATGTACCAATATCATGAAGCATTTACTTTTGATTACCACGTGTGTTTTTCATATGATGAATCGCTATCATAGTATCGACCACATCACAGCGCCGATTTCATATCATAGTTCGTGACAGAACTGGAAAAACTAGTGCTGTGCATAAAATACATTTTCTACGAAAATTAATGCTCGTCATGAGTTAATTCTAATACCTTCACGCTATGGCAATAATTGTGCATTCAGTCATCATCAACCACTAGAGGTAGAAGTTGAATTACTCAAGATACAATGGCATATGCCCCACATAATATTAGATGAGATCAATAAATTATCATTACTTCGAACATTGGAAAGTGAACATACTTGGAAAGTGAATATACTTGAATATGAGTTGTTCGCTCTTGGGATCTATACGACTGTTCATCGCTTCAAAGCACAACGAAACATTCATGGACCGAAAAAGCTGCCTCCCAACTAGAGAAACCAAAATATGTAATTGGTGCGGTGCAGACTGGTAAAAAGATAATGAATGGTAAAGGACATTATATTATTCACCGACTGCAAAATCACAAGTGCTAAACTTTATCTCAATTCAGCATTCTTTTCTCAAGATGATTCGAATTAGGACTTCAAAAAAGTTTCGACATTTTGTTCAATATGTACTCTCGATTTTGTAAATACCATTGTGACTGCAATAGTGATCGTTCTTTACTAACCATCGCCAAGTCTTAATGTAACGGCCCTCCCACTGTCAATGATTGATCACATCAGAACGAGCCTGTAAAAAAAATGCTACCGTAGATGTGAGAATAGAGTTCGAATGCAAAGAAGATTCACCACTGAATACAACTGCATATTGTTTTAATCTTACATGATCGCATTGTTGACTATTGTCCATTGACCGACATTATCCATAAAATTGCATAGATCGGCAAAATCTGCGAGATACGAAGCATCATGGTCGATTCGCAATCATCATGGTCTAAAGTGGGCATATGGAAACGTTCCATATAGCATGGCTGAAGGTTCAATAACAGCTGGAGTTGAAGGTTCAACGGACGGCGATATGTGTCCTATCGTATATGTTGAGGGTCATGAAAAACGAGAATGGCTAGCTGATATAATAAATATGAAAAATGAGCTATTTATTGAATCGTTGAATATAGTCTTTGACGATATGGATGTCTCAAGTAAATTAGATGGAAGTTTTACTCTACGATGTGAAAAGCATAAAAACAGTTGTGCCTTACAAAATGTATTAAAAATATTTAATTGGTGGCTGAATCATAAAGATTCATGCAAATAAAAGAAATGTAACATTATGTACTTTTTATTCTCCTCAACCCGTACTTAGTTATGTCCGCATCACCTCATATCGGATTGTGCAACTGAATACTATATTACATTCGAATGTGAACCATTTTTTTGTATGGAATTTGATTCAAAATAAATTAATATAATCGCCCAATGCTAATCGAAGACATTTATCAGTATACGTTCGTTAGATGTTCGTGAACCGTTTGTTGGAAGTTTGCGAGGCATTCGCAGATTTTCGATAGTCGTTCGTGAAACGTTCCATAGACTTCCGGAGACATTCATAAGACGTTCGAAGCCATTTAAGAGACCTTAGAAAACATTCACAAGGCGTTTGAAGACACGCATGAAGGGTTCAAAGAGTTTCAAGAGACTTTCTACGACGCTCATGAGGCGTTTGAAGATGTTCGTGAGACATTCAAGAGACTTTCGAAAACGTTCATAAGACGTTTGAAGACATTCATGCGAGGTGCGAAGACCTTCAGAGACTTTCGAAGACATTCAAGAGATCTTTGACAATATTTATAATACGTTTGAAGACATCGATGAGGGGTTCGACGACGCTTGAGAGACTTTCAAAAACATTCACGAGGAGTTTGAAGATGTTCAAGAAACTTTCGAATACGTTCAAGAGACTTTCGGAGACATTCATAATACGTTTGAAGACATTCATGAAGAGTTCGAGGACGCTTGAGAAACTTTCAAAGACATTCACGAGGGGTTCGAAGACGTTCAAGAGACTTTCGACGACATTCATAAGACGTTTGAAGACATGCATGAGGCCTTCGAAGAGTTTCAAGAGACTTTCAACGACCATTATGAGACGTATGAAGATGTTCGTGAGACATTCAAAAGACTTTCAAAAACGTTCATAAGAAGTTTGAAGACATTTATGAGAGGTGCGAAGACCTTCAGAGACTTTCGAAGACATTCAAGAGATCTTCAACGATATTCATAATACGTTTGACGACATCGATAGGGGGGTTCGACGACGGTTTAGAGACTTTCAGAGACATTCACGAGGGGTTTGAAGATGTTCAAGAAACTTTCGAATACGTTCAAGAGACTTTCGACGACATTCATAATACGTTTGAAGACATTCATGGGGGGGGGGGGGGGGGGGGTTCGATGACGCTTGAGAGCCTTTCAAAGACATTCACGAGGGGTTCGAAGACGTTAAAGAGACTTTCGACGACATTCATAAGACGTTTGAAGACATGCATGAGGCCTTCAAAGAGTTTCGAGAGACTTTCCACAACGATCATGAGACGTATGAAGATGTTCGTGAGACATTCAAAAGACTTTCGAAAACGTTCATAAGAAGTTTGAAGATATTCATGAGAGGCGCGAAGACCTTCAGAGACTTTCGACGACATTCATAATACGTTTGAAGACATTCATGAGGGGTTCGAAGACGCTTGAGAGACTTTCAAAAACATTCACGAGGGGTTCGAAGACGTTAAAGAGACTTTCGACGGCGTACATAATACGTTTGAAGACATTGATGTGGGGTTCGAAGACGCTTAAGAGACTTACAAAGACATTTACGGGAGGTTTAAAGACGTTCAAGAGGCTTTCGAAGACGTTTAGAAATCTTCGACGACATGCATAATACGATCTTCGACGACATCCATAAACCGAAGACTTTCATGACGTTTCAGTTTCGCTGGAATTGTTTCGGTTCGTTTGGGATTTTCACAGTTTTGGTGGAACGTGTTTAAGTTTGTTTGGGTGTTTGAGTTTGTTTTGGTTCAAACACCCAAACAATTCGAGCGAAACTGAAACGTTATGAAAGTCTTCGGTTTATGGATGTCGTCGAAGATCGTATTATGCATGTCGTCGAAGATTTCTGAACGTCTTCGAAAGCCTCTTGAACGTCTTTAAACCTCCCGTAAATGTCTTTGTAAGTCTCTTAAGCGTCTTCGAACCCCACATCAATGTCTTCAAACGTATTATGTACGCCGTCGAAAGTCTCTTGAACGTCTTCGAACCCCTCGTGTATGTTTTTGAAAGTCTCTCAAGCGTCTGCGAACCCCTCATGAATGTCTTCAAACGTATTATGAATGTCGTCGAAAGTCTCTTGAACGTATTCGAAAGTTTCTTGAACGTCTTCAAACCCCTCGTGAATGTCTTTGAAAGTCTTTAAAACGTCGTCGAACCCCTCATCGATGTCGTCAAACGTATTATGAATATCGTTAAAGATCTCTTGAATGTCTTCGAAAGTCTCTGAAGGTCGTCGAACCCCTCATCGATGTCGTCAAACGTATTATGAATATCGTTAAAGATCTCTTGAATGTCTTCGAAAGTCTCTGAAGGTCTTCGCACCTCTCATGAATGTCTTCAAACTTCTTATGAACGTTTTCGAAAGTCTTTTGAATGTCTCACGAACATCTTCATACGTCTCATGATCGTCGTGGAAAGTCTCTCGAAACTCTTTGAAGGCCTCATGCATGTCGTCAAACGTCTTATGAATGTCGTCGAAAGTCTCTTGAACGTCTTCGAACCCCTCGTGAATGTCTTTGAAAGGCTCTCAAGCGTCATCGAACCCCCCCCCCCCCCCCCATGAATGTCTTCAAACGTATTATGAATGTCGTCGAAAGTCTCTTGAACGTATTCGAAAGTTTCTTGAACATCTTCAAACCCCTCGTGAATGTCTCTGAAAGTCTCTAAAACGTCGTCGAACCCCCCTATCGATGTCGTCAAACGTATTATGAATATCGTTGAAGATCTCTTGAATGTCTTCGAAAGTCTCTGAAGGTCTTCGCACCTCTCATAAATGTCTTCAAACTTCTTATGAACGGTTTCGAAAGTCTTTTGAATGTCTCACGAACATTTTCAAACGTCTCATGATCGTCGTAGAAGGTTTCTTGAAACTCTTTGAAGGCCTCATGCATGTCTTCAAACGTCTTATGAATGTCGTCGAAAGTCCCTTGAACGTCTTCGAACCCCTCGTGAACGTCTTTGAAAGTCTCTCAAGCGTCTTCGATCCGCTCATGAATGTCTTCAAACGTATTATGAATGTTGTCGATAGTCTCTAGAACGTATTCGAAAGTTATTTGAACGTCTTCAAACCCTTCGTGCATGTCTTTGAAAGTCTCTAAAACATCGTCGATCCCCTCATCGATCTCTTCAAACGTATTATGAATATTGTCAAAGCACTCTTGAATATCTTCAAAAGTCTCTGAACGTCTTCGAACCCCTCGGGAATGTCTTTGAAAGTCTCTCAAGCGTCTTCGAACCGCTGATAAATGTAATCAAACGTATTATGAATGTCGTCGAAAGTCTCTTGAACGTATTCGAAAGTTTCTTGAACATCTTCAAACCCCTCGTGAATGTCTCTGAAAGTCTTTAAAACGTCGTCGAACCCCCCTATCGATGTCGTCAAACGTATTATGAATATCGTTAAAGATCTCTTGAATGTCTTCGAAAGTCTCTGAAGGTCTTCGCACCTCTCATGAATGTCTTCAAACTTCTTATGAACGTTTTCGAAAGTCTTTTGAATGTCTCACGAACATCTTCATACGTCTCATAATGGTCGTTGAAAGTCTCTTGAAACTCTTCGAAGGCCTCATGCATGTCTTCAAACGTCTTATGAATGTCGTCGAAAGTCTCTTGAACGTCTTCGAACCCCTCGTGAATGTCTTTGAAAGTTTCTCAAGCGTCCTCGAACTCTTCATGAATGTCTTCAAACGTATTATGAATGTCTCCGAAAGTCTCTTGAACGTATTCGAAAGTTTCTTGAACATCTTCAAACTCCTCGTGAATGTTTTTGAAAGTCTCTCAAGCGTCGTCGAACCCCTCATCGATGTTTTCAAACGTATTATAAATATTGTCAAAGATCTCTTGAATGTCTTCGAAAGTCTCTGAAGGTCTTCGCACCTCGCATGAATGTCTTCAAACGTCTTATGAACGTTTTCGAAAGTCTCTTGAATGTCTCACGAACATCTTCAAACGCCTCATGAGCGTCGTAGAAAGTCTCTTGAAACTCTTTGAACCCTTCATGCGTGTCTTCAAACGCCTTGTGAATGTTTTCTAACGTCTCTTAAATGGCTTCGAACGTCTTATGAATGTCTCCGGAAGTCTATGGAACGTTTCACGAACGACTATCGAAAATCTTCGAATGCCTCGCAAACTTCCAACAAACGGTTCACGAACATCTAACGAACGTATACTGATAAATGTCTTCGATTATCATTGGGCGATTATATTAATTTATTTTGAATCAAATTCCATACAAAAAAATGGTTCACATTCGAATGCAATATAGTATTCAGTTGCACAATCCGATATGAGGTGATGCGGACATAACTAAGTACGGGTTGAGGAGAATAAAAAGTACATAATGTTACATTTCTTTTATTTGCATGAATCTTTATGATTCAGCCACCAATTAAATATTTTTAATACATTTTGTAAGGCACAACTGTTTTTATGCTTTTCACATCGTAGAGTAAAACTTCCATCTAATTTACTTGAGACATCCATATCGTCAAAGACTATATTCAACGATTCAATAAATAGCTCATTTTTCATATTTATTATATCAGCTAGCCATTCTCGTTTTTCATGACCCTCAACATATACGACAGGACACATATCGCCGTCCGTTGAACCTTCAACTCCAGCTGTTATTGAACCTTCAGCCATGCTATATGGAACGTTTCCATATGCCCACTTTAGACCATGATGATTGCGAATCGACCATGATGCTTCGTATCTCGCAGATTTTGCCGATCTATGCAATTTTATGGATAATGTCGGTCAATGGACAATAGTCAACAATGCGATCATGTAAGATTAAAACAATATGCAGTTGTATTCAGTGGTGAATCTTCTTTGCATTCGAACTCTATTCTCACATCTACGGTAGCATTTTTTTTACAGGCTCGTTCTGATGTGATCAATCATTGACAGTGGGAGGGCCGTTACATTAAGACTTGGCGATGGTTAGTAAAGAACGATCACTATTGCAGTCACAATGGTATTTACAAAATCGAGAGTACATATTGAACAAAATGTCGAAACTTTTTTGAAGTCCTAATTCGAATCATCTTGAGAAAAGAATGCTGAATTGAGATAAAGTTTAGCACTTGTGATTTTGCAGTCGGTGAATAATATAATGTTCTTTACCATTCATTATCTTTTTACCAGTCTGCACCGCACCAATTACATATTTTGGTTTCTCTAGTTGGGAGGCAGCTTTTTCGGTCCATGAATGTTTCGTTGTGCTTTGAAGCGATGAACAGTCGTATAGATCCCAAGAGCGAACAACTCATATTCAAGTATGTTCACTTTCCAAGTATGTTCACTTTCCAATGTTCGAAGTAATGATAATTTATTGATCTCATCTAATATTATGTGGGGCATATGCCATTGTATCTTGAGTAATTCAACTTCTACCTCTAGTGGTTGATGATGACTAAATGCACAATTATTGCCATAGCGTGAAGGTATTAGAATTAACTCATGACGAGCATTAATTTTCGTAGAAAATGTATTTTATGCACAGCACTAGTTTTTCCAGTTCTGTCACGAACTATGATATGAAATCGGCGCTGTGATGTGGTCGATACTATGATAGCGATTCATCATATGAAAAACACACGTGGTAATCAATAGTAAATGCTTCATGATATTGGTACATATCCTCTGCTACGTTCTTCCCATCAGTCTTTGCACACTCTCATCTTCTCTCTATAATTAGTAAAATAAAAACACTCCAAATAGGCATCTACAGTGAATGGATGTGTTGCTTTCCGATTGAAGTTGATGATTTGGAACCACTTATTGGTATCATTTGATAGTCGGATGGCGCAGTGCTTTATTGCTCCATAATCGATCTCATGTGATTGTAGTTTATCCGTTGATCTAATCTAATGCAGACACCTGCGAAATACTGGATTGTTGTTTAAGTCGTCTAGCACATATGACGGTATAGTAATTGTGTTAACTTCACACACCGATGGCATATATATATTTTTTCAATGGCTGCCTCTGTTCTGCGCTCACGAGGCTTGATAGGTTCTTTATCTATGTGATATGTTATACATTGTTATCTTCGGTATCTTGTATGTATAGCAAATTGATATGCTTTTCTTCTTCTTCTGATGTTGAGCCACGCGTATCGGAGCAATGTCTTCTTCGGTGGTATACACGTCGATGGATAAATTGTTTTGAAGCACAATTTTTTTATTTTTTATTTGACCTATAGTTCCTGGGAATCCAATATTCGATAGATTCAATACCGTTGAATAATGCATGTAAGAAGATCCGTGGTCACTGTTTCGTTCAGCTGGGTATAAAGCTGTGGCTGTCACCCATGCGAAACGTGTATTATCTCTTGATTGCACATTAATCGCAGCCTTCATAATCATTATTTCCCGTGGCAATGGGATATAACATTCAACGCGTATTGATTTATACTTATTCACATTTATTGTAAGATTACGTATTTTTCGTAAAGCTCAACCACTTCCACGTTGTTGAAATTCATCGAGCCGGGGTTAAAGTATAGACCATCACGCGTTCAAGTCGAGTTCTCGCCACATTAACCCTTCACCGCTGTGTCCTACACCCATGCTTATAAAATGCCTGTACATGGAATACTTCAATCCTTCCCGATGCGGTATTTGGCCTATCAATGACTATTGATGTTTAGTTGATAATCGTTGGCGCTTAATTCGGCTTTGCGTCTTCCGTACTTCGATGAACTCGACGATCTGTTGTCTCCACACAGCAAAAGTCGTCGATCGAACTTAGGAGCGTGGCTTGGTTGTGCAAGATTTCTTCTGATGGTTGATTGTTGTTCTCCATATTAACGAGTTGAAAAGTCTTCCCAGAGAGATATGTTAACTCACTGCTTCATTCAAAGTGTGGCCACTTTTGAGCGCTGCCGATGATTAAAAACGGTCTCCCATCAGAAAATATTTTTGTCGTTCTCTTCTAGCTCGGAAAATGTTCCCTTCTAGCTCGGAAAATAGAATCACCTCCACCAGAGTTTTTTAATATCACGTTGATATCTTTTATCGCGGCAAGCATGAAAAATAAATTCATACACAGAACGAGCCGGTCGGGGTTCAACGGGAGCAAAAAAAATTAATAAATAAAATAAAAATAAAATAAAATAAATTAAAATAAATATAAATAAAAGGCAAAAAAATGTAATAAATACCTCGTTTTCGTATATGTGTTTCGGATAGTCAAGACATTACTTGAGCGGAATGTTATTTTTTCAAAATGTTCCCTATGCTCGGAGGGTGGCTTCGAATGTCGACGTAGAAAAAAAATGCCTCAAGAATATGGCTGATTTGGTAAGTTTTGTAAAGCTTCAAGTGTCACTTGAATAGGTTTGATGTTGCTCTGCGAAGAGCCCTATGATTCGTGACAGACTTCATACATACTGGAACACGCGGCAACATATATTGAAAAGTCTATGATGCTCTGTATAATACGCCAGTTCAGTCTCCATGACCTAGACGCTGTTCTGTAGAGATCGCGAAAGTCAATGATTGGCGAGCCTGGCCAGCTTTCACCTCCACGAGTGCACACTTTTCTGGACAGCAGATGGCTACCCCACAGGGATAGTTAAGGAAAGAAAAGCCGTCCCCTTCATGTATCGCTTCAAATTAACGAGATTTGCCTACCCATATATGACCATTACATGCACACATCGTGTGTGTGTGAGTTTTATTTTCACACGGACTAAATAGTGTAGAAAGAAAAACACTGCATCGATGCTAATCTTTTTTATGTCTATAATAAATTAGGAGATTTATGGGTTTTCAACGGTCGCTCACCACTACCTGACCCCCGCCCCCACAAAACACTCGTCGACGACGGCTTCCCCCTCCCGACAGTCGCTCTTCGGACCACATGGCTACCCCCTCCACAGAGACCCATGGCATGACGTCACGTCCTCGCGCTGGACCCCCCCCCCCCTCCACCAGGCACTTGGCTTCCCCGCGCTGGACCCCGCCGCCCCGCTCCCCCCTGAGATCCCTGCGTTAGAACCGCCCTAGCTCTTCTACTGATATCTGACCGTGTCGTCGATCCTCGATCTTGGGTATTCTTTTCTTGTGGCCACGGCCTCTGTCGCGTTTCTGTAATTGTTCACGAAGCTAGCGCGTATTTTCGGAAAATCGTGTCGTGGGCGCGCGCGGCAGGCTCAATTCCGTTTCACGATGAGCCTTGGCTCGAAACATTTGTTGGCTTGATGTAAACAGTGTAAATGATCGTGTGTGAGGCGACTTACGACGCGTCGACCTCGGAGGTCCCTCTGCCCACGACGAGGCTTGAGCGAGGGGAAGGGGGAGAAGGTTACCCTCCGGCCGAGATATCTTCACGGAGAACCAGCCTCCCGTTTGCCATCGGGGTGCGGGTTCGAACCCGTGCGGGCTCCCGTCCGTATTAATTACATCTACAGGGTGCCCCTTTCCCCGGCGTAAGGACTTTCTCGGCTTCGTTGCGGGGGAGAGGTTGCCGAGTGTCGACGCCTGCGTAAGTAACGACCAGGGCATTTCTCCGGGATACTCTCTCTTTCGGTAATACTCGGCTGGGTAACCGATTAGCGGGGGCCCGGTTTCGAAATCTTAGTATGGTCGGTAGGGGGAAGAGAGAAGCCAAGCCAAGCTGGACGTAGTCTGTGTGTGTGCGTAGGCCACGGTCAGAGTTGGTGTGTGTGCGCTTGAGATTAATTGCCCCGCGAGATTCCACGCGTATTGTTTATTTTTTTGTCTTTTGGTTTTTGACCCCGTGTTCCCGGCAAAGGAAGGGAATCGTTGACCAAATATGAAATAAATCCCCTGGCGATATTGAATTTTAATCTTTCGGCACGTGACTGACACCTGACCCATCTCCTCTACCTTACTCACGAGGCTGCAGTTTAGCCGGACACTGCGTTCCTTTTTCTCGTCCCGACAAGCCGATCTTCGGCTGGCGCCCTTTATAAATTGTCGGGATAGGAAGAGGGAAGTTTTGTGACTCGGTCCTTTTCGTAGCTCCCTTGATGTTATAGTCACAATATGTGTGTGCGTGTGCGTGTGCGTGTGTGTGTGTGTGTGTGTGTGTGTGCGCGCGCGCGCGTGTGTGTGTGTGCGTGCGTGCGTGTGTGTGTTTTTTTTAGAGAGGTTTAGCGGGAAAATGCCTCCGCACCGTAGCAAATAATTGCCGTGTGTCGGGCTTGCACCGACTAAAAACCCCCATTCCTCTGTGGCCTTACAAATTCTCCCGCGGGACGACCGCTAGGTATTACATCGCGGGAGAGGCCTTAGCCGTAGCTCTTCCTGCAGTGTTGTCAGACGACCTTACATCCCCCGTTCCACTCTAGATGTTATGAGTGGTTTAGGGGTTCGTGTCGCTGATTTAATCTATGACTGCCTGGTCTTCCGGCGTCGGCTTCTTCCTCGCACGTTCTGCACGTCGCAACTCCTTCATCGCTGCGGCAGCATAAGCCGATACCGCTGTCCATGCGTCTGCTGACTTCAGTATCAACTCAACTAGGTTGTCCGGGGTGATGCATGTCTCCAGCTGATCCTCGACTATCGCGCGGGAGGCACTAAAACGTGGGCATTGGAACAATGCATGTTCAGCGTTCTCCTCGACTGCTACACATGCTGGGCAGTCCGGGGAATCTTCATAATTAAACTTATAGAGATGAGCCCGAAAACAGCCGTGTCCTGAGATCACTTGAGTGAGATAATAGTTGAGCTCCCCGTGTAGACGGATCACCCATATCTCCACCTTCGGGATTAGTCGATGTGTCCATCTTCCCTTGGGACAAGCATCCCACATCGTCTGCCACTGGTTGAGACTGGCTGCTCTCGCTTCTGTCCTTGCATAACTGGGGTTTCTAGCTCCCTTCTGCTGGTACATCGATCTACACTCCTCGGCAAGCACCTCAATGGGCAGCATTCCCGCGATAACGTTGATAGCGTCCTCGGAGACAGTGCGAAACGCACAGACTACCCTCAAGGCACTGACGCGATACGTTGCTGCAGCCTTCCTGCGGTACTCCTGGATTTTCAGTGCATCAGCCCATATGGGTATGCCATAGGTGAGCACTGAGGTCGTCACTGATGACAGCAGTTTCCTCCTCTTCTGTCTGGGGCCACCAACATTAGGCATGAGTCGCGCCAGTGTGGTAGCCACCCCAGCGGCCTTTCTGCTGATCTGCTCGGTTTGCTCTTTGAAGTTCAGCCTGGCGTCGAGAATCACACCCAGGTACCGAATGAACGGTTGGGATGTGATTTCGGAGTTTCCAACCCCGAGCGTCACCGTTTCCATCACCTTCCTGGTGGATACGAGCAGTACTTCTGTTTTGTGGGCTGCAAGATGCAGTCCAACAGAAGACATCCATTCCTTTATCTTGGCGAAAGCTTCGCCGAAGAGTGCGGTGATTTGCTCCAGGAATTTGGCGATGACAATCAGCGCGGCGTCATCTGCGAACGCTACGATGGACACTCCTTTCGGCAATTTTAATAGCAGCAGATCATTGTACATGATGATCCACAGAAGCGGTCCAAGTACAGAGCCCTGAGGAACTCCTCCAGTCACCCTATACGTCTTTGGTCCATCCTCTGTGTCGTACATGAGCCACCTATTACATAGGTAACTCGCCACTATTCTCCGTAGGTACCATGGTATACCTAATGTTTTTAGGGCGTCCATGATACACTTCCATATCGCCGAATTGGAAGCGTTTTTGACGTCGAGAGCGACAACTGCGCAGTACTTCTTGGACCCTCTTGCCCATCGTTTCCCCGCAGTCGACTCCTGCGCCTGCTTCACCACTGTATTAATGGCATCCAGAGTAGAGCGCTCCTTTCTGAAGCCAAACTGGCCCTCCGCCAGTAGAGAGTCCACGACCTTCTCAATTCTGTTATGGATGATGCGCTCGAAGATCTTTCCCGCGGTATCCAGCATACAGAGCGGACGATAGGATGAAGGTTCGTCCGGTGGCTTTTTCCCTTTCGGGAGGAGCACTAGCGTCTGCCACTTCCACTTGTCCGGGAAGATTCCTTCCTTGAGACACGCATTGTACATGCCCAGGAATATTGCCGGTGCCAACTTGATCGCTGCCTTGAGTGCGATGTTGGGTATCCCATCCATGCCGGGGGCTTTATTGTTGCCCACCCTGGCAATCGCCGTAAGGAGCTCTTGTTCAGTAATGGCTGGGATGTCTTCATCGACGTCCTCTTCGAGCTGATAGTCCTCCTCGGGTTGCTCAGGCAACAGATGTGAAATAATCTTTTCCAGCAGAGCTGCGTCCACAGGCGATGGCATTGGCTGGCTTTTCAGCCGAGTCATCACTACTTTGTACGGCCTGCCCCAGGGAGCATCTTCCACCTCGCTGAGCAGTTCGCCCCAGCTTTCAGCTTTACTCTGCTTGATAGCCTTTTTAAGCTTCAAGCGCGCCTTCCTGTGCTGTTCTTCCAAATCGGGGAACGAGCGTTTGCCTCGAGCTCGTTGCGCGCGCGCGCGCGCGTGCGTGTGCGTGTGTGTGTGTGTGTGTGTGCGTGCGTGCGTGTGTGTGCGCGTGTGTGTGTGTGTGTGTGCGTGTGCGTGCGTGCGTGCGTGTGTGTGTGTGTGTGTGTGTGTGCGTGCGTGCGTGCGTGTGTGTGTGTGTGTGTGTGTGTGTGTGTGTGTGTGTGTGTGTGTGTGTGTGTGTGTGTGTGTGTGTGTGTGTGTGTGTGTGTGTGTGTGTGTGTGTGTGTGTGCCTGTATATATATATATATATATATATATATATATATATATATATATATATATATATATATATATATATATATATATATATATATATATATATATTGTGACGTGATTTTTTAAGCCACGTCACAAAAATGCTACCGATAATCAAGATATGCTCTCGATGCCCGGGTTGCGACCCATCCGTTAGTGTTAAGGGTCCTTTCTCTAGAATGTTTGTCTTCTTACGTTCGAGGTTTTGGGTTGTGTTTCCGTTTTGGTTAGGTTGGCGTGCGGAACTCGGTCGAGCGGCGTGTGGCTCGACGTACTGAGCAATCCCGACCGAGGGAGGCACCCAGTGAAGCCTCTCGGGGAATCGGTGCACGCCCGGCTGAAACGCCGGCGCCCCACCGTAGTGGTGCATCGTGCTGGAGAGCGGGCCGTTTAGGTTACGGGCGGAGGCAGGAGACCTCCGCGCCGTGTTTCTGGACAGAAGCTTTGCCCGCTTTCGCACGGTGGCCCGGGATGCGATCTCCGAGAGCCTCCATATTACCGATGAGAAAAGGTCCCAATTGGTTACCGTTCCGTTTTCGGGGTAACTCGGGCAGAAAATATAGATTCCAAAAGGAATATTCTATTAGAATATTCCAGCTCCCGAAATAATATTTCAGCTCTCGATACTATACGAGATAAAGTTCTCGCTTGAACCAGCGATTTCGCATGGTCCGATGCCGCGAGCGTGTTGACATTTTTTCTGTTAACGCGCTCTGTCTCGCTCTCGCATAATCCCTCGCACGCGGGTCTTGGTCGCGCGACGTACAGAGTCGCTACCGAATCTTCGCGTGAGACGGTTGTCTCCCAAATCGCGATCGCTCCCGATTTTGAAGATATCGTGAGAGAGTTGTCGATCAGACGCCGCGATGGAGAGACGTGTCATATCTCTCTCGCGCCCGTGACGTCGCGCTCTCGTTCTCGCGTTAGAGGCACGTCGTCGTGCTCTCTGGATCTCGGTCGTGTGACGTTTCTGCGTGCATTTCGCATTCGCGTTAAGTTTCGTCTACGTACAAAGTTCCCGGGTGGTTAATCAAACGGTTCCCGCACTATAAAATAAAACCATTGTTTTATTTTATCAGTGACGTTTCCGCTGTCGCGAAAGCGACAGATCCCGTGATCGTTCACGCTACTCCCCAGTGAATCCCGACCCCTCTACCACAACCCACAGCCTGAGCGGCCGTGCTGTACCGCAACCGTCCTCCCGTGCAAGTGCATCCAGTTAGTCCGGTTATGATTCCGGCGATACAAAAATCAGGGAGGCCTCCAGACTCCCCGGTCATACCGGTTATGATTTCGGTGAAACAAAAATCACGGAGTTCTCCAGCTCCGATGGTGGGTCAGGGCGGATCCCCCTGACCCCAGGGCATACCGCTTGAGAAATCCGGTGAAACAAAATTCTCTGGCGCTCCGGGTATTGCGGATGCACTCACGCGGGGTGGACGGCCGAAGGTGACGGTTCCCGCACTTAGTTCTCGTCTTTAAGTTCTCGATTCCGTGGTAAGGAAAAATAATGCCCGTCACAATATACACACACACACACACACACACACACACACACACACACACACACACACACACACACACACACACACACACACACACGCACGCACGCACGCACGCACGCACGCACGCACGCACGCACACACACACACACACACACACACACACACACACACACACACACACATTTATATGATTCAGTACAGGTCGTGCATCCGGCAACTACCGATTCTGGACTATGTTCGGAACGAAGCTACTTAGCCGAATTTTTTAATTCGCAATAGCTTTTAAATGAGAAGCAATAGAATTCTGGAATTCGAGGCCAATCAGAATCGCCATAACGTACACGTTGGTAGACGCCTCAGTGCCGGGTTATCAAGGCACCGATTCTAAACATTTGAGAAAGTGGCAGGGTTCAGACGGAATTTCGTTTCGCAAACGCGAAAGTTCTTTTGTTCGGACCGAAGTTTGCTGTCCTTCTCTATCAAATGATGAAGCAACGAGCGATCGGCGTTTGTCTCATGTGCAATGAATTATGCTGCGACGTCCAGTTGGTTCATTAAAACAATATTTTTATCCAAACATACGTAGATTTTAGGTTCTTGGATAATTCGAATTGGATGAATAAGTCATATGATGTAACGCTCGGTCCCGGCGATTTATTTGATGAACTGTCACCGTCGATTAAACCTTCGTGAACGATTAAAAAGAAACGAATCTAAAAATGTAGAATGCGCATTACTCAGTTTTAAATGTTTTAGAGAGTTGAAAATAATTACTTGACAAAATAGGAAAGAAAGGTTTTGCTGATCACAACGTAAATTAAAAATGCACAAAAAATACACAGAAAAAAGTTGGCTACTAACGGATAAGGGAAAAAAAGGAATTGAAAAAGACTCGGATGTTAAATGGAATTGGTTCATAGTCCTCTGCAATCATAGATGATTACGCAAAACATTGGTTTCATTTCTTTTCGTAGCTTAGTGCAATGGTAGCTGTTCGGTAACGCTCTTTTGAGCTTTGAGGGACGTATATTTGAAAAATTATTCAAAGGAAACCAATCCGACCATTGTAAATATGATTCCAATAAACAAACGTGAAACATTATTTGAATTAATGGTCTTGCATATTGGATTCGTCTCGACACGGGAAAAAAATTATTGTATGGGTATTTAGCAAAGTTAAAGAAAAATAAAAGTCGGTTCTTATGGAAATCTCCGTTTGGATCAATGTTTTTTACAGTTGGGAATAAATACAAGTGCGAATGCAAGTGGTCTCGTTGTGGAACAATCTCTACAATCAGAAAACATTAAGCAAGACATTGGTTTCATTTTTTTTTTCATAGTCCACTGCAGCAGTAGTAGTTCTGAAACGATATTCTCGATATCGAGGGAGGTAAATTTTTAGAATCATGCATAAAAAACGAGTCCAAACAATGTAAACCTTTTGAGGTTGATGATGCGTCTCGATCCGATAAAAAAACCGTTGAAACAGGCGTATTTATCAACGTTAAATCTCATGTGAATTTCTCTACAAATCGACGACTTTTACATCGGGGAACGAATCCGAGTCCGCATGCAAGTGTTTCTGTTGGGGAATAATCCCTACAAACTGAGAACGCCGCGCCGAACATCGGATTCGTTCACGTTCATAGTCCACAGCAGCAGTACTAGTCCTCAACGGCTATTTTCGTGCCAAGGGTGAAACATTTACAAAAATCACCCACTGGGAACGAATCCGAACAGTCTCAAGGTTATTTCGATTATGAAACACAAAACAGAATTTGAATGGACTGTTTTTCATATTGGATTAGTCTCGGTCCGATAAAAAAAACGGTTGAAACAGGCGTATTTATCAACGTCGAATCTTGGCACGAAAATAGTCATTGAGGACTCCTACTGCTGCTGTGGACTATGAACGTGAACGAATCCGATGGTCGGCGCGGCATTCTCAGTTTGTAGGGATTATTCCATAGAAGAAACACTTGCATGCAGACTCGGATTCGGTTCCCGATTTAAAAGTCGTCGATTCGAACAGAAATTCACATGAGATTCGACGTTGATAAATACGCCTGTTTCAACCTTTTTTTGATTGGACCGAGACGAATCCAATATGAAAAACGGTCCAGTCAAATTCTGTTTTGTGTTTCATTATCGAAATAACCTTGAGACTGTTCGGATTCGTTCACGTTCATAGTCCACAGCAGCAGTAGTAGTCCTCAACGGCTATTTCCGTGCCGAGCGTGAAACCTTTTTAAATATCACCCACTGGGAACGAATCCGAACAGTCTCAAGGTTATTTCGATAATGAAACACAAAACAGAATTTGAATGGACCGTTTTTCATATTGGATTCGTCTCGATCCGATAAAAAACAAACGGTTGAAACAGGCGTATTTATCAACGTCGAATCTCATGACAATTTTCGTTCGCATCGACGACTTTTAAATCGGGAAACGAATCCGAGTCTGCATGAAAGTGTTTCTGTTGTGGAATAATCCCTACAAACGCCGCCCCGAGCATCGGATTCGTTCACGTTCATAGTCTGCAGCACCCTTTCTCTCTCTCTCTCTCTCTCTCTCTCTCTCTCTCTCTCTCCTCTCCTCTCCTCTCCTCTCCTTTCCTCTCCTCTCCGCTCCTCTCCTTTCCTTTCCTCTCCACTCTCTCCTCTCTCTCTCCTAACGGTGAGTCTGAACAGACGTGATATTTTCTGTGAATTTCTGCTCTTGATTCTTGGACCCAGTTCAGCTGTCTTCTGCCCTCGGGCATTTTTGTTCTAGCACTCAAGCACGCACAATACTGCATTTTACCGATGCTGATATTATCAGCACTCTGTGCATCATATGTGCACGGATAATTCGGTGGAAAACATTGACGGATTTTCTAACCTGACTAAGATTATCAGTATTCGCCGGCTTCCCGGAACGACGCGTCTTCCACTGAATTTGCTATAGTCAACAATCTGTAATCTGGTGCGGCTACAGCGCTCGTTGAAACGGATCTATGAGGTATATCGATAAATGAATCATCGAGATCTCAGCGGATAACATCGCCGTGAGTCATTGTTTGCGAGCTTGCTTCTGCCCATCGTAAATTGTCCACTTTACCAGCGTGTGGAACCGCATGTGTTTATCGATCCCGCGAGCAAAGTCAATTGTCTGTCGCGAGCTTCATTAGCGTTTCGCAGAGGTGCCTTTCTGGCACCCTGCGTCAGGTGCGAGATGAGCGTCGGCATGGAGGATTTCTCTCCTGTCAACGCTAGAAGGATAGCAATCTCGCCCCATGCTTCTAAGAGGGGCGTAGCTGTGAGGGACTGCGAATCTCTCTACGAGGAACCATCGGCTTTCTCAGTACCGTACTCGGAAGAAGAAATTAGTAATACTAAGGCGACTTTAAATAAATCCATGAAGTCTTTAACGGGAGACTTACTCTCCAACAAATGCAGCACGGAAATTAAACAACGAACAATGGATGTCCTCCACGATTTTATGGAGGCGGTAACTCGATTGTCACTGCATATCTGCAGACGTTTGCAGCCCTAAAAACTTTTGACACTATTAAAAATTCTGTACGGCATGAAGTTTGTTCTGCTGTAAAGATGGCACTTGACACTGTTGTAGATAAGATTACGGAAAAAGATCAACCAACTCAAGCCTATTCGCAATCCTATACAAATGTAGCGGCGCAAACTGCACATAAACGTATTAAAGTGGCCAACGGACCATCCGTACAAATACCTCGGCATAAGAATGTGTATATTGGACCGCAAAGGGACAAAAGCCATAATTTTCTTAACTCCGACGCCACAAAAACAGCAGTCTTCAAGGCGATAAATCCCGTGGATGCAGATCTAAAAGTTGTCAAAGTTATGAAGGCTAGGGATAAGGGCATTAGGCTTGAACTTGAAACTGTGGACATGAACAAATTACAATCCCTTGAAGCGCTTAAGCGAGCTGGCTTGGAAGTAAAGGAAGATTCTAATTTAAACCCAAGGATGTTAGTTCGGTTCGTTATACTTGACGTACAGCCCAACGAGTTCGTTAAACAAATAATTGATATAAATGCGCCTAATGAACCTGAGGAATCAGTGAAGGTCATCTACGCGTTCGATGGTTGAATTACCGAATTACTCAATCCACAGGCAAGATCGAGTCGATCGCGTCGGTGGAGGGGTTGCAATATTTGTTCATGCTTCTCTGAAGGCCAAGAGATTCCTATCATCTACAGGATTAACCAAAGATGGGGCTGAATTTCTTATCCTTGAGATTCGCGGCGCTGAGGTACCTAAAATCTTGATTGCCGCAGTATATAGACCCCCTAAAACGAAGGGACTGACAACACGCACAGAAGCTTGTACAAGTTGTTGCCGCTATACAACAATATCGTAGTTATGGGCGATTTAAATCTTAATATGGATGTGACTTCCCATGATTGTCGGTTTCTTGCACAATTTGTAGCGGTTAACGACCTTTTTCTAGTTCCATATGGTCCTACACACCATACAGAAAAATCTGACACGTGGATAGATCATTGCATAGTTGACAAAGAAGTTAATATAACTGATTTTGGCCAAGAACCAGTATCCCTCTCGGGACATGACTGCATATGGATATTGTACAGCTATAAAGCATCGACGAACTTTCATTCTGAGTTTGTCAAACGTGATTTTAGTCATTTCAATAGACTGACCTATCTATCGGACTTGAACTCGATAGATTGGTCTCTACTGTTCGAGTCTCTCTCCATTGATTTTAAAGTGTCTTTCCTTAACGCTATTTTAATTGAGTTTTTAAATGAACATGCCCCTCTAAATCTCAACGCTCGAAAACGCGATCCAGCACCCTGGCTCACTGGTGGCATCCGGCAACTGATGCGTGAGCGTGACAAATATTGGAAGGAATTTGTAAAAGCTCGACAACCTGATAATGTATATGATGGATGCGGACGAGACCGCCGAGGCCTTTTAACTAAATATAAGGAGCTAAGAAACAATACAGACGAGAGTCAAAAAGGCAAAGCGAGAGTACTACAGTGAAGCGTTTGAGTGCGTAACCGATGCAGCAATGGCATGAAAGAGATTACGTCAATTAGGTATTTTACGTCCAACGTGCAATAACCACCCACTGACTGTACCGCTAGATGATCTGAACACGTATTTTTCTTCGCATAATCTGATCGAGGGCAGAAATAGCAGAGAAGAAACCGTAGTTGGCCAACATGTTAAACCGTATAATGATAATCTGTTTTACTTCAGTGATATTTCACATGAAGTGCTCCTTAAGGCCCTGCATCATATTACCTCTGATGCAGCTGGTGCGGATGGTGTTTCGCTAAGACTCCTTCACATGGCCCTGCCAGTTATTTTCTCTATCATACTACACATTTTTAATTTCTCTTTGATGCACAGCACTTTTCCTCTTATCTGGAAGAAGGCCCTAATTAGACCTGTGCCAAAAAATCGGGTCCCTTCTACCCCAGAAGATTTCCGGCCAATATCGCTCCTCCGCCCGCTTTCCAAATTGTTAGAACACATTGTAGCTGATCAGGCCATGGCCTTCCTTGAATCCTCTAATTTGCTAGACCCATCGCAATCGGCTTACAGGAAAGGGTTTAGCACCCAAACAGCTCTGCTGCGCATTGGTGACTATATTCGTCAAGGTATCGATGATAGAATGATAACAGTTATGACATTATTTGATTTTTTGAAAGCTTTTGATCGTGTTGATCATGCTAAACTTCTGTCAAAGCTCAGCAACCTTTGTTTTTCAACATCTGCGCTGAGGTGGATTACACCCTACCTCACCAGCAAATTTCAGGCGGTACTCGGCACAGATAATTCACCATCAACCTGGTCTGAGGTCAAATTAGGAGTCTCGCAAGGATCCGTGTTGGGCCCGCTATTGTTCACCTTCTACATATCTGATTTAAGGTTTGCATTAGCCACGTGTGAATATAATTTTTATGCTGATGATCTTCAAATTTGTATCCATAGTTCTACCGGTAATCTTTATTATTCGATTTCAAAAATTAACACTCACATACTTTTGATAAGGATCTGGCCAGCTCTTAACGGGCTTGTTCTCAACTCTGAAAAAAAGACACAAGCGATCATTTTTGGCAGTAGACGTTTCGCGAGAGCCCTAGATGTTTCTCTCATCCCCCGTATCCTAAACGGAAATGATGTAGTGGAGTTTCAAAACTCAGTTAAGATACTCGGCGTGTGGCTTAATGACGTTCTTTCGTGGAAACAACAAGCGGAGAGCGTAGCCAAAATGATAAATTCACGGTTGTATCAACTGAAAACCTGCCGTAGCTTCCTACCTTGTAAATTACGAGAGAAACTTGTTCCTGTCTTAATCCTCCCAGTTGTCGATTATTGTTGTAGTGTTACTTTCGGAATGGCTAAAGAATACAATGCCATCGTGACAGTAGCGCTAAATTCATGTATACGTTTCATTTTTGAAATTCCATGGTGTGAGCATGTAACCCCATTTTGGGAAACACTAGCATGGCTACGTCCTGAACGTAGAAGGAAATACTTCATGCTGCAAATTGCATATGAAGTTCTTCGATCCGGCAGGCCAGCGGATCTGCGATCCTTACTAACAGCGAAGAGACTCAGGTAAGGTATGCCACTTCGGGCCAGGCAAGGACTATTAAAAGTTCCACACTTTCGAACGGAATATAGGAGACATTCTTTCTCAGTTGCGGCTGCGTTTTTGTGTAATGCTCTCCCAGAATATAGTCTCAATCTCAGCAATGAGGCTTTTGGAACCCTCATTACGGGTTTATTGGCCGGTGGCATTATATGACCCGAGATGTGTGCAGACTGCGAGCGTTGTGAGTGTGTGATGCGTAGTACATCATACTGACAATGTTGTACTGAACCTCTGTATTGTATCGAGTATTTTTAGCCTGCTTCTTATTTGTGTTATTGTACAACCGATATTGTAATGCGTTTTGTTCTAAGGTCTAGGATTGTATCGAATATATGAATGCGTTATCATGCATGTAATTATCTGTTGTCTAACCAAATTATTATGCGCTTTCTGCTGCTTTTATTCTCTTTTCGTTTATATAGAGCCATTCCTGACAAAATATGTACATGTAGGTTGTGTGCCAGAGGATACTCTGTCCTAGTGCACTATTAAATAAATATCTATCTATCTCTCTCTCTCTCTCGTCGATCGTACCATTATCGATTTTTCGAACGATCGTAGGTCCACCAAAATAGCGAGGATTTCGAGGACCTCGCGCCCGAATAATTCCCGGTGACCTCTCGTAATTATCGTGATTTTCCGGTTACCTTTCGTGATTATCGTTATCTTTCGGTCCCCTTTCATCACTTTAATTAATTCTCAGCTACCTCTCATAACTATTATTATTTTCCGGCCACCTTTCATAATTATTATTATTTTCCGGTTACCTCTCGTAACTATCGTTATTTTCCGGTTACCTTTCGTGATTACCATTATTTTCCGGTTACCTTTCGTGATTATCATTATTTTCCGGTTACCTTTCGTCATTATTATTATTTTCCGGCTACCATTCGTAATTATCATTATTTTCCCGGCCACCTTTCATAATTATCATTATTTTCTGTTACCTTTCGTGATTATCAGTATTTTCCGGTTACCTTTCGTGATTATCATTACTTTCCGGTTACCTTTCGTCATTATTATTATTTTCCGGCTATGTTGCAGAATTATCATTATTTTCTGTTACCTTTCGTAATTATCATTACTTTCCGGCCACGTTTCATAATTATCATTATTTTCCGGTTACCTTTCGTGATTATCAGTATTTTCCGGTTACCTTCCGTGATTATCGTTATTTTTCAGTCCCCTTTCGTAAAATTCATTACTTCGCGGCTACCTCTCGTAATTATTATTTGCTGGCTACCTTGCAGAATTGTCATTATTGTTCGGCTACCGTTCGTAATTATCATTATTACCTTTCGTGATTGGCATTATTTCTCGGTTACCGACCGTAAACTTCATCATTCCCCGGTTATCTTTCGTATTCTTTATCATCTCTTGGTCACCTCTGGCCTCCAGCCATTGCTGGTGATACTTCTCGTTATTGCTATCGTGCGAAGACCGCACCTACGAAAGTTCCGAATCGTATCGAGTATCGGACGTACCCTATCTTCGTCTGAGAGACCTACCTGTTTCGGAGTCACCCTAAGACCATGCGTTTGAGGGGGCTGTTGGCCACTTTAGCGAATTGTCTCCCGGCTAACGGGCCCGGCGAAATATTGTATTTCGGTCAATTTGTCGATGTCGCGTCCTGCGAGCTATCGCGTTATTTCTGGCGTTGCGTCTCAGCTATTTTTCTGGCCCTGCGTCACTTTTGCGTTTTGCACTGACGATTGTTTTACGCAAGCATGTAAGGGGGCGTCCATTAATTACGTGAGGCGTTTAGGGGGGGGGGGGTCGAGCAAAATCTCACTCAATCTCACGTGGGGGAGAGGGGGGCTTCGGCAAATATCACGTAATTTTAGTCATTTTAGTAATTTCAGTGATCACGTAATTTTTTATCACGTAGGGAGAGTCTCCCTACTACTTTACATGGTGGAGTAAATGGTACTACAACCTGAGTTCCTTCTACTACAATTTATTTTCCGTGAACGTATGCATTTTGAAAAATCTCACGCGAGATTAGGGGTGGGGGGAGGGGGTCGAGCAAAATCTCACGGCATCTCACCAGGGGGAGAGGGGAGTCGAAAAATCGCCAAAATCACCTCACGTAATTAATGGATGCCCCCTAATGCTATGTAAAGTCTGGACAACGTAAATTATTTTATGTTATTATTTATGTTCCGAAATTTTCTTCATTCTGCACGTCTGCACCCCTCTGCCATATTCTCTCACTCACGTGAGCTGAGCTAGCCGTTTCTCCCTTAGTCGTTGCCGCCCCTCCTGCGAGTGTTCATAGCCCTTGTGCTCACGGCGTCGCGAACAATTAAGTCGGTCGTGGACTGGCGGTATTCAATACCTGGCGCCCAACACGACGTCGTGAGACCCGTTACCTCCTTTTTGGCCAATGCAATAGGTAACGGGAGGAATTGACATCGATTGATAAGTGTGGGAAAAAGTTTGTCACAATATATATATATATATATATATATGCATGTATGTATGTATGGATTCTAATCAAAGAACAGATATTACATGGAACAACAGGTCTTATGGGGCGATTTGGCGAGATTTCTTGGGGGAGTTTCGTAGTTACTCCTCCAACCACCTAAAGCGCTGCCTGTATCGATGTGCGCGGACACATCCGCAGGCGCGCATGGCTCCACCCAGCTCCACCTCTTCCTATGCTCGAGCCAACTACGGTTGAGGTGATTTCGCGTCTCGCTCGCTCTCCTGCAGATTCCAGTGTTAACAGCAGCGACGGTCGAGCGGTCTAAGGCACGGGCTCGTTATACCGGGGAGCCCCGGCTTTAAATCGATCTGTTTTCGCTCCTACTTTCTCGATCCTTTCCATCTCACCCGTTTGATCTCTTTTTAGCATGCTCTCAGCGATTTCTTACAAGGAACGTGCTACGCGGTACAGAATTCTGTTGCTACTTTGCTTACATGTGTCGAAATTTGATAGGCCTCGGACGTATTCGTGATTGTTAATACTGAATATCAATCTAACTAGTTAATTAATCGTATATTTGTGTATTTCGCGCTTTTCTGTTCGACTCTTTGCCCACGGAAAATTGGCTCTTTAAAATTGTTTGTGAGCTGCAACATTGTTAACGATGCCATCGTGTAGCAGATGTGCCTATAATGGATGCAAAAATGTTCCTAAGACGAGTCCCAAGCCGAGCTTCCATCGTTTTCCTAACAACGACGACATGTAAATATTTAAACGAAAAGAATTTGTTAAGTTTACTCCATTGTTCGAGTAAACAATGGTTAACAATTGTTTACTCTATTGTTCGATTAAACAATGGATAACAATATTTAATATGTTTATTCATTATTTAATACTTTATTTGGCGAATGGATAACGTTTAAAACTCAAATTGCAAAATGAAAAATTGAAAGTTCAAATCCAAATGGCCGAATGTGGATTCGAACCCTCGCGCGCGCTCGCTTGGGCGCCGAAACTACACCGTTGGACTTTACTAGTAAATATCTCGGCCAATTTTTGTCGCACAACATTCAAGAAAATGCGTTTTACTTTTTAAAAAAATATTATTCTTAAAATTAGGAATGCATTTTTTTATCTTCTTCAATGTATATCCTGTCTTAAGGCATTCTTTTCACTAACCTGAATATTTAACAATTAATTGATTTTCGTCTATAAACAAGTAAAAATACATTTCAGTATGCTGGTAAAATGTCAAGCCAAGTTGACATGCCACATTTCCATCTAATAATTTATACACTAAAAAACTCTAGATGCCTGATATAAACTGCTCACGCGTGAAAAAAAATCTAACTATTTCTTAACGAGTGTGAACTTCCGAAAAGCTGTTACACCCGATTTGGCTGAAATTTTGCACACATATTCCATTTAATAAATAAAGACATCCCCTAATAGGATTTTTTTGGCGTATTCCAATAGTTTACGAGATATCGAAATTGGTTGGGTTTTCAATTGTTGGGGGGGGGGGGGGGGGGGTTGTTTGTGTGCTTGTGTTTGGTTGCGTTCGTTTAGGTTATATAGATATACTTGCAGGTGTAAGGTGGACAGGTGTTTTTAGAGAGTCTTGCGCGGTGATTTTGCGACTGAAAAAAATATGACTTTTAATGGTTTTTCACGCTTTCTTTGAAAAAAAATATATCGTATTTTTGTCATGAATAGCATTTGCCAGAAACAATAGCGTATTCTGGAAAAGAATAAAAAATCCATTTTGCGTGCAGGAGAATGAAGTTTATAAAATTCCGAAAACGGGACACTCCCGAAAAACTTTATTTGTGCTCCCCGTCATGGAGAAAAAAATTATCAAACATACGATAAAAGTGTATAAATCGGAATTTAATCAGTGGAACAAACGAGCTAAGTCAGGCACGACAGCGCTATAGGAAGTGCTAGTCTGCTGACGTCACAGCTGCAACTTCCGAATGGTCGACTGTCACCGGAAGTTGGTTCAGAGTCCGATGATACGCGGTCGAGCCAAGGGACCAGAATGTGTCCCTATCTGAGAACTTGATTCAAAATAATGTCAATTTATAAAATGTTCGAGGACTTCATGCACTGAAAATACGATTTTCAATCATTTGCGATTCGCTAACAACTTTTGGAATAAATGATTCTAGCAATACATTTTAAAGTAATTTGACGTGGCATTATTAATTTTTACCAAATATTACGAGATTGTTGTTTTTTAATGTTGCATAAATTATCTTCACATGTTGTAGTTACAGAATTTTTGAATATTTTATGAAAAAGTCAAAAATAAAAATGCTCGTATAGCTTGGCAAAAAATAATAATTTCACGCGAAATTACTTTAGAATGTATTGATAGAATTATTTATTGCGAAAGTTATTAGCGAATCGCAAATGATGAGGAATATTGTTTGCGGACCATGAAATCTGCAAACATTTTCGAAATTGACATTATTTCCGATAAAGTTCGCAATCTATAGATCAACTTCAATCGATTATCTTAAACCGCAATCCATAAACGTATTTCAGGCACATTAATCCCGTGAAACTGGGTCGTTTTCGTTGTTGCACTGCCAAACCAACAATTGTCAGTGGAAAAAATCTGAAAAAAATCATGGTCGATCTTTAGACCGTACTTCTACAGGAATAATAAGGTTGTTTGGTTCCTTAGGTTCGACTTTTTTTAAATAAGTATAAAGTGAAGAAAATGATCTTGGGCGGGATGAAAACGACCCAGGTTTGCGAATCGCGGGTTAGCATTTGCTCCGCAATGGGTCAGATTAAGTCGAGAAATCTGACGATGCTGCGACAACAACGGAAGGAGCATTATTTATTTAACAAAGATAGAATCAGTGCTCGCAACGGTTCTCGGAGCACCGATCGGACATTCCCGACACTACTGGCCCGAATCCGTCTCCGATTTTATCTTATTTCCGGTCAGATTTGTTCGAGAAGTCTGACGATCCTGCGACAGTGAGGGAAGGAGCATTATTTATTTAACAAAGATAAAATCGGCAGTCGCAACGTTTCTTGGAGCCTCAATCGGAAATTCCTGATAGTACTGCCCCGAATCCGTCTCCGATTTTATCTTATTTCCGGTCAGATTGAGTCGAGAAGTCGGACGATGCCGCGAGAACGACGCTAGGAGGTTTGTTTATTTAACAACGATAAAATCGGTGCTCGGAATGGTTCCCGGGGCCTCGATCGGACATTCTCGATATTACTGCCCCGAACTCGTCTCCGATTTTATCCTACTTCCGGTCAGATTGGGTCGAGAAGTCTGGCGATGCCGCAAGAACGACGCTAGGAGGATTGTTTATTTAACAAAGCGTTGAAATCGGAGACGAATTGGGGGCAGTAATATCGGGAATGTCCAATCGAGCCCCCGCGAACCATTCCGAGAATCGATTTTATCTTTGTTAAATAAACGAAGCTCCTAGCGTCGTTCTCGCGGCATCGTCAGACTTCTCGACCCAATCTGACCGGAAGTAAGATAAAATCGGAGACGGATCGGGGCAGTAATATCGGGAATGTCCGATCCAGGCCACGGGAACCATTCCGAGCACCGATTTTATCTTTGTTAAATAAACAAAGCTCCTAGCGTCGTTCTCGCGGCATCGTCAGACTTCTCGACCCAATCTGTCCGGAAGTAGGATAAAATCGGAGACGAATTCGGGGCAGTAATATCGGGAATATCCGCTCGAGGCCCTGGGAACCGTTCCGAGCACCGATTTTAGCTTTGTTAAATAAACAAAGCTCCTAGCGTCGTTTTCGTGGCATCGTTAGACTTCTCGACCCAATCTGACCGAAAGTAGGATAAAATCGGAGACGAATTCGGGGCAGTAATGTCGGGAATGTCCGATCAAGGCTCCGAGAACCATTCCGAGCACCGATTTTATCTTTGTTAAATAACCAAAGCTCCTACCGTCGTTCTCGCGGCATCGTCAAACTTCTTGACCCAATCTGACCGGAAGTAAGATAAAATCGGAGACGAATTGGGGGCAATAGTATCGGAAATGTCCGATCGAGGCCCCGGGAACCATTCCGAGCACCGATTTTATCTTTGTTAAATAAACAAACCTCCTACCGTCGTTCTCGAGGCATCGTCAGACTTCTCGACCCAATCTGACCGGAAATAGGAAAAATCGGAGACGAATTCGGGGCAGTAATGTCGGGAATGTCCGATCAAGGCTCCGAGAACCATTCCGAGAACCGATTTTATCTTTGTTAAATAAACAAAGCTCCTAGCGTCGTTCTCGCGGCATCGTCAGACTTCTCGACCCAATCTGACCGGAAGTAGGATAAAATCGGAGACGAATTCGGGGCAGTAATATCGGGAATGTCCGATCCAGGCCACGGGAACCATTCCGAGCACCGATTTTATCTTTGTTAAATAAACAAACCTCCTAGCGTCGTTCTCGCGGCATCGTCAGACTTCTCGACCCAATCTGTCCGGAAGTAAGATAAAATCGGAGACGAATTCGGGGCAGTAATATCGAGAATGTCCGATCGAGGCCCCGGGAACCATTCCGAGCACGGATTTTATCTTTCTTAAATAAACAAACCTCCTAGCGTCGTTCTCGCGGCATCGTCAGACTTCTCGACCCAATCTGACCGAAAGTAGGATAAAATCGGAGACGAATTCGGGGCAGTAATATCGGGAATTTCCGTTCAAGGCTCCGAGAACCGTTCCGAGCACCGATTTTATCTTTGTTAAATAAACAAAGCTCCTAGCGTCGTTCTCGTGGCATCGTCAAACTTCTTGACCCAATCTGACCGGAAGTAAGATAAAATCGGAGACGAATTGGGGGCAGTAGTATCGGAAATGTCCGATCGAGGCCCCGGGAACCATTCCGAGCGCCGATTTTATCTTTGTTGAATAAACAAACCTCCTAGCGTCGTTCTCGCGGCATCGTCAGACTTCTCGACCCAATCTGACCGGAAGTAGGATAAAATCGGAGACGAATTCGGGGCAGTAATGTCGGGAATGTCCGATCAAGGCTCCGAGAACCATTCCGAGAACCGATTTTATCTTTGTTAAATAAACAAAGCTCCTAGCGTCGTTCTCGCGGCATCGTCAGACTTCTCGACCCAATCTGACCGGAAGTAGGATAAAATCGGAGACGAATTCGGGGCAGTAATATCGGGAATGTCCGATCCAGGCCACGGGAACCATTCTGAGCACCGATTTTATCTTTGTTAAATAAACAAACCTCCTAGCGTCGTTCTCGCGGCATCGTCAGACTTCTCGACCCAATCTGACCGGAAGTAGGATAAAATCGGAGACGAATTCGGGGCAGTAATGTCGGGAATGTCCGATCAAGGCTCCGAGAACCATTCCGAGAACCGATTTTATCTTTGTTAAATAAACAAAGCTCCTAGCGTCGTTCTCGCGGCATCGTCAGACTTCTCGACCCAATCTGACCGGAAGTAGGATAAAATCGGAGACGAATTCGGGGCAGTAATATCGAGAATGTCCGATCGAGGCCCCGGGAACCATTCCGAGCACCGATTTTATCTTTGTTAAATAAACAAACCTCCTAGCGTCGTTCTCGCGGCATCGTCAGACTTCTCGACCCAATCTGACCGAAAGTAGGATAAAATCGGAGACGAATTCGGGGCAGTAATGTCGGGAATTTCTGATCAAGGCTCCGAGAACCGTTCCGAGCACCGATTTTATCTTTGTTAAATAAACAAAGCTCCTAGCGTCGTTCTCGCGGCATCGTCAGACTTCTCGACCCAATCTGACCGGAAGTAGGATAAAATCGGAGACGAATTCGGGGCAGTAATGTCGGGCATTTCCGATCAAGGCTCCGAGAACCGTTCTGAGCACCGATTTCATCTTTGTTAAATAAACAAAGCTCCTAGCGTCGTTCTCGTGGCATCGTTAGACTTCTCGACCCAATCTGACGGAAAGTAGGATAAAATCGGAGACGAATTGGGGGCAATAGTATCGGAAATGTCCGATCGAGGCCCCGGGAATCATTCCGAGCACCGATTTTATCTTTGTTAAATAAACAAAGCTCCTAGCGTCGTTCTCGCGGCATCGTCAGACTTCTCGACCCAATCTGACCGGAAGTAGGATAAAATCGGAGACGAATTCGGGGCAGTAATGTCGGGAATGTCCGATCAAGGCTCCGAGAACCATTCCGAGCACCGATTTTATCTTTGTTAAATAAACAAAGCTCCTAGCGTCGTTCTCGCGGCATCGTCAGACTTCTCGACCCAATCTGTCCGGAAGTAGGATAAAATCGGAGACGAATTCGGGGCAGTAATGTCGGGCATTTCCGATCAAGGCTCCGAGAACCGTTCTGAGCACCGATTTCATCTTTGTTAAATAAACAAAGCTCCTAGCGTCGTTCTCGTGGCATCGTTAGACTTCTCGACCCAATCTGACGGAAAGTAGGATAAAATCGGAGACGAATTGGGGGCAATAGTATCGGAAATGTCCGATCGAGGCCCCGGGAATCATTCCGAGCACCGATTTTATCTTTGTTAAATAAACAAAGCTCCTAGCGTCGTTCTCGCGGCATCGTCAGACTTCTCGACCCAATCTGACCGGAAGTAGGATAAAATCGGAGACGAATTCGGGGCAGTAATGTCGGGAATGTCCGATCAAGGCTCCGAGAACCATTCCGAGCACCGATTTTATCTTTGTTAAATAAACAAAGCTCCTAGCGTCGTTCTCGCGGCATCGTCAGACTTCTCGACCCAATCTGACCGGAAGTAGGATAAAATCGGAGACGAATTCGGGGCAGTAATATCGGGAATGTCCGATCCAGGCCACGGGAACCATTCCGAGCACCGATTTTATCTTTGTTAAATAAACAAACCTCCTAGCGTCGTTCTCGCGGCATCGTCAGACTTCTCGACCCAATCTGTCCGGAAGTAAGATAAAATCGGAGACGAATTCGGGGCAGTAATATCGAGAATGTCCGATCGAGGCCCCGGGAACCATTCCGAGCACCGATTTTATCTTTCTTAAATAAACAAACCTCCTAGCGTCGTTCTCGCGGCATCGTCAGACTTCTCGACCCAATCTGACCGAAAGTAGGATAAAATCGGAGACGAATTCGGGGCAGTAATATCGGGAATTTCCGTTCAAGGCTCCGAGAACCGTTCCGAGCACCGATTTTATCTTTGTTAAATAAACAAAGCTCCTAGCGTCGTTCTCGTGGCATCGTTAGACTTCTCGACCCAATCTGACCGAAAGTAGGATAAAATCGGAGACGAATTCGGGGCAGTAATGTCGGGAATGTCCGATCAAGGCTCCGAGAACCATTCCGAGCATCGATTTTATCTTTGTTAAATAAACAAAGCTCCTACCGTCGTTCTCGCGGCATCGTCAAACTTCTTGACCCAATCTGACCGGAAGTAAGATAAAATCGGAGACGAATTGGGGGCAGTAGTATCGGAAATGTCCGATCGAGGCCCCGGGAACCATTCCGAGCGCCGATTTTATCTTTGTTGAATAAACAAACCGCCTAGCGTCGTTCTCGCGGCATCGTCAGACTTCTCGACCCAATCTGACCGGAAGTAGGATAAAATCGGAGACGAATTCAGGGCAGTAATGTCGGGAATGTCCGATCAAGGCTCCGAGAACCATTCCGAGCACCGATTTTATCTTTGTTAAATAAACAAAGCTCCTAGCGTCGTTCTCGCGGCATCGTCAGACTTCGCGACCCAATCTGTCCGGAAGTAGGATAAAATCGGAGACGAATTCGGGGCAGTAATATCGAGAATGTCCGATCGAGGCCCCGGGAACCATTCCGAGCACCGATTTTATCTTTGTTAAATAAACAAACCTCCTAGCGTCGTTCTCGCGGCATCGTCAGACTTCTCGACCCAATCTGACCGAAAGTAGGATAAAATCGGAGACGAATTCGGGGCAGTAATGTCGGGAATTTCCGATCAAGGCTCCGAGAACCGTTCCGAGCACCGATTTTATCTTTGTTAGATAAACAAAGCTCCTAGCGTCGTTCTCGTGGCATCGTTAGACTTCTCGACCCAATCTGACCGAAAGTAGGATAAAATCGGAGACGAATTCGGGGCAGCAATGTCGGGAATGTCCGATCAAGGCTCCGAGAACCATTCCAAGCACCGATTTTATCTTTGTTAAATAAACAAAGCTCCTACCGTCGTTCTCGCGGCATCGTCAACCTTCTTGACCCAGTCTGACCGGAAGTAAGATAAAATCGGAGACGAATTGGGGGCAGTAGTATCGGAAATGTCCGATCGAGGCCCCGGGAACCATTCCGAGCACCGATTTTTTCTTTGTTAAATAAACAAACCTCCTAGCGTCGTTCTCGCGGCATCGTCAGACTTCTCGACCCAATCTGACCGGAAGTAGGATAAAATCGGAGACCAATTCGGGGCAGTAATATCGGGAATGTCCGATCGAGGCCCCGGGAACCGTTCCGAGCACCGATTTTATCATTGTTAAATAAACAAAGCTCCTAGCGTCGTTCTCGCGGCATCGTCAGATTTCTCGACCCAATCTGACCGGAAGTAGGATAAAATCGGAGCCGAATTCGGGGCAGTAATATCGAGAATGTCCGATCGAGGCCCCGGGAACCATTCCGAGCACCGATTTTATCGTTGTTAAATAAACAAACCTCCTAGCGTCGTTCTCGCGGCATCGTCAGACTTCTCGACCCAATCTGACCGGAAGTAGGATAAAATCGGAGACAAATTCGGGGCAGTAATATCGGGAATGTCCGATCGAGGCCCCGGGTACCGTTCCGAGCACCGATTTTATCTTTGTTAAATAAACAAAGCTCCTAGCGTCGTTCTCGCGGCATCGTCAGACTTCTCGACCCAATCTGACCGGAAGTAGGATAAAATCGGAGACGAATCCGGGGCAGTAATATCGGGAATGTCCGATCGAGGCCCCGGGAACCATTCCGAGCACCGATTTTATCTTTGTTAAATAAACAAACCTCCTAGCGCCGTTGTCGCGGCATCGTCAGACTTCTCGACCCAATCTGACCGGAAGTAGGACAAAATCGGAGACGAATTCGGGGCAGTAATATCGAGAATGTCCGATCGAGGCCCCGGGAACCATTCCGAGCACCGATTTTATCTTTCTTAAATAAACAAACCTCCTAGCGTCGTTCTCGCGGCATCGTCAGACTTCTCGACCCAATCTGACCGAAAGTAGGATAAAATCGGAGACGAATTCGGGGCAGTAATGTCGGGAATGTCCGATCAAGGCTCCGAGAACCATTCCGAGCACCGATTTTATCTTTGTTAAATAAACAAAGCTCCTACCATCGTTCTCGCGGCATCGTCAAACTTCTTGACCCAATCTGACCGGAAGTAAAATAAAATCGGAGACGAATTGGGGGCAGTAGTATCGGAAATGTCCGATCGAGGCCCCGGGAACCATTCCGAGCACCGATTTTATCTTTGTTAAATAAGCAAACCTCCTAGCGTCGTTCTCGCGGCATCGTCAGACTTCTCGACCCAATCTGACCGGAAGTAGGATAAAATCGGAGACCAATTCGGGGCAGTAATATCGGGAATGTCCGATCGAGGCCCCGGGAACCGTTCCGAGCACCGATTTTATCATTGTTAAATAAACAAAGCTCCTAGCGTCGTTCTCGCGGCATCGTCAGACTTCTCGACCCAATCTGACCGGAAGTAGGATAAAATCGGAGCCGAATTCGGGGCAGTAATATCGAGAATGTCCGATCGAGGCCCCGGGAACCATTCCGAGCACCGATTTTATCGTTGTTAAATAAACAAACCTCCTAGCGTCGTTCTCGCGGCATCGTCAGACTTCTCGACCCAATCTAACCGGAAGTAGGATAAAATCGGAGACGAATCCGGGGCAGTAATATCGGGAATGTCCGATCGAGGCCCCGGGAACCATTCCGAGCACCGATTTTATCTTTGTTAAATAAACAAACCTCCTAGCGCCGTTGTCGCGGCATCGTCAGACTTCTCGACCCAATCTGACCGGAAGTAGGATAAAATCGGAGCCGAATTCGGGGCAGTAATATCGAGAATGTCCGATCGAGGCCCCGGGAACCATTCCGAGCACCGATTTTATCTTTGTTAAATAGACAAAGCTCCTAGCGTCGTTCTCGCGGCATCGTCAGACTTCTCGACCCAATCTGACCGGAAGTAGGATAAAATCGGAGCCGAATTCGGGGCAGTAATATCGAGAATGTCCGATCGAGGCCCCGGGAACCATTCCGAGCACCGATTTTATCGTTGTTAAATAAACAAACCTCCTAGCGTCGTTCTCGCGGCATCGTCAGACTTCTCGACCCAATCTGACCGGAATTAAGATAAAATCGGAGACAAATTCGGGGCAGTAATATCGGGAATGTCCGATCGAGGCCCCGGGAACCGTTCCGAGCACCGATTTTATCTTTGTCAAATAAACAAAGCTTCTAGCGTCGTTCTCGCGGCATCGTCAGACTTCTCGACCCAATCTGACCGGAAGTAGGATAAAATCGGAGACGAATCCGGGGCAGTAATATCGGGAATATCCGATCGAGGCCCTGGGAACCGTTCCGAGCACCGATTTTATCTTTGTTAAATAAACAAAGCTCCTAGCGTCGTTCTCGTGGCATCGTTAGACTTCTAGACCCAATCTGACCGAAAGTAGGATAAAATCGGAGACGATTTCGGGGCAGTAATGTCGGGAATGTCCGATCAAGGCTCCGAGAACCATTCCGAGCACCGATTTTATCTTTGTTAAATAAACAAAGCTCCTACCGTCGTTCTCGCGGCATCGTCACACTTCTTGACCCAATCTGACCGGAAGTAAGATAAAATCGGAAACAAATTCGGGGCAGTAATATCGGGAATGTCCGATCCAGGCCCCGGGAATCATTCCGAACACCGATTCTATCTTTGTTAAATAAACAAACCTCCTAGCGTCGTTCTCGCGGCATCGTCAGACTTCTCGACCCAATCTGACCGGAAGTAGGATAAAATCGGAGACAAATTCGGGGCAGTAATATCGGGAATGTCCGATCGAGGCCCCGGGAACCATTCCGAGCACCGATCTTATCTTTGTTAAATAAACAATGCTCCTAGCGTCGTTCTCGCCGCATCGTCAGACTTCTCGACCCAATCTGACCGAAAGTAGGATAAAATCGGAGACGAATTCGGGGCAGTAATGTCGGGAATGTCCGATCAAGGCTCCGAGAACCATTCCGAGCACCGATTTTATCTCTGTTAAATAAACAAAGCTCCTACCGTCGTTCTCGCGGCATCGTCCGACTTCTCGACTCAATCTGACCGGAAATAAGATAAAATCGGAGACGGATTCGGGGCAGTACTATCAGGAATTTCCGATTGAGGCTCCTAGAAACGTTTCGAACACCGATTTTATCTTTGTTAAATAAATAATGCTCCTCCCCTCGCTGTCGCCGGATCGTCAGACTTCTCGACCCAATCTGACCGGAAATAAGATAAAATCGGAGACGAATTCGGGCCAGTAGTGTCAGGAATGTCCGATCGGTGCTCCGAGAACCGTTGCGAGCACTGATTCTATCGTTGTTAAATAAATAATGCTCCTTCCGTCGTTGTCGCAGCATCGTCGGATTTCTCGACTTAACCTGACCCATTGCGGACCAAATACTAACCCGCGATTCGCAAACCTGGGTCGTTTTCATCCCGCCCAAGATCATTTTCTTCACTTAATATTAAAAAAAAAAAAATCGAACCTAAGGAACAAAACAACCTTATTATTCCTGTAGAAGTACGGTCTAAAGATCGACCATGATTTTTTTCAGATTTTTTCCACTGACAATTGTTGGTTTGGCAGTGCAACAATGAAAACGACCCAGTTTCACGGGATTAATGTGCCTGAAATACGTTTATGGATTGAGGTTTAAGATAATCGATTGAAGTTGATCTATAGATTGCGAACTTTATCGGAAATAATGTCAATTTCGAAAATGTTTGCGGATTTCATGGTCCGCAAACAATATTCCTCATCATTTGCGATTCGCTAATAACTTTCGCAATAAATAATTCTATCAATACATTCTAAAGTAATTTCGCGTGAAATTATTATTTTTTGCCAAATTATGCGAGCATTTTTATTTTTGACTTTTTCATAAAATATTCAAAAATTCTGTAACTACAACATGTGAAGATAATTTATGCAACATTAAAAAACAACAATCTCGTAATATTTGGTAAAAATTAATAATGCCACGTCAAATTACTTTAAAATGTATTGCTAGAATCATTTATTCCAAAAGTTGTTAGCGAATCGCAAATGATTGAAAATCGTATTTTCAGTGCATGGAGTCCTCGAACATTTTATAAATTGACATTATTTTGAATCAAGTTCTCAGATAGGGACACATTCAGGTCCCTTGGCTCGACCGCGTATCATCGGACTCTGAACCAACTTCCGGTGACAGTCGACCATTCGGAAGTTGCAGCTGTGACGTCAGCAGACTAGCACTTCCTATAGCGCTGTCGTGCCTGACTTAGCTCGTTTGTTCCACTGATTAAATTCCGATTTATACACTTTTATCGTATGTTTGATAATTTTTTTCTCCATGACGGGGAGCACAAATAAAGTTTTTCGGGAGTGTCCCGTATTCGGAATTTTATAAACTTCATTCTCCTGCACGCAAAATGGATTTTTTATTATTTTCCAGAATACGCTATTTTCTCTGGCAAATGCTATTCATGACAAAAATACGATATATTTTTTTTCAAAGAAAGCGTGAAAAATCATTAAAAATAATTTTTTTCAGTCGCAAAATCACTGCGCAAGACCCTCTAAAAACACCTGTCCACCTTATAAAAGTCACCCTGTATATATACTCGTGCGGGCTGAAAAATAAAGGTTAAAATTCGATTTCTCGTGAACTATTAGAACGCGCCAAAAATCCCTTCAGGGGATGTCTTTATATATTAAATGGAACATCTGGGCAAAAATTCGGCCGAATCGGGTGTAATAGCTTTTCGGAAGATTATCCCGTAACGATAATAAAAACAGGAGGGGGGACCGAATGCTTAAAGAAAATATTGAAGATAAAATTTCGTAGCCGACCTTCCAGGAAAAATGGAAAAACGTCTGAATCTACAAAATTTGCGCAGACTTTTTTATTCCAGTTTATTATTGAGTATAATAATTGATTGTGACTTATTTTTACTAAGTGCCACTATAATTTATCACTGATTCAGAAGGGTGCCTTCCCAAAATACATGACGCTAAAGCTGGCAGACAGACCTAGCAGAAGCGCGCCGCCCGAACCCAGTACGTTTTTAGCGTGGCTGTATGCGCTCGGGTCGTACCGCAGCAAGGCAGCATAGGGCCTACCCCCACCATTTACCCGCTCGTGAATGAGCCGAATATATCTGACTGGCGGAAATAATGTTTTTTTGCTGCTTAACAACAACCGTCACCGGGATAAATCGTGAGTCGATCATTTCGTCTATTCATATAGAGTAAGCATGTTAACAATTTATTTTGGTTAATCAACAAATGTCGTCACCAGGATGAAACATAGGGGGATCGATTCAACCAATTATATTGAATAAGCACGTAAACAGAAAAAGTCGCTACTGGCATGCGTGTTAGCAGCAGACGGCCTTTTTTGAGATTTTTCGTGCGAGTAAGGAGGCGCGATTCGCGAATAACAATTTTTTAATTAAGGGACAACACCACTGTGGCGGCTTCAAAAAATCGATTTTTTGAAAACCATCTAGAAAAATCTAAAATACATTTAAGATTAAGATGCCGTTGGACCCAGGTCGAAAAAATAATTCTTTTCGGAGATATTGAATATTTTGTGGAGCGGTGCAGCGCTCAGTGACGCTCGGGGTCCCGCGCAGCTGCGCGCCTCAGGGTCGGCAGGTATACCGGGCCTTTCCCAAGTCCTGCGGGTCTTTCCCAGGTATTCTTTTGTCTCCCTTCACAGAAACCGGCTATTAGTATAAATATAGTTTCGAAAAAAAGCCATAGTTGGCGATAATTGAAAAATTTTCAAGGCAGGTATAGGGATAGTGTCATAGCGTCAGTTTGCGAATAGAAGCGACGCTACTCGTGTCTAAACGCTCCGAATCGTTTCGTTTATAAATATCGAACGCTCAGAATTATTCTTTGCACATCGAAATGGATAATCCGAAAGTGTACGCGGGGAAAAAGGGAACAAAACGGAGCTATGTGACGGGGAGTCGAACGAAAATTTCGAATCGAAAACCTCCGAACCGTTATAGCTCCGAAAATAGTTCTGCAGAGTATGTGAGCACGTCGGCGAAAAGATTAAAATCATCGGACGATTTAGAGGTCGGTGTTACTAACGATTTCGGTTATCGTATAGTACACCTCGTCAATGCATTGAACATTATATCGACGTTAGTGAAGTGCAAAGTGTGTTATCGCGATATAAAGTTTACTGACAACAGTTTGCTCACTCAGATTCAGACAGACAGACAACAGTTTGCTCATTCAGTTTGGACTCAGATTCAAAATCGAGGTCGATTGCGGCCACTGTGAAAAAGTGCAAATCAATTCGTGTCCTATGATTGACAATGCATACGAAATAAATCGTCGGATCGTATTCAGTATGCGTCTTCTTGGCGTCGGTTTGAATGGCCTGATGAAGTTTTGTGCATTTATGGACCTACCGCGCCCCATATTTCAGTCTTTCTACGATCGAATCTTAAATTCGATTTCGATTGCCACTAAAGCTGTGAGCACAGTGAGCAAACAAAAGGCTGCACTTGAGGAGGAGACAATTTCGTTGGAAAATGGGGTGAAGGACGGAATTATCGTTTCAGGCGACGGATCATGGCGTAAGCGCGGTTTCAGCTCGCTTTTCGGCATAACATCGCTAATCGGCTGGTACACTAAAAAAGTGATCGACGTTATGGTGAAATCGAAATATTGCAAAGCTTGCGAGCATTGGGAAAAAAAAAGAAAGCACCGCGGAGTACTGGGAATGGAAAAGTACCCGCGACGATGAGTGCCAGGCGAACCATAGCGGCTCCTCCGAAAAAATGGAAGTCGACTCAGCTGTCGAAATGTTTCAACGGTCTGAAGAACTCTATGGCATAAAATATAAATATTATATTGGTGACGGCGATTCTAAAACGTTTCTGGGCATATCGAATAGCGATCCATACGACGGTTTCGAGATAAAAAAAAAAGAGTGCATCGATCATGTCCAAAAACGTATGGAGACGCGCCTCCGCGAAATCGTGAAAAAACCAAAAGGATTGTCTGGCAGAGGACAGCTCACCGGAAAATTGATTGACGAGTTGAGCACATATTACGACTTGGCTATTCGGAGGAACAACGATGATGTTGAAAAAATGAGGAAGGCAATTTGGGCAACTATCAAACATAAAATATCCATAGATAGTGAGCCACAACATGATGATTGCCCAGAGGGAGCCGAGTCGTGGTGTTCGTAGCAGCGAGCGGTCGCAAGCGGTAATATTTCTGAATATCGCCATAAACCGCCTCTTCCTGAGGAAGTATTGGAGGCAATTACGCCAGTCTTCGAAAATTTGAGCAGAGACGATTTGCTGCAGCGTTGTTTGGGCGGCTTCACGCAAAACAACAACGAAAGCTAAAACAAATCAGTTTGGGCAATAGCCCCCAAGTGTCAGTCCGGGAGCAAAAAAATGGTCGATATTGCAGCTGATATCGCGGTATTATTATTCAATGATGGCCTGAGAAGCCTCATGAAAGTTTTGGAGACGTTGGGGATAACTATCGGCCCAAATTGTTCTAATTTTTGCGTTGAAACCGACGCAGCGCGGATCGAGCTGGCGGAGCGCTCGCTCACAGACGCTGCAAAAGAGGCAAGAAGAGCCTCTACAAGTTCGAGAAAAGATGCTAGGGACAATGATTTGCTTCTTGAAGGCCAGCTATATGGTGCCGGCATCGCTGATTGAAGGTACAAATTTTTTTTCCAATTTATCGCATAAATTAACAAACCTAAAACTTTGAACGCGTTTTTCTCAAAACCACTTTTTTGAGTGCGGCACGCAGCAGAACTCGAGCAATTTTTATCCGATCGACTTCAAATTTGGACTGCATCAATAAAACTAGATTATCTAAAGAAGGACATATGATTTTTTCGATATCTCAATAATAAAAAAAGTTATAGCCTATTTTCGACGAGAAATTTTGCTCGAAAATCGTCCTTTAATTTCAAAAGCGTGCCTATTTTTTAAGAATCAATATATTTTTAAATCCCTGTGCACTTCGCTTCAAAATATCATATTATTAACGAAAACACTCGGTATTCTTTTTCAGATCGACTTTGAAGAGAATTCTGCTGCGTGCCGCAAACCACTGCAGAGGTAACAGTACCTGATGCGGGAGCTTCCCCAGCGTCACCATGGGGCGTGAAAAATTTGAATTTTTTTTTTTATGTATCTTCAATAAACAACGAACAAAACAAAACAAAAATTTCGAATATCTCTTTTTTTTCCTACAAAAAAAAATTCTTGAAAAATGGCAAGAAATCAGGGTGTCACAGTGGTGTTCTGCCTTAACTTAAAAAAGTCGTCACCGGGATAAATCATAGGTCAATCGATTCGTCTTATTATAAACAATAAGCAGCTGAATTTAAAAAGTAGCTGCTGTCATGCAGGTTGGCAGCAGACGACCTTCTGTGAATTTAGTCGTGCGGCCAGCTCGACCCGTTTCGCGGAGAACTATTTATTGTTGTTAATTAGCAAAAGCCATCACCGTGATAAAACATAGAGGGATCGAGTCCGCTGATTATATAGCATAAGCACATACATAGCGAAAGTCGCTACTGTCATGCGTGTTGGCAGCAGACGACCCTTTTTGAGATTTTTCGTGCGAGTAAGGAGGCGCGATTCGCGAATAACAATTTTTTAATTAACTTAAAAAACTCGTCACCGGGATGAATCTCAGATCGATCGATTCGTCTTATTATCAAGAATGAACAGCTAAGTCGAAAAAGTAGCGGCTGTCATGCAGGTTGGCAGCAGACGACCTTTTGTGAAATTGATCGTGCGGCCAGCACAACCCGATTCGCGGATAACTATTTATTTTTGTTAATAAACAAAAGCCGTCACCGGAATCGAACATAGGTGGATCGATTCGGCCAATTATATAGAATAAGCACGTATATAGAATAAGTTGGTACTGACATGCGTGTTGGCAGCAGACGGCTTTTTCTGAGATTTTTCGTGCGAGGGAGGAGGCGTGATTCGCGAATAACAATTTATAATGAATCAAAAAAGGTCGTCACTTTGATAAATCATAGGTGGATCGATTCGTCTTATTATAAAAAATAAGCAGCTAAATCGAAAAAGTAGCTGCTGTCATGCGTGTTGGCAGCGGACAAGGTTTTGTGAGATTTTTCGTGCATGTTGGAAAGACCGATTCGCGAATAACAATTTTTCAGGCAATTCAGAAAGTTGTCCCCGGGATGAAACATAGAGCGATCGGTTCAGCGTATCATAAAGAATGAGCATGTAAAAAGAAAAGGTCGTTGTTGCATTGCGTGTTGGCAGCAGCCGGCCCGTTATGAATTTTATCGTGCCGGTAACGCGACCCGATTCGCGACAATTTAAGATCAATATATTTTTTTTGCCAATACAAAATTGTTCAATGCAATGCTTGTCACTCATCAACGTTGCAAGTAATCCATTAATACAACAATTTCGGAAGTAGCTCATTTTTCTCTCTCAAAAATGTCAAAAAGGGTCGTCTGCTGCCAACACGCTTGACGGTAGCGACTTTTGCTATTTATGTGCTTATTCTATATAATTAGCCAAATCGATCCCCCTATGTTTCATTTCGGTGACAGCTTTTGTTAATTAACAAAAATAAATAGTTTTCCGCGAAAAGGGTCGTGCTGGCCGCACGACTAAATTCACAAAAGGTCTCTGCTACCAACCTGCATGACAGCAGCTACTTTTTCAATTCACCCCCTTATTGTTTATAATAAGACGAATCGATTGACCTATGATTTATCCCGGTGACGACTTTATTAATTTAATTAAAAAATTGTTATTCGCGAATCGCACTTCCTTACTCGCACGAAAACCTCAAAAAGGCCGTTTGCTGCTAACACGCATGACAGTAGAGACTTTTTCTATTTACGTGCTTATCCTACATAATTGGCCGAATCGATCCCCCTGCGTTTTATCCCGGTGACGGCTTTTGTTAATTAACAAAAATAAATAGTTCTCCGCGAAAAGGGTCGTGCTGGCCGCACGACTAAATTCGCAAAAGGTCGTCGGCTACTAACCTGCGTGACAGCAACTACTTTTTCAATTCACCTGCTTATTGTTTATAATAAGATGAATCTATTGACCTATGATATATCCCTGTGGTGACTTTTTTAAGTTAATTAAAAAATGGTTATTCGCGAATCGCGCCTCCTTACTCGCAAGAAAAATCGGAAAAAGGGGCGTCTGCTGCCAACCCGCATGACAGTAGCAACTTTTGATATTTATGTGCTTATTCTATATAATTTGCCGAATCGATCCCCCCCTGTTTCATCCCGGTGACGGCATTTGTTGATTAACAAAAATAAATAGTCCTCCGCGAAAAGGGTCGTGCTAGCCGCACGACTAAATTCACAAAAGGTCGTCTGCTGCCACCCTGTAGACAGCAGGTACTTTTTCAATTCAGCTGCTTATTGTTTATAATAAGACGAGTCGATTGACCTAAGATTTATCCCTGCGACGACTTCTTTAAGTTAATTAAAAAATTGTTATTCGCGAATCGCGTCTCCTTACTTGCACGAAAAATCTCAAAAAAGGCAGTCTGCTGCTAACACGCATGACAGTAGCGACTTTTTCTATTTACGTGCTTATTCTACATAATTGGCCGAATCCATCCTCCTATGTTTCATCCTGGTGACGACATTTGTTGATTAACAAAAATAAATTGTTATTCGCGAATCGGTCTTTCAAACATGCACGAAAAATCTCACAAAACCTTGTCCGCTGCCAACACGCATGACAGCAGCTACTTTTTCGATTTAGCTGCTTATTTTTTATAATAAGACGAATCGATCGACCTATGATTTGTCAAAGTGACGACTTTTTTTGATTCATTAAAAATTGTTATTCGCGAATCACGCCTCCTCCCTCGCACGAAAAATCTCAGAAAAGGCCGTCTGCTGCCAACACACATGTCAGTACCAACTTATTCTATATACGTGCTTATTCTATATAATTGGCCGAATCGATCCACCTATGTTTGATTTCGGTGACGGCTTTTGTTTATTAACAAAAATAAATAGTTATCCGCGAATCGGGTTGTGCTGGCCGCACGATCAATTTCACAAAAGGTCGTCTGCTGCCAACCTGCATGACAGCCGCTACTTTTTCGATTTAGCTGTTCATTCTTGATAATAAGACGAATCGATCGATCTGAGATTTATCCCGGTGACGAGTTTTTTAAGTTAATTAAAAAATTGTTATTCACGAATCGCGCCTCCTTACGCGCACGAAAAATCTCAAAAAGGGTCGTCTGCTGCCGACACACATGACGGTAGCGACTTTTGCTATTTATGTGCTTATTCCGTCTGCCGTCAGTAGATATACAACACGGGTTCTGGATCAGTTTGACCTCATTTGACCCCAAGAACGCGCGGGAAGTTCAAAAAGTTCTGAGTCATCGCGGAGCATAGGTTCTTATGATTAGAGGCGAGGGGGTAGCAGAGGGGTTCTTGGACGAGCGGGTGGGGAGGTGGGCGAAGGGGTACGGGGTGTCAGGTTACCGAAGATAATAATAATAATAATATAATGCTAATAATGATGATGATGTCATCCTGCGAACTACGCAGTCGATTTATTGATGATAATAATAATAATAATTCATCGATGTGATGGCTCATTGAATATAGGGGGAGGGGGCATTTTCAAGAACAGATTTCCGGGCATTGTTTATCCCGTTGAATATACAGTGGCGTGCAAAAGTTTCCGGCCAGTGCAGTTTTTTAGTCTATTTCGCAAAATTTGGGTCGACCGATATTTTTATCAGTTCAGGGGGTGAGCGTGATATGAACAACAGTGAGTGGAAGAATAAACAAATAATTTTGAAGCGCATACGAATATTCACATAAAAATTTATCTTTGCTCACGTGCAAAAGTTTCCGGCCAAGGCAAATATTCGCATAACAAAGGGAACAGAATGACCTCGAACGGTTTGTTTACATTTTAAATTGTATTCCTCACTAGGCATAGTCGACGGTAGGTCGTTGAAACGTTAACATGGCTCGACATACAGACGTTCAGATACGCGAAAGGGTTATAAAGCTTTCGCGAGACAGAAAGTCTTCTCGTGAGATTACTTCAATTTTGTCATTAGCTAAATCGACTGTTAATGACATAATTAAAAAATATCATGCTGGATATGGTTTAGAAGATCGTCCACGACGTGGGAGACCACGTAAAACAACAGAAAAGGTGGATCGCCTGATCAGACGAAAATCTATCGCGGATGTTAAGAAAACTGCCGTTGAAATTGCACACGAGCTACGGGATGAAAACCTTGCCGATATTAGCCGTTCTACTGTTACACGACGGTTACATAATGTACAACTTTTCGGTCGTATCGGCATTAAGAAACCATTGTTCAGCAAGAAGAATCGGATGGCCCGATTGCAGTTTGCCAGAGACCATCTGGACTGGACCATCGAGGATTGGAAGAAGGTTGCATTTTCGGACGAATCCAAGTTCAACCTCTTCGGAAGCGATGGCAGGCAATACGTTCGTCGTCCAGTTGGAACCAGAAATGACGTCAGATACCAGATTCCGACCGTGAAGCACGGTGGTGGAAATGTGATGGTGTGGGGAGTTTTCTCGGCTGAAGGCGTCGGTCCATTGGTCAAGATTGATGGGATTATGGACGGAGCTCTCTACAAGAATATCTTGGAGGAACATTTGCTCCCATACGCCGAAGAAAAAATGCCACGGGGGTGGATTTTTCAGCAGGACAATGACCCAAAACACACTTCTAAGTTAGTCAAGGCCTGGTTTTCGCGAAAGGGTGTGAGAGTTTTGAGCTGGCCATCCCAGTCACCGGACCTAAATCCTATAGAACATCTTTGGGAAGAACTGAAGCGTCGAGTTGGCAAACATAAACAGTCGAACAAAACGGCTTTGTTCGAAAAATTGAGAGAAGAATGGAGCAAGATACCCCCTGACTGTATCAATAGCCTACTCGCATCAATGCCACGGCGTTGTGCCTCTGTGATTGCTGCAAAGGGAATGGCTACGAAGTATTAACACGTAGTTAATACTTAAAAAGTCGAACGCGTGATACAGATAACTTGCAAGAACTATAAATAGCAGAAAACAATGTGGCCGGAGACTTTTGCACATGACCAAAGAGAATTTTTCAATGTAAATATCCGTGTGAACATAAAACGTATTTGTTTATTATTCCATCAACTGTAATTCATATCACTCTTACCCCCCGAACTTGTTGAAATATCGATCGAACAAAATTTTGCGAAATAGACCGAAAAACTGCACTGGCCGGAAACTTTTGCACGCCACTGTATAATAATAATAATAAACTACGCAGTCGACTTAATAATAATTGTGTGTATCCTGTGTATAATTGTTGCGAGGATAATGCGAGTCATGGAAAACCCACAGTTGATGGCATCGCGTGAACAGTTAATTTGAGCTCACACATGGTATGGAAGCGGGGTAAGATGAGTATGTTTTCGTGACAGAGAGATACATTAATAGCCTGGAAGTATTGCGATGTTATCCTATAGAGTTCCGAGAAAGAACGGCGACGTTCGAGTGATTGGGGAGAGCAAGGAAAGAATGCGTCGCGGCAATGACGCGACAAATATGCGACCTATATTTTTTCTCTCTTCGCCGTATTCCGTTACTTCGGATAGAGATTCACGGCAAACCTCAGCGTGATACAGCTGTTCATCGTCCACGCTCTTAATAGAATCTTATGAGCTTCGCACTTCACATAGCGCGAGAAAGAGAGAGAGAGAGAGAGAGAGAGAGAGAGAGAGAGAGATATGGTTTATTAGTGCACTAGCATACATATAATCCTCTGGCACGCAATCCACAAATAGGTATGACAATATTATTACACATACAATAGTATTACAAATACAATATTATTCAATTAAACAATTTCAGCCGCCTGTATAATACTAAGAAGAAAACATTGTAATGAGCAATTAGATGACGCCACTTTTGAGTACGTTATATATTAGTACAGAAAAACGACTTCTCCCGAAATTCATGGCCGCGGGCGGTAACGAATTCCACGGATAAGCAGCAGCGATACAGAAGGCATGTCTTAAGTATTCCGTGCGGTTATGGGGAATAATTATGTGATCAGGTGTGGCTCTCAGAGTCATTCCCGTATTTGGACCCTTGCATTTGAGCAGCGATCACAGGTATGTTGGTCTACCGTGGCGAAGGACCGCATACATCAAACCCAATATGAAGTACTTCCTTCTGGCTTCGAGCCTTAACCACGGAAGTCGCTCCCAGTAAGGAGTAATGTGCTCAAACCATTTAATATAAAAAAAAGCGGATACATGAATTGAGGGCTACCTTAAGAATTGTGTTATACTCATCTGCGATGCCAAATACAACGCAGCAGCAATAGTCAAAGATCGGTAATATCATTGCGGATACAAGTTTGATACGGGCACGCAGTGGAAGAAAATCACGACATGTTTTCAATATATGGATCCTGGAGCTAGCCATTTTAGCAACGTAAGTAGCTTGTTCCTTCCAAGTAAGCGTATCGTCGAGCCGAATGCCAAGAATTTTTACTGATCGGCAGTACTGGACTATTGTCCTGCCATTAATGACGGGCGGAATATTTGACTGTTCGAGGAACCGTATCGAAGGTCTGCTGCCAAGAATTATAACATGCGTCTTATCGTCATTTAACAACAGCCCGTTCAGAGACGCCCAGATCCTAATTAAGACAGTGTCTAAATTGACTTTCGCGATGCAATTACTGAGGTCTGAGGCGGGACATTGAAAAAAAATCTGGAGATCATCAGCGTAGATGTTGTAGGAACAGGTGGAGAGAGCATGCCTCAGGTCATATATGTAAAGGGTAAAGAGCAACGGTCCCAATACTGATCCCTGCGGAACTCCAGACTTGACTTCAGCCCAAGAAGACCGCATACCATTTTGACCACGAATAGCTTGGAACCGGCCCCCCAGATAAGATCTCATCCAATGCACTACAGATGTTGAAAAGCGCAGTTCTTCAAGTTTACCGAGGAGCCTATTGTGGTCGACTCTGTCAAAGGCCTTGGAGAAATCAAATAGGACCATCACGGTGAGCATTTTGTTGTCGATGCCTTGACGCACATGGTCGCACACCCGTAGTAAGGCTGTTTGAGTACCTGTACCTTTCCTATACGCAGACTGATAGGGGTCAAGCAGATTATTAGACTCGAGAAAGGTTGTGACTTGGTCTGCGATTATGCGTTCTAGAACTTTTGACAAAGTACATAGTAGCGAAATGGGCCTATAATCTGAGGGGGAAGTCGGCAATTTCACTTTAGGTATAGGTCTCATGAGTGCTTTTTCCCAAATAGAAGGGAATGTTCCATGCATGAGGGAGAAATCCAAAATGTGTAGAATCATGTTGAAGATCACAGGCAATGCCGTGCGAATAAGTCGTATCGAGAGTTCGTCGATGCCAATGGCATTGGAAGATACATGTTCCAGAGCTTGCATGAGCATAACAGGAGAAATATCGCTAAAGTAGAAGAGCGAGTCATTATAGACTGAGCTGTGGTCCGGATCCGGAGGCGACATTGTAGTTGCATTGGACATACATGAAGCTGAGAAATATTCATTGAGTTTTACCGAAGGATTCCAAGATCTCGCAGCTTACTCCATGCAGTAGCGGTGCTCCTGACTCGATCATAAGCTTCCCCATAGAATTTCCGCTTGGCTTTTTTAATAATAGCTTGGACCTCATTTAACAGCGATCTAAATTTAAGCTGAAGACCGTTTGCTTTCAGCTTCTCTACTCGGGTTTTATCACTAGCTGAATTTTTGGTGCAGACCACAAAGCGTTTCCAATTTTTATCCCGCTTGCGCATCAATGATTTAATGTCATCTGTTAACCAAGGTGAAGGCATACGATTATTATGTGCAAAGTGCTGTAATGGTGCATGCTCCTCAAGACAATATGTGATAGCAGTGTTAAGAAAAGAAACCTTAAAATCAATTGATTGAGACTCGAAAAATGCCGACCAGTCTAATGGGCTAAGATCTGAGAGGAAAGCTTGTTGATTAAAATGCCTAAAATTTCTCTTTAAAGCTTCATTGCGAGTACCCTTGGCAATCTTATACTTATATACTATCCAAATACAATCATGTCCGGAAAGTGAGACCGGTTCCTGTCCCATGTTGATTATTTTATCCTCCGAATCAACAATGCGATGATCAATTTTCGTATTCGACGCACTAGTGTGATGAGTGGCATTGAAAGGCACCAGAAATAGATCATTCGCTGTTATAAACTGAATTAAAAACTTGCTATCATGACAGACACTACTTGTGTTGATGTTGAAGTCCCCCATTACAATGAAATTGTCATACAACGGCAGCAGTATATTGCATAAATTTGTGAACATGGAGAAGCCCTTAATCTTTGGTGCTCTATACACCGCGGCTACAAGAATCTTGGGAGCGTCCGCGTTAGTTATCTCCAGAAACATAAATTCCGGTCCATCAGTGGATAGGCCAGAGGATTACTGAATTAGTTTCGCACGCAAGGAGGTATGAGCGTAGATGGCGATACCACCCCCGACTAGGCCTATGCTGCCTTGCTGCCTTGCTACGCTACGACCCGAGCGCGTACAGCCACGCTAAAAATGTACTGGGTTCTAGCGGCGCGCGTCTGCTAGGTCTGTCTGCCAGCTTCAGCGTCATCAAAATACGGCCGTCCGCGACAGGAATATCGCAACGTGAATTTAAATGATGCGCTGTCTCTTACCAAACCGCCCAATGCTTGGTCGGTCAGTCGGCCATTAATGCAAGCGGGACAGCACTATAGCCCGATAGGCTTACGCGAAAGAGAGACAACCGCGCGAGGCGTGCCATAAACCTCTATCATTGTGTGTGGCACACCGATACATCGCCGCGCATTCTACCGGCGGAAATACTAACTACATTTTTTCTGCCAAATATTAACACGGGCCCTGGTGTTCCATGTAATATCTGTTCTTTGCTTCTATACGCCATTACCAATTCGTGTGTTCGTAAGTCTGGAGTTCTTGAGTTTACGTCGTTTGGATCGAATTTGGATTTACCTGGTTCCATTCACGTTTTATGAACATATTCTCAACATTTTCTGAACAGAGTCGTATCATAATCGGTAAAGTTTTTTGTAGAAAGTGCATCCGCCTCTGTAGAATTCATTCACGCAGACCTTGACAATTATTTTGCCTAACGCTTCATAGAACAACATGAACAAGCTTGGCATCAGTTTTTTCTATAAATGCTCATTACTGCTTAAAATAATTTTGTATAGTATCGTGAAGGTTAATGAATTGCCTTGCATCAGTGCTTTTAACTGTGTACACGATGATTGCAGATGGACTTTGCAGTGTGCTCTCTGTGTTTCGCAAGAGACGAAATCTCTTTTGGGATACTTTTGTGTCGCAAGCACATTTCTACCCTATGTCAACCGAAAAAATTTTGTTCGGAAATAACAATTGGGAAAACCTCACCTCTCGCTGTACTCACAATAGTGTCCATGCGAAAAACTACAAGTGATGAAAACAATGTCTTGTCAGACTTTCTCCACAGTGCTGTTCATGTAAAAAACTCTGACTAACATTTCATAACTTTCTTTTAAGGGATTGAGTGAATTATCAGAAGATTTGTCTGGCCGATGAATGAAATGACAAGTTTCACAAGCTGTGGAAAATCGAATAACTTCCCCGACTGTTTATCAAACTTGTCATTTTCGTCAGCGGCGAGAGATATGTTATGATGATTCACTGAATCCCTCTAAAGAAAGTTAGAAATGTTACTCCGAGTTTTTCACGTGGATAGTACTATGGAGAAAGTCTAACAAATCATTGCTTTTAACCCTTGTAGTTCTGCGCATGGGCATATTGCGAGTACAACGAAAGGTGAGATTTTCCTAATTTTAATATGCGAACAAAGTTTATTTTGAATACGTGGTAGAGAAATTTGTGTGCGGCTCAGGAGTATCTGCAAAAAGCTTGTGTCTCTTGAAAAGCGCAAAAAGACTGCAAAGTGCAGCTTTCATACTCACCATACACATAGTTGTAAGCGCTGACTCAAGTTAATACATTTGTCTGGACAACAGGAAATGTAATTTTCCAAAACAATGAATATTGATAGAACAACTGATGCCAAGCTTGTTCACATAGTTCTGTAATGCATCCGCAATGTTTGGCCGTAGAAGGTGGGAAATTACTGAGTGGTTTAAATGATTTGAACAAAAATTGGATTGTGAGACTGTAAGAGTGGGAGACCTGAACTTGACTACGAAAATATTTCAAGTACGATCGAGGTGCATGTATCTATATTTTCCATTTCTCTATTTGTATTATTAAGGAGCGTATTCTTTTAGTCAATTGAGGTCGTGAATTTCTAACAAAGTGTGTAAAAACGTTGAAGCATTTTCACAGCCTGCACCGACCAAAAAAAGTTTGAGCATTTAAGGAAAATTCATTTTCGATCCAAAAAAAGTTTGAGCATTTAATTAGAATTCATTTTAGTTCCAAAAAAAGTTTGAGCGTTTAAGAAGAATTAATTGACGTTTCAAAAATAGTTTGAGCATTTAAGAATTCATTTTCGCTCCATTCCAACGATGCACATTTCAGCGTCATGGAGTTGGGATCAGAAAGATTAAGAAAACAATAAAATATGCAAATTTTTCAGTGATTTTCAAATTGCTTTATCTCCGCGAAAAATCATTGTAGGAGAAAAATTTAAAAAGCATTTCAAAGGTTAGAATCTCTAGATTTCAAGATTCACCTTAAAATAATTATTTGCTATTTTTCTTGAACATGTCCGATTTTTGTTTCGAAAAGGTGTACAGACAAGGAACAATTTGTTTGATCAATGACGCAATCAGACGTATTTTCCTTGCATCACCCTTTCTATTTTGAACTTTGAAACAAGTATACATCAATTACATGATCAAAGTCAAATGACGCTTTTGACTTTAATAATCGATAATTCATGAACCAATCATCGTACACGAATTTAAAGGACAGTTCTGGAAAGCTGAAAGTATGCTCTTCAAGGTAAGAGAGAATCCATTTTTAATCAATTTGTTCTCTGTGAGATGTGCAGTTAAAACATGTAAAAAATTCCGTTTATTCTTTAAACTATAAAAGTTGCGACATCTTTGCGGATAGCTATCGCAAATAATATGCTCAGGCATTTTTTCCAAGTTGATAGTGTCCACAAAAAGTATGCTGAGCGTAAAGTTGTCCTAATTTTTCCCTTTAGTCCGAATGATGAAAGTTTTGAATTTGGTAAAAAACAATTGAAGGAAAACCATTATTGTTTCAGGCCACTGTTATTTCGCGTACTCGATAAAAAAAAGTTTTTCGACATTTACGAGTATTTTCACCCATGTAAAGTGAGAGTTTGTACAAAGCAAAAAAAATAACTTCTTTTCAATAAACAAAAATTTCTCTTTGTTTTGAAAAGGGAATTTACTTTTATTCGTCTGTCAATTTCTTATAGAATAATAACAGACATATCCTTTCAGAGTCAGAAAATTTCCATTCTTTAAACTTTTCTTTTGTTGGAAAAATGGATGTTAAAAGTTGTAACCCTTCTGTATTTCATATACTTTTATTGAGGCGGTCCTCTAGTTTCTCGGGTCGAAAAAATCGATTTTTTTTTCTTCATAAATCCCATCTACAACATGTGTAGAAAAGAAGCGTACTATATTTTCTCTTGCGAGTCGCACGTAGCTGATTTTTTGAAAATAATTTTCAAAATGTTAAAGAAAGAAAGTAGAGACGCGCCGGCTCGTTACGATCGACCTAAAAAGCGAAAATTCGCAGGCAACCGACACACTTTTGAACAAGACAAGTCGTTTACATCGGCGTCAGCGAAGAAACTTCGTCAAAATAAAAATTTCGAAGTGAACGTTGAACAGACTGTTTTGTATTGTACTTTGAATTTTGTGAGTGTATTTTCAACCATTTCTTCGGCTGTTATTTGTAAAGAGTGCAAAAGTACGGTGACTTTCCATCAACGTAATATACGAGGATTGGGCTTTAAAATTTCTATGGCGTGCAAGTGTGAGAAAGAAAAAGAAATAGATTCATGCCCAAAAATCGGTAAAGCCTACGAAATAAATCGTCGCTTAGTTTTCGTAATGCGTTTGTTGGACGTCGGTTATGAAGGCTATAGAATTTTCTGTGGACTGATGGATATGGGACAAGGTTTTGCTTTGAACACGTTTTCCATACTAGAAAATATTCACTGAGCTTCTTCGGCCGTTTTTGATACAGTGTTGTCGATTGCGATTAATCAAGAAAAGGAAGTCCTTCAAGAACAAGGAAAAGCAGAAAATGAATTCACCGTATCTGGAGATGGCACATGGAAAAAAAAGAGGATTTTCATCTTTATTCGGAGTTTCAACTTTAATTACCAAGTACACCGGTAAAGTGGTTGATGCGTGTGTAATGAGTAGTTTTGGTGCTGGATGCAATTTGTGGAAAAATAAAAAAAATAGTGATCCAGTTGAATATGCAGGATGGCTCGCTGATCATGAAGAAAATTGTACTCGAAATCATACTGGAAGTTCTGGGAAGATGGAAATAGATGCAGTTGTGAAAATGCTTTCTCGTTCAGTAGATAAACATCAAGTTCGATATACGACATACATAGGAGATGGTGACAGCAAGACATTCAACGATATTTTGAAGGCAGAACCATATGGCGAAGATGTTGTTGTTGTAAAAAAAGAGTGTGTTGGACACGTTGAAAAGCGGATGGGGACACGGCTCCGAAATGCAAAAAAATCTAATAAAGGTATTGGTGGGATCGGTGCAGGAAAACTCACTGATAAATTAATTGGTGAGATGACAACGTATTATGGATTAGCTATTCGGAGATATCCAGATTCTATCGAGGAAATGAGAAAGGAAATTTAGGCAACATTCTTTCACAAGATTTGCACAGACAGCAATCCACAGCATCAAAATTGTCCTGCAGGCGAATCTAGTTGGTGCAAATGGCGCAGAGCTGAGTTTTTCGGAGAGGCTGAGCAATTCAAATACAATAAACCGCCTCTTTCTGAAGCAGTTCAAAAAGTTATAAAGCCAATTTATGAGGATTTATGCAAAGAAGAATTGTTAAGCAGATGCCTGGGAGCGGACACTCAAAATAATAACGAGTCGCTCAATTCGTTAATCTGGACTTTTGCTCCGAAGCACCTCTATTCTGGGCCAAAAGTGGTTGAAATCGCCACGCTTCTCGCTGTCATAATCTTCAACGAAGGATTCAAATCTATCCTGAAGACCTTGGAAACCATGGGAGTGAAAATCGCCCCACAAGCTAAAGGATATGTTCAACAGCGTGATAGCTCTCGAATCGACCATTCAGAAAGGCGCACGAGTGATGTTGTAAAACAGGCCCGAATCGCGAAAAGGGAAGACGGAGCAGCTCTGCGTGACTTCCAAGAAGAAGAGGAAGGCCTATTGTATGGTCCAGGCATAGCAGATTGACGGTGAGATGAAATTTTTAGTATAAATCACATGCGCGAACTTTCAAACGCGTTTTTCTAGAAACACCATTTTTCGAAACGGTGACCGCGATATTTCAGAAACTACTGCACCGATCTTGTTCAAATTTATACAGCATCTTTAATATGTTATAAGCCAGCGATTGAACTAAGATTATCATGATTGCTTCGATAGTTTTTTTTTGTACGAGCGAAAAACTTAAGAAAAAATGAGTAAAAAATAGAATGTAATTTTCAGAAGTGTATAAAAAAAAGTCGATTTTTTAAATTTAGAATTCACTCTAGTTCAATCGCTAGTCTTAAATATGAAGATTGAAATGCCGTTTGGTTTTTTAATTTCAGATAAGCAGAACAGCCGCAATCTTGGTCACCGTCAAGCACCTCTTTTACTTGATGTCTTGCTGTCGGCCACTATAACTTTTATTCTATTATATATTTTGACTTCAACAAATTTGTAAAGCTTATTTAAATGTTAATAAAGATTATGCAAAAACAATGAGATTGATTATTTCGATGCTTTGCCCGTAAAAAATTATTGAAAAAACCGTAAAAAAACAGCCGAGAAACTAGAGGACCGCCTTAATTTGAAATTCATCTTCTCATGCATTCGCATATTGTGAATCCTTTATTGTAAAAAAATCGTAAAAAGAAAAAACAAGTGTATTAATTTCTTTAAAAAAATGTGCAGTAATAAAAAGCAATGGTTTAAACGATTTTGAAATTGCAGACGTTTCGTTTGTTCTGATATATGGAAATTCCCCTTTTAAAAAGATCTGAAATCTCTTTTAAAAACTTTTTTTAAGTTGAAAAAAAACGCTAAATAATAAAAATCCCTCAAAGTCGTTATCACTTGTTTTATCTATATAAAAAATTCTGATTTATCTCAAATATCTCAAACTATACTTTTTATTTAAGTTCAAAAAATGGTTTCATTATACTTATTTAATGAAAATGTACAAAAAACGTGAAATCACTTTTATGAAATAGCCCTGCAAGTTTACCAGTCATGTTGCACACTAAATTGTTAAAGCTTAGAAATAATATTTTTGAAAATATTTCATTTAAAAAAGGTCATATTACTATTATAAAAAAAATTGATATCACCATAAGATTAAAGTACAAAGTAGATAACACACAAGTACACTGGAAATGCTGTGCAACGACTTGGCGTGCATGGTTAAAAAAAAGTTCGGCCAAGGATTTCATCTCAACATATCAACTGTCGGGTTAACAAGACATAAATTATCAGGATTCATTATGCAAGTGAAAACCAGATTCATATGGAGTACGAATTAAATAAGTGGTGTACCCTTCGCTCCCACGGCACTTGAAATGTTAATTTATTTGCATAATACGAAAAAATGTATACAAAAGCATTTACCTTTTATTCTATAACACAATTACCGCATATCTCATGAAATATATTGCGTCTTATAAACTTTGTTGTAATAGATTAAAGGTTAGCATTACAGTTTCATCCTCCACTTGGTGGAAGAAGAAATTTCGTACCTATAAAGCTTTAGGAGATATTATTGCTAATAGTCCTGGGGTATCTGATGGGACATTATAATTTGAAATCTTCGTAATACCCCTGTTAGTCGACGCCATGTTATAATGTAAAATTAATGTGTATGTATATATATACATAAATATATATTGACGCAAAAATTATTTTCGCAGGCGGTCGGAACGGAAAATACTGTATCTTCCCGAGCTTTTCCCTAACCATGCACGCCAAGTCGTTGCACAGCATTTCTAGTGTACTTGTGTGTTACCTACTTTGTACTTTTATTTAATGATGATATTAATTTTCTCTTATAAAAGTAAAATGACTTTTTAAAATAAAATATTTCCAAAAATATTATTCCTAACCTTTAACAATTTAGTGTACAGTATGACTAGTAAACTTACTTGGCTATTCCATAAAAGTTATTTCACGTTTTTTGTACATTTGCATTAAAGAAGTATAATAAAAACAATTTTTTGAACTTAAATAAAAAGTATAGTTTGAGATATTTGAGATGAATCAGAGTTTTTTTTTATAGTAAAACGATATTGAGGGATTTTTCATTACTTAGCGTTTTTTTTAACTTTTTATACTTATACAGTAATCACTAATCATATTATTAGAGCCTCGGGAATACGTTCGAAAAAAAAGAAAAGAAGGGAACGCTTACCTGTGCGAGAATAATATTGGAGCACCGTAATCCAGCGACTTTGGACAACGCGAGTGCGTTCTCAAAATCCTCGAAATCGAGCAATTTATCGACGCATCGTTGAATCTCGCGATCGACGTTGGATCCTCGATCGTCCAATTGTATAGCGTCAAAATGCAATTGCACCGGGGTGTCTGCGAGGATGGCGACGACACGTTGAAGCGTGGCGAAATTTGGCGTTGCAACGTAGAGTTCCTCGTTGAAACGCGCACGAGTGTGAAGCTCAAGGAAGTTGAGGCCAAGATGGAGGCTGGACGAGCAACGGGCGACGAAACTCATCGAGCACTCGACGGCGACGAAGGCGATCCAGCGCGAGTTCCACAGATAATCCTCGTTGCTTGTGTTGTCCCAGTCGATACCAGGATTGCAGCCAAGGTTGGCGCAGGCCTCAACGAAGTCGCGCAGGAAGGTCAAGGTCGCCTCGTGGTGATTAGCATCCTCGAGAAAGGCGCGGAAGAGTCGTCCGAGCGGATGTTCCGGCATGAAAATGAGGAAAGCGCGCGCAAGAGTACCGGCGTAGCCAAGGTCAAGGCACGACTTCAAAAGAAGGCGTACCGACCGTGCCGACCAGACCTCCTCGCGCAACGGGATCTCGTATTCTCGGAGAAGCTTCTCCGCGCCGACTGACACGATGAGCCACGAGTAACAAAAGCCGGAAGTCGCGGACGGCTCGTAAAATGCGGCCAGCACCGTCAGCACCGGTGACCTCGAGGTCCTCGAAGCTTCCAGGAACGCCCCGGGTGGATCCCGACTTGCGTGACATCTCAACACGATCGTCCAAAGATCCTCTAACTCTTCGGACTCCGTCGCATCTGGAAATTCTCGAAACTTTCGCGTCTCGTGATCACTCCTCGTCGCTAGGAATCGCGTATTCCTCATCGCCAGGCACAGGTGCTCGCGGACATGGGGACTCGCGAATTCACGGGCGCTTTCGAGCATCGCTTCGAGCGGATACGAGAACATTTGACCCGCAAGGACAAACTCAAGACGACGATCGTGGAGGGCGAGCAACCGAAGGAACGACCTCGGCGCCGAGGTTTCGTGAATCCTCGCGAAGCCCACGATCATCTCCCAAGTTCTCGAGGCATCAACGAAACTTTGCGTGTCCTTAAGAACAGCCTTACGATTGAACGGCCTGCCCCCGCAATTGAGAACGCCTTGGGTGTTCCCATCGAGGGCGACTTTCAGTTCGTCCTCCCCGGGGATCTCCTTGAGGCCGACCTCGTCATTTGCCTCGAGAGTGTCCACGACTTCGGGTCGGACAGTCACCGCGATAGCCCCCTTAAGGTTGACCTTGCTGCTGTCCTCAGACCTGTCACGAGCGAGGTTAGCCTCAAAACTACGCTCAAGGAGTCGCAGAATTGCCGCGACGTCACGCGGCGACGAGGACGAGCCGAGCGACCTCAACGAGTCGCGAATCGATATGCCAAGACACTTGTTCACGTAGGCCCAGGCAGTCGCGCCCACCCGTAGGCACTCGGAATTCAGACCGAGGAGCTCGATGAAAGCGACGCAGGTGCACGTGACCTCATCCTCGCCGGACTCCAGGGCCAGGGCCCGAGCGTACGCGGCGGCTTCGACCTTCATTTCGACCTTTATATCGCCGCCGATCTGGACCCTGACCTTGTTTTTCACCTTCATCCCCTTCTTGGCCATGACCTCATTGAACTCTCCGCTGATCTTGGACCGACGGGTCTCTTCGCTGACCCTGACCTCATTGCTGATATTGACCTTCATCCCCTTCTTGGTCTTGACCTCATTAACCTCTTCGCTAATTTTCACCTTGCGGACCTTGTCAACTTCGTTCATCATCACATTGATCTTAATGGCATCTTTGTTCAGCTTGATCTCGTTGACCTTGTTCATCAACGGTCGATCGATCGACATCGATTGTCGTCCATCGAGATCCTCATGGACCTTGAACTGATCGACCTCCTCATTGACCTTAACCTCATCAAAGTCTTCATGGACCTTGACCTGATCGACCTTGGCCTCTTCGACCTCCTCATAGACTTCGACCTCATCATTGACCTTGACCTTAGAGGTCTCGCTTTTGACCTCCTCGACTTCGTTGTTGAACCTCCTGGCCTCGTCATTGGCCTTGATCTCGTTAACCTCGTCGTTAAACTTGAACCCCTCACTGCCCATGAGCTCCGCCTCGACCTCGATGCCCTCATTGACCTTTACTTTTTCGTGGGCGGTGCAATTGACATTGGCCTCGCAACTGACCCCGTCACGACGAGGCTTGACCTTGTTCTGGACATGGACCTCACTTTCCCTCTCCAAGGCCCGTACCGCCATGCTCGCGCGTGACTCCCTGAGATAATGGACGTACGACAGTTTCTCCTCGCGGCCAAAGTTTCTGGCGAGATTTTCGCTCCGGAAATTCGGCAGGACGTCCTTCCGGTCGCGCCATTTGAAGGACCTCGCCAGGTCGAGGCCCTCGTAACCGTTCAACAGATCGTACAGTGTTGGCTCGTTCGACTTTGGGAAGCCCTCCAGCGCCGCCGCGAGATACGGAATTTTTTCCAACGAATGCTGTATCGTTTCGGACGCAATCGCTTTCAGCCCGAGGTTTAAATCGTTTTTCGGAGTGCCACATAATGTCGGCGCATTTTCGGTAACTTGGCGGCTACTTCCAGTCAGGTTTTCGAGAAAAAACAGTGTGAGAAGAAGAACCGGATCATCCCGGATGTGGGTTTCGAGATCCCCGTGAAAGACTTCGACGTTCTTGATTATCGCGCGCACCAGCAATGCCACTTCCGCTCTTGAGGCCATTTTGGTCATCAGTTCCAACAGACTTCCGGTTTCCATTGTGTTTGCACAGGTCGCCGAACAGTCACTCGCGCCCCGATGGTAAATAATGGAGAAGACTTGTTTTGCGAACTCGTCGGGATCTACGGTGCAGCGTAAGCCCAATAGTATTGAGCGGAATGCTTCCGGTGTCACGCGATTGCTGAAGAAGCGCGCGAGCACCGATCTCGTGTACGGCCTCTCCTCACGTGTGAATATTCCGTATCTGTCAAAATTACGCTACTGTTTTATCAAAATACTATTGGTGAGTCAACACATTCAAATGACAATCGCAACTATTCCAATCGCAATTATTCACTTTTTAATAGCAGATTCACTCTAATAGTTATTGCACTATAATTCCTCAAATGTTCCTATTCAAATTTTTATGAGGCATTCAACAATAGTCATTGTATCATAATAATAGTGAGTTAACTATTGCAACTACTATTGGTAATTTAGTAGTAGTCAGGTAACGGCAATCGTTGCAATTGAAATATACAATAGTTCTTCAACTATTAAAAATTCCTAGAGGAATTTAACAATACTTATTTTACTGTAATAATAGTCGAGCGAGATCGCTCATGGAAATATGCGTTACCCACGGCTCGAATGAGGGCAACACAGATCGAGCCATTCGTGCCACTCGTCGCCCGAGCGAGACCGCCCGAGCATGAGCAACTCGCACTACCCGCCGGCCGAGCAAGACCGCCGGCCGTGAGCGATTTGCACTACTAGTCGTCCAAGCAAGAGTACCGGTCGTCATGCAACCCGTACGACACCCGTCCAGCACCCTGCGGGAGAGAAAGCCGTACACTCTCAGGCGCCACGGCTTTCTCACAAGCGTTCGCAGGGGTCTGGACAGCATATAAAGGCGACACCGAATCACTAAAATCGAACCAGCTTGTTCGAGCTAACCCGAGTACCCACACTCGGGTCTTTGCACTCATGCTCGACAAGTGAAGCGAGTACTCCCTCGCGGTCTCCACGCTTTGCAAGACTCCTAGAAGCACGCTCATGCGGCGGAGTAAAGCCAAAGGTAATCCACAGAAACGAGCTCTCACAAAGACCTGTCAACTGCTTCACTGCCAGAATGCCTAACTAGGCCTCCCGGGCAACAATTCACAACGCGGGACGTCCGGATGAGACAAGGGACATCGCCTCAGTGGCATCCTGCCTGCCCGTAGCTACTTTTCACCATTCTCCAGCACGGAGGGAACAAAAGAGCACGCAGCCATCAAGATCTTCTCGGATCCACCGAGGCACCCAGACCATCTACAAAGTCAAGCAGAAGCCAGTTGCTCTCCAAGCATACGCAGAGACGCAACGGTCATCATCAGGCGAGTGGGAGGTTCCCATTCGAATCAACGCTTCGACGCAGCAAGTCGCCGGGAGGAACACCCCACCACTGAAACTGTTACCCAGAATTCGTCGACTATAGAGCAAATCTCCACGAGCTTACAACTGTAACAATGATTATTTCGAATAAATGACTTTTAACTTCGAAATCTTCGTCATGACTCCAGCCTCCACTAACTCTGCGAAACTATCAACTGTCGAACAACAGCAAATTTAAATATTCTAAGTACTATTGATACTTTAATAGTAGTAATTTCATCGTAATGGCCGCAATTAAACTACACGATAGTGTAGTTTCTATCTATCTATTCAAATTTCGATGAGGAATTCCACAATAGTTATTATACCGTAATAATAGTAATTGACCTATTCTAATTGCTATTGGTAATTTAATAGTTGTCACTTCACGATCATAGTTGCAATTGAATTGCACATTAGTTCTTCAACTATTCGAATTTTTACACAATATCTTGACCAGGTGAATGACTTTTGTGTAATGGCATAGAAAATTAAATAGTTGGAAAACTATTGTTTGAACATTTGAATAGTTAAATAAGTATTCAAATTTTTACACCATTACACAATAGTTGTTCAACTATTCAAAAACTACTATTGCTGTAGGAAGTACTATTTTTTCATATATTCAGCGCCACTGTAATTTTCAACTGTAGCTTCCATTTGTACAGGGTACTTCCCCTTATTACATTTCCCACTATATTCCACTTCACATTCCCAATCGGTCCCCACCTTGCGGCCGCAGCTGACTTCACCCTCTGTATCGCATTCAGCATGACATTTCTGCCATGGGTATAGGTAAACTGCGGACAACCTATAGCAATACAGCCGGTCCCGAGTTCGCTCCCCAGTCTCGGAGCTAGTCGCATTTCGTCGAGAAATAAATCACAGGCTACAGTAATACACACACGACACACACACGTACCGGTCCGTGTGCGTGACATCCGCGTAGCCTGGAGATTGTGTGGACTGTGTGATTGAGTGAGCTACGATTACCGAACTTGAATCATTATTAAGTAATTCAACATTAATAATAGTAGTCCAACTATGAAACGTACTATTACCGAAGTTAACTATTGGAAAGAAACATTTTATAGTAAATTCAATTATATGGGCTCTTCCCTCTTATTACATTTCCACCATATTCCACTTTTCATACCCACCGTGCAGCTGCAGCCGAGAGAGGGGCACTCTGTATAGCATTCACCATGACAATTCTGCCATGGGTTTAGGGAAACTGCAGAAAGCCTATAGCAATACAGCAGGTTCCTGGTTCGCTTCTTAGATTTGGAGCCAGTCGCGATTCGTGGAGATATAAATCACGGGCTACAGGCATACACACATGACGCATGTACACACATGGGATTCGAATACACACATGGGATTCGAACCCGCGACCTCACGATGTTCTGGTTGAGAACCAAGCACGTTAACCACTAGACCGCCACACCGGCTTCAAAGTAGACTACTGTTATTTAAATATACTATTATCGTCGTACTTGAATCACCATTAAGTAACTCAACTTCAATAATAGTAGCTCAACTATGAAAATGACTATCATTAAAGTAAACTGCTATTACTACTATTATATTATGTATCGTACTATTATTGAAATAAACTACTATTACCGTAAATAAATAACTATTAACTAATTCAACTTCAGTAATAGTAATTCAATTATGAAAACTACTATGACTGACATGAACTACTGTTATTACTATTGTGTTATGTAAAATACTATTATCATACTTGAATCACTATTAAGCAATTCAACCTCAATAATAGCAGCTCAAATACAAAAACTACTGTTATGGAAGTAAACTACTATTATTGAAATAAACTACTACTATTGTACTTGATTCATAATTAAGTAATACAACTTCGATTAAAGTCGCTCAACTATGAAAACTACTATTAAATCGTTCTTGCCCATTGCTCATTTTCAAAAATGGTATAGCTCCTCATCAGACCGGGACAAACCCAAACGAAGTGAATTTACCCGGACAATCGATCGAGCACCAATTCCTTCACCGGATACGTTGCGCTCGAGGTTGCCACAAGCTCCACTATGTCTTCGTCGATTGCCAATCGCTGTAAAGCCCGCGATGTCAAGGAAATTTCCCCGTCAGTCGCGACCTCTTGGACGTCGGCGAAGTCCGCGTCGTCCTGGCAATGAGCGCCGATCCAAAAAACCATGCGATCGATTTTATTATTAGCCAATAAATAGTCCCAGAGCACGACGCCGTTCAGTTTATCCGAAAAACACGACGCGCTCATGTTGAAGTGAAGATCGGCGACAAGGGAGGACCTGACGTGATCCGGAAGTTGGCCGATTTCCTCGATACTGCAATCACCCATCAAACTTTCCTCCGATCTGCGAATTGGACAAAAACAGCCAAAAAGACAATAAAAGTAATTTTCGCGCCAATGTTTGCAAAGCCTACTTTTGTAGCAGTTTAACTATTTTTTAAATTAGTTTATTAATTTATTAATTTTATATTTTTCTATGACTTAATTAAATTATTAATTAAATGAATTGCATTGTTGGTTGAAATAATGCAATCAATTAATTGAATCATCGGTTAAGTTAATTAGTTCAATGAAGGGAATACACCACTGTGACGGGCCGAAAAAGGTCGTTTTTCTGACTTTTTTGTTTACTAGATGATTTGTATGGGATTTGGAAAAAACGTATGTATTTAAACATACAATAACCTTATTTCGTCTAAACTTTAATTTAAAAGATTAAAGATTAACAGCGTTATTGAGGAAGCAAAGGTCTTTCGTCTGTAAATTCGATCGTACAGCATCAATTCAGTGGTCCTGCTTTCACCCCTGCGATCCAGTACGCTTGGTTTGCATCCAAATTGACAGAGAAAAAACCTTCGTTTCAACACTTGAATGAAGTATGCTTTCCAATGAAGTATGTTTCGGAAAAATATAACTGCTCAAACAATGCTTTTATTAAATGTGCCTGGTATGAAAAATATGTATGTTTCAAATGTTTCTACGATAAATATCACCCTAAAAATTGTAAAATTATTTCTGATAATGAATAAAAAGCAGCGTACATAATTAATTGCAAGAATTTTCGGAACTTTTATTTTCATTAAAAACTTAACTGCTTGAATATATTTAAATTCTACAATAAATAGTTGAACATTGCGACGAAATAAAAAAAAAATAATAATTTGAGGAAACTGTAGCAGCGAAAATCGAACTGAAGCCATCGGGGTGACAGGCAATGCGCTTGACCACTGCGCTACGCCGCTGACTTGGAAATGGTTGAAAAAATATCCCTCAAGCTCTATTTCCACTCAAGGAAACCTTTGGAGAGCGTTTCACCCCTTCCTATGGCCGACTTAGGCGAAATATTTTAGGAACGTCAAGTGGGGACCCACCTCCGACCCACGCAGTTTGGAAGAAATCGGTGGGACCCGATTGGCGCCCTTGTCAGATCTTGGGAGGATTTTTTTTTTCAATTGTAAATATTACATAGATTTTTGCGATTTTATAGTATTTATTTGAATTTATTATCATTTACTGAAGGTTTATTTTTGAATGGACGATAATAGTATAAATTATTATTAATTCTCAAATCAACCGACACCGGTGGATGGGTGGTGGGAGTGCGGCTCGGCCGATCACTACTGTTAAGCGGCGCTACGCGCGGCTGACACTGGGGGTGGTGACCGCTTAGCCGTGCTCTGGCTGGCGCATCGACCAGTGAGCGGAAGGCTGACTCTTCTGAGGCCGTGGTGTACGGACTTTAGGTTGAAGTCTGTGCACCATGGAATCAGAAGAATACAGGGCCGTCTATACCGGTACGCGTTTTCCACAGTTTCCCCGTGCCCTCGGCGAATGCGGTATAGTGTAGCGTAAGTCGGCTGTGGCCGCAATGGGGGTTAGGTTTAACGGGTAGGGTACGGGTAGGGATGATATAAGGCGATGAGGGAAGAATATAAGGCGAAAAGGGATTATATACGGTGGACAAAGCCGGGGAAGGTAAAAGCGCGACAGCGTATACCATGAGGAAAAAGACTCAATTAATTATAAATTCTCAAATCTCCGGAAAATTGTGCAAATACTTCACCCAACTTTTTTCTGACTTCATATTTTTGGAAATAACGAAGAACAAATTCATTTGTTCCATTTTTATAAGTTGGTGAAGAAGATATAAAAATTGATATTCTGCCCTAAAAATGTATTTTTTTTTCGTGCAAACAGAACAATTAGCTTATATTAGTTTGAATTTGTTTCTTTCTCGGATTTTCGATCTTTTATTGACGGAAACATGAGAAAAATCAGTTCTTCAATAAATAAAAAAAGTCGTAGGTGAAAAAAATTCTAAACTTAAAAACCCGGGTCGAAAAAATAAATCAAAATTTCTCTTTAAAAAACGACCCATATTGTACCTAAGGATTTTTTTGCCAACAAAAATAACAGCTTTAATTTTGGTGGACATGACGGAATTTTTTCTCCATTTATTTCTTGGGTTACTTGTTAAGAGTTGTCTTGTTTGGTTTATTTCTAAAAACTTTTTTTTTATTTTGGCCAACAGAAATAATGGCTCAAATTTGGGGGAAAGTAGTATTTTTTATTCATTCTATTGTATCTCGAAACTGAGTACCCATATTTCTCCTCGAGGCGAGCAACGCCCTTGATGATGTTCCAGGCTTCCTCGTGCTTGGCCTCGAAGCCCTCCTGGGCCAGGACATAATCAGCTAAGTATCTTCGCAGCTTCGGCTCTCGGCAATTTACGCATCGGTCTCTTATGAATTCCAGAGGATTCTTTCCCTGAGAAAGGATCAGTCACGATTATATTCTGCCCAGCCGCGTTAAAAAAAAACTTTCGTACTTAATAAAACACATTGTTTCTAAATCGAGGTGAAAAAGTCATATTCGCAAGAGAAGAAACCAAGATTACATGAAATATAATGGCACCGACAAAAAATCTGCGACTAAGAAAAAATAATGCGCGTTAATATTAATGCGATGTGCTACACGCCTCCGACCACTTCGAAATTTTGAAATGGGAATTCTCCGAAACAGAAAAACCAATTAGAATGAAATTTGTTGTGTGTATGCAGAGTGCTTGCTCCGAGAGCATGGTTCTCGACATTTTCCAAAATTTCGATTTTTTTTACAGTTTGTGGTTACCATGCGAAAAATAGTGAATTATTAATCATTGCATCGCATTTTCGGTAAGTTAGCGAGAACCATGCTCTTGACAGTGAAAAAGCACACATTTTAGCTTTGTTTCACCTGTTTTCACGAACAAATGGCGGAAAAAAGTCATTTTGAAATTTTTACATAAATGTAGCGAACATGTACCAACAAAGCTCAAAATATTATGTACCGGACCGAGAATTCAGTTCATCTGTTTTCTCACTGGCGATGAGCAGCTCGCATCGTACTGTTTTTACCGACCACGCTCGCCTCCTTCCGGAACAGCTTGTTTTTTGACAGGTCGAAAACAGGAGCTATAACCTCGAACATTAGTTCGAAATATATTTCATACGATGTGTAATAGTGCGTGATAGATTGGAGTTTTTTTCACACCACGGACGAGAAATCCCGACAAAAAAATAATTGACGAAAAAAACACCGCGGTCGATTACAAGGAGAAGAAGATCGGGGAAAATAGTGACAGCGAGAAGCTGAAAGAGAACGACGAGGAGGAAAACTCCGGAAGTCAAGGTACGTGCGTGCTATCGTACTCAACGGCTTCGGGAATATCAAGGGTGTAAAGGCGCGGAGAAAACCTGAGCCTTAACTCGCCGAAGGTGAAGCGTTCATCCGGGTCGAAGCATGTGGCCTCAACTTCCAGGCTCTTATGACACAACATGGAGTCATCGATTCTCCACCGAAAACTCCGTTCATCATGGGCTCCGAGTGGGCTGGTGATATCGAGGCCGCTCTGCCCGATCAAAAAAGCCTGGTCGGAGCTCATTGTAGTTCCGGCTAACTCGGTTTTTGCCCTACCAGCCGGAATGAGATATGCACTTGGATGCGGCAACTATCACCACGAATTATGCCGTCGTTTGCATACTACTGTTCAAGCTTGCATGTATTACCGCCGGCAAGACTCTTCTGATCCACACTGCCGTCGGTGATGTGGGCCAGGCAGTCGTTCATTGCCAAAGACGGCCCACAGCATCACAATCTTTGGTGTTTGCAGCACATCGAAATACGATGTGCTCAAATCGCCTGGCACGATTGATCATCTCTTCGAGCGTAGAAGCGAGTACAGGAAGGAAGTAAGGAAAATATCCCCGGAGACCGTTGACATTGTTCTCGATTGTGTCGGTGGCAAGGAGTGTAACAGAGGATGTGCCCTGCGAAAGACCATGGGAAAATATGGTCTTTATGGCTCGAGCAACGACGTACCCGACGCAACACAGAGTTTCTTCTCCGTTGCCCGATACTGGTGGAAGATGGACAAAATATTGCCGATGAAACTTTTCGAAAAATATAAGACACTGTCCGGGCTGAATCTTCGTTGTCTGATGCATCAGCACTGTGCGAATGCCTTTTTAAGGCGAGCGGTGGACAAGGTATATATAAATAGTACTCGAGGTATTTGTTTTTATTTATTTCAAAGAATGTTAACACAGGGCAAGTCTTATGCAACTCGGAAAGTCCAAAATTGAATTGTTGTAAAAAATTATTGAAAACGTTCAATTTTGGGAAAGTGAGCATTTTACTTCAAATTCATCCGGGTCAAAATGATCCAGTGTGTAAAGGAAGGAGGACACCACTAACACTGCCCATTGTCGATCGTTATCTTTGGAATTCTTTTTAAAGAAAGCAATAAAATTCATGGTCAAAAGAACTTTTACGCTTTATTAGGTATATGTTAAAGTATATAAAAAAAGTGTATTTGTTAAAAACCGATGTGCTGGTCTAGAGGTCAGCGTGCTTGCCTCTGAAATCAGCACATCGGGAGGTCGCGGGTTCGAATCGCCGTCTCGTAGTTTCGGAGAAAAAATAAAAACACGGGCGTGACGTAGCTCCAGTTCTACACAGATGTCGCGCACACGGACCGGTACGTGTGTGTGTCGTGTGTGTATGGCTGTAGCCTGCGAGCTATTTTTCGACAAAACGCGACTAGCTCCGAGGCTGGGAAGCGAACTCGAGACCGGTTGTATTGGTATAGGTTTTCCGCAGTTTCCCTATACCCATGGTAGAAAATGTCATGGTGAATGCGATACAGAGGGGGGAGTCGGCTGCGGCCACAAGGTGGGGATCGATTGGGGATGTGGAGTGGAGAAAATGGTGGGGAATGTAATAAGGGGAAATACCCCGTACATGGAAGCTACAATGAGCAAAGCGTTTCCCGTAGCAGAGACATCAAGTTTATTTGTTAAAATAATGGAAAATTGCGATGCACGAGTCGCTATAGCACTACTGGTTTTCAGTCAACCCTCTCCATGCTGTTGAAGTTTGCATCGTTGAAACGCAACGAAAGCTCTTGATTATTTTTTATTTTTCATATTTTTATTGTTATTGACATTTTTTAAAAGATTTATATAGTAGATCGCTAATTAAAGACATATCTTGAAAAATGGTTGGAGGATTTTTGTAAGCAAACGTTGCCAAAATATAAGAAAGGAATTTACAAATATTAATTTTCCTTGCGTTCCAACGATTCAAACTTCAACCTCATACCCTATCCGCGGAACGCAGGACTATCGTAAATTTAATCCTACAACTAAGAGTAAAATATTTTCATTAATTACGTTAGTTTTAGCAGTCAAGTACGGGGGAAAAATTAAAAATAATTCTATAAAAAGAGACGAGTTGGAAAAAAAGTTCGTGTTTTCGACCATACTTTTTATATATTACTCCAAAAATGTAAAAGAACTGAAAATTTCTTCATTTTTTTAGCGTTCTTTGAAGCGCTGTATGTATGTGAAAAATGGTCGCATCGAGATGAAAAAAAAAGCCTTTTGAAGCTTCAAGTTTCTAGTTTCGAGATCTTTTAGCAAAAAAATGTTGTGATCTACGGTTATCGCGCAATCGTAAGAAATGGCGGGAGAACAAAATTCCAAATTTGTTTTTCTTTCAGGGGTCCACAGACTAGGGAATTTGGTTTCAGTTAACTCAATGTATAGGTCAGTTAATTTCTTTATTCAGCTTCAATTTGGTTTTTTGGTCTCTCTACGTCAAATTTTTGCTGAGATATCCGACTTTGAATGAAAAAAGATCCTTTTATCTTTGATTATCGATATCTCGGCAACCAATGATCGCAACGGAAATTAAAGGGCAGCTTTGAAAACTTGAATAAATCTCCTTAATTAACCTCTCAACCTTAATTTGGAACAAGACAAAAATGACTTTTTCTGGATTTTCAGTAAATCTACAACTACTTTACAAATATTGATGGAAAGACTAATGTTGCCGCGTTTCTTTCAGCTCAATGTACCCCCAATATCCCTGTTAGTTTTCAAATCAATCCATCGAACCGTTTTTCATCAAAAGTTGATGAAAGTTTTACAAAACAATTAAAGGAACAAGTGTATTGTTCCTAAACATCGTGTATTCATCATCAAAATGGAAAGACCAATTTTCTTCGACTTTTTGCACAACTTTGCACTAGTTGCTTGTTAAATATAACAAAAAAATTCGAGAAATTGAAAGAAAAACCATATTTTTTTAAATGTGTAAAACATTTCAGAAAACTTTACTGACTCATTTTTCACAAGATTCGGCCGTTGCGCACTATAATTTCAGTCATCTTTAATTGCATACATTGAAAGTCGATACCTCCGAGCTGTATTTAAATATCCGATCTGAGAATATTTATGCGATTAACTCTCGATATTTTCTACGAAGGTTATCAGGATTACGGGAAAAAGGTTTTTTTAGCTAGGCATGATCAAAAATTGAAAAGAAGTGAAAGTTTAAAAAAACTTTAGAGTAATTTTTGTTCTACCCCAACGTAGAAAAAAATTACCAAAAACAGATTAGTTTCGGAAAAAAATTGTTAATTGGTTTTTTCTTCCAAGCAAAAGATGAGTTTTGAAAAGGAGTATTTTTTGTAATCCTAATAAACTTCGCAGAAAATATCGAAAATTAATCGCATACAAGTTCTCAGATCGACTAGTGAATACAGCTTGGGGAATCAACTTTTAATTAATGCAATTAAAGGTGAGTGAAATTATGGTGCGCAAAGGCCGAAACGTGTCAAAAATGAGTCAGCATTGTTCCCTAAAAAGTTTTACAAAATAAAAAAAAATTATATAGTTTTTTTTAATTCCTCGATTTTTTTGTTAACGCGGTCCTCTAGTTTCTCGGCTGTTTTTTTACGGATTTTTCAATAATTTTTTACGGGCAAAGCATCGAAATAATCAATCTCATTGTTTTCGCATAATCTTTATTAACATTTAAATAAGCTTTACAATTTTTTTGAAGTCAAAATATATAATAGAATAAAGGTTATAGTGGCCGACAGGAAGACATCAAGTAAAAGAGGTGCTTGACGGTGACCAAGATTGCGGCTGTTCTGCTTATCTGAAATCAAAAAACCAGACGGCATTTTAATCTTCATATTAAAGACTAGCGATTGAAATAGAGTGAATTCTAAATTACAAAAATTGACTTTTTTATACACTTTTGGAAATGACATTCTATTTTTTACTCATTTTTTCTTAAGTTTTTCGCTCGTACAAAAAAACTATCGAAGCAATCATGATAATCCTAGTTCAATCGCTGGCTTATAACATATTAAAGATGCTGTATAAATTTGAACAAGATCGGTGCAGTAGTTTCTGAAATATCGTGGTCACCGTTTCGAAAAATGGTGTTTCGAGACAAACGAGTTTGAAAGTTCGCGCATGTGATTTATACTAAAAATTTCATCTCACCTTCAATCTGCTATGCCTGGACCATACAATAGGCCTTCCTCTTTTTCTTGGAAGTCACGCAGAGCTGCTCCGTCTTCCCTTCTCGCGATTCGGGCCTGTTTTACAACATCACTCGTGCGCCGTTCTGAACGCCCGAGTCGAAATTTTCGAGTCGCGTTCAACCCACAAAATGAAGGCGAGCAGAAATCGGCGTGAGCGGATTATTGGGTATCTAAAGGAGGGTACAATGTTTGAAAGTACCATGCGTTAGAGCCTCCGATGAACCTCCGGCATGGCAGAAAGTAGACTTTTTGACTCAAAGGAGGTCAGTGAGGCTCACAATTGAACCTACGGAACCTCAGGTCGGCCTACTTCGAGCGCTCCCGCAGAACCTACTGCCCCCCCCCTTTCGGCCTACTGTACAGTGCTAAACAAAAAAATTAATTTATATAGCATCTATTTAAATAAAATAGGTTTTTTCCTTGTCTCACAGCCTACTACGATCATATTTCTTTCGAAGATATTTATATATATTAATAAAGATGAGATTCAAATTAATCTTTATTTGCTTACAATGTACACTGTAAAGCTAAGTGTACTATATGCATAAAATAGTTCATAAATCGAAAATAAAATGAACTCCTTAATTGAGAGCTTTACCACAAGGATTTTTATCGTAATTCGTCATTCCCTGGCCTATAGACATGATTTTTTTCGAAGAAAATATTTGCCCTACATGCGACTTGAACCTAGCCTACCTACTCCTAGCTACGCTCCGCTACCACGATGCTACCGAGTGCTTATGACATTTTGGTCGCTGATATGGCATAAGAGGCCAAATGAATACCTCTAACTATTTGTTGTATAACATAAGCTATATCAATTAGTTAATATGATTGTGATAATTAGAGAGTTTCATCGAATAACATGCTATAGATTTTTCAAACACATACACACACACACACACACACACACACACACACACACACACACACACACACCCACACACACACACACACACACACACACACACACATATATATATATATATATATATATATATATAAATCCTCTCTCTCCACCTTCTCTACCCCCCGCCCCTTTGATATGAGTGTTGCAATAAAGATGGACCGTTAGTTCAATCAAATAAAAGAATGGTCTACGAAAATTCTATTTAAGGTAAATTTAAAAAAAATAACTAGATCCATTCAGTGAACTTAACTAAATTGTTTTTTTGAACAGATGAAAATGTTGAACTGATGAAACCGAATCACAGATTTATTAGGATCAAATAAAATATGTAGTTATTGGACGATATTAAATAGATTGATTTTCTATAAATAAACATTTTTGAAATCAATAATTTTAATAATGGAATGCAATAGGAAAAATTTGGTTCTATGAAAAATCTAGTTAATTTAAATAAAAAAGAATCAAATAGACGCGGTTAGTTAATATCATATTTAGCGGAAAAAAATAAAAATATGCTTCATACATACACGTGGAAATGTTTTTTAAATTTTCGACGTGCTAAAAATGAAAACAAAGAAAAATCAAACATTTCATTTAAAATCGACGGTAATCGGCCGTCGCCATTTATCAACTCATTATTGAATTAACAAAAAAAAAAACAAAACGAACAAAAACAAAAAGGAAAAATAAAGAAAAAATCGAATGAGGTTGAATTCTAAACCGACAATTTCAATCCTTTGGAACATGAAATAGACTATAATTAACACCCTAACGTTCCATATAGATATCAACATTATATGTAATTTAGATCTACACTGCCAGCCAAAAGTTTTCGGACACTCCACATGATCGCAAAACTTTTGAGCGCTGGATAATTGCCAAATAATGTTAGAGTAATATAATTCATTTCATTTATTATTTCACGAAGATACTATAAAGATCTATATAATTAAGTAATTATACAGAGCTTTATAGTATCTTCGTAAAATAATTATTATTCTACCATAAGTTTGCAATGATCCAAAGTGATATTAAGTTTTGCAGTTATCTGAAGTGTCCGAATACTTTTGACTGGTAGTGTATATTTGAATATATTAATGCAACTACATATTTCGAATATAATATATATATCTATAGTATTATATAATATATACCGTCGCTTAAAAGTTTGGATACACCAGTCGATATTTCTTGCTGCACTGAAAGTTACACAGCTTCGTAAAAAAAAAGATAACCAAATTTACCGAACGGCGTTTTGACGGGAATAAATTCAGCTTTATATTGCTTTTGTGAAATATTTTTTTATAATTTTCTTTTCGACCCGGTACGCACTTTTATATGTGACTGATTTTCGGCTTTTTTTCGACCATCGAGAATTGGGCGCATGACTTATGAAAAAAAAGTTTGTTACGTTTATCCATGATAAACTTGAACGGGGTAGCAGGAACTCCATTTGCGTTTTTTATAAAGTTTTGTACGATTTTTTTCGCAATGTTATTTCATTTTTTGCAATGCAATGTAACTCAAGAACTAGAGGGCTTAAGAAGAAATGTCAAGGACGAAAAACGTCGCGTAAGCTTATACTGCATAAACTGGCATTTTTTAAGAATTTTCCTGCGAGATTTTTTCTCACAGGAAAACGCCCATTAATCCGATAGAATTGGAGTAAGACTGTGAATACAAGCATTCTTTTACGAATTGCCTATAAAATAATAATAAATCGATATTGAGCAAATTTGATTGTTTTCACATATTAATATTGCACTAATAATTTGATAAGGGGACGATGTATTTTTATTAATTTCGTCTTATTTTCGTCATCGAACGGGTTACTGATCAGGCCACAATGGAATGATGATGGGCGAGATATCGAATTTGGGCCGAAAGCAGGTTAGGTGGGGTCGAGGCAAGAGTTTGAGATTGAAAGCAGGTTAAGGAGGCCTGTGCTCTGCCCGTTTCACTAAAACTAGGGGTCGAGAGAAGGTTTGGGAGGTCTAGCCGAGGCTACCCTGGACCAAGAGGAGGTCTCTTCATGGCACTGAACTCGACAAATGAGGTTTCGTCGGTTCAACGGAGGCTGGCGGCTTATGTATTACAAAAGAAATGGGTCCTGCGAGGGTTCAGAGGAGGCTAAAAATTTCGACTCGGGCGGTCGATCCGAGAGCTATCACGCTGTTGAACATATCCTTTAGCTTGTGGGCCGATTTTCACTCCCATGGTTTCCAAGGTCTTCAGGATAGATGTGAATCCTTTGTTGAAGATTATGACAGCGAGAAACGTGGCGATTTCAACCACTTTTGGCCCAGAATGGAGGTGCATCGGAGCAAAAGTCCAGATTAACGAATTGAGCGACTCGTTATTATTTTGAGTTTCCGCTCCCAGGCATCTGCTTAACAATTCTTCTTTGGATAAATCCTCATAAATTGACTTTATAACTTTTTGAACTGTTTCAGAAAGAGGCGGTTTATTGTGTTTGAATTGCTCAGCCACTCCGAGAAGCTCATACCTGCTCCGTTCCAGGGCCGTAACTTGTGAACCACTTCGAATATCGAAAAATCCTTTGGCACACATTTTCTATACATGTTGTGGATGTGATTTATGAAAAAAAATCGATTTTTTCGACCCAAACAAACTAGAGGACTGCCTTAAATTTAACAAGCAACTACTGCAAAGTTGCAAAAATAGTCGAACAAAATGGATCGTTTCACTTTGATCATGATTACACGATATTTAGGAACAATACACTTGTTCCTTTGACTGTTTTGTCAAACTTTGATCGATCGGTCCGGAAAAAAGGTTCGATGGATCAATTTGAAAACTCACACAGCTATTGGGGGTACATTAAGCTGAAAAAAAACCTGGCAACATTAGTCTTTCCATCAATATTTGTAATGTAGTAGTAGATTTTCTGAAAAACCATGGAATGTAATTTTTTTATTCTTATTTAAAATTAATATTAATGGTGAAAAAAATGTTTTTTCTCACAAATCAACGAAACAGTCTTGTACGAAATTTATTCAAGTTTTCAAAGCTGCCCTTGAATTTCGTGTGCGATCATTGGTTGCTGAGGTATCGATGATCGAAGACAAAAGGATCTTTTTCATTCAAACTCGGATATCTCAGCAAAAAATTGACGTGGAGAGACCAATAAAAACCAAATTGAAGGTGAATAAATAAGCTAAAGGACCTATGCATTGATTTAACTGTAAAAAAATTCCGAGCCCGTGGACCCTCGAAAAAAGAAAAAAATTGGGAAAAAAATTCTCTCGCTATTCCTTATGATTGCACGATAACCGTAGCTCCCAAAATTATTTTTGCAAAAGATCTCAAACTAGAACCTTGTAGCGCACATTTTTTTTCATCTTGATACGACCATTTTTAACATTGATACAGCATTTAAAAAAACGATTAAAAAATTGAAGACTTTTTCTGTTTCTTCAATTTTTTGGAGTAATGTATGAAAAGTTGTATATTTTTTACCATTTCCAATCAATTAAAAAAGCGCTCGTGCTTGACTGTTAAGGGGCTATACCAGTGTGAACGCTGAAAAATTGGGCGGTTTTCGGGAAATTTTTTGAAAAAAAGGACTCAATTAAATGTTTCGGAGAATTAAGAACATATTTGGCCATATTTGACCTATATTACATAATTTTTTCATACAAAATATTGAGATCCAAGCGACTTATGCGCTGCCTTCGGAGGCGCGCATAAAAAGGAAAAAAATGTCGTTAAACTGGAAGGTATTTCCTGTACAATGACGTAGAATGTTCGAAAATATCTAAATCTAACAAAATGGCGTATTTATGGAAAAAGTTTGTTTGCTTGCCTATAAAATGGTCGTTTTTTTCAATGCCAAATCGTCAATTTTCATCCAATCAAAAATATCGTACGTCATTATAGAGTAAATATATTCAAGAGTACTCAGTTCAAATTTGAACTCAATTGGATAATTGCTTTTTGAGTTACAATGTCAGCTAATTTGAAAAATCTACTTTTGAGAAAAACGCGTTCAAAGATTTAACTATCGATTTTTGCAAGATAAAATTATATTGATATAAATTATATAAATGATCATGATATTCTTAAAAGCATAAACTGTCGAAAAAGGCAAAAAAAGTTGATTTTTTAAAAGTGTCACACTGGTATAGCCCCTTAAACAGCGTTGTACTAATTGGGCAACCCTGCCTCACCCCATTAGCCGTCTTGAAGGTTCCTGTGATCCCATTCCCCGTTATGATATCAGTTTTCGTCATCCTGTATATACCTCGTACCATTTGGTACATCTTCCCCTTAACCCCCTTCCTCCACAACTTTTGTAGTAGAATTTTTCTATTTACGGTATCGGAAGCTGTCTTGAAATCAATAAATGCTACATATAGCTTCCCTTTCCTATGTTTAATTCGATTATTTATCATTGCGTTTAACATAAAAGATGGTCCCTAGTTTCCCTGCCGGCCCTAAATCCTGCCTGGCTCTCCCGGATGATTCACTCCCTCTCAGTCCAAGTATTTAATCTTTTCACCATTGTGCTTGTTAGTATCTTATATCCGACGTCTAACAAAAAAGCCCCTCTGTAGTTTGACACCGTCAATTCGTTGCCTGTTTCATAGAGCGGAAATATCCTTACCAACTCCCAACCTTTCACGAGCTCCCTCTTTCCCAAACTATGTTTAAAGTTTTTAGCCAATCTTTTATTCTCTCTTTCGGGATTCCTTTGAGGGGCTATACCAGTGTGACACTTTCAAAAAATCTATATTTTTCCTTTTTCGACAATTTATATTTTCAAGAATATCATTATCATTTATATAATTTATATCAATATCATTTTATCTTGCAAAAATCGATAGTTAAATCTTTAAACGCGTTTTTCTCGTAAATGACATTTTTCAAATTTGCTGACATTGTAACTCAAAAAGCAATTATCCGATTGACTTGAAATTTGAACTGAGTACTCTTGAATATATTTACTCTACAATGGCGTTGGATATTTTCGATTGGATGAAAATTGACGATTTGGCATTGGAAAAAACGACCATTTTATAGGCGTGAAAGCAGACTTTTTTCATAACTACGCCATTTTGTTAGATTTTGATATTTTCCGAAAATCCTACGTCATTGTACAGGAAATACCTTCCAGTTTAACGACATTTTTTCCTTTTTCGGTTTCAGCTACTCAATCGGCCGGAATCATGTCAGCAGTGGAGGAATTTTTTTTGCGCCTCCGAAGGCAGCGTATGAGTCGCTTCGATCTCAATATTTTTCTATGAAAAAATTCTGTAATATAGGTCAAATATAGCCAAATATATTCTTAATTTTTCCAAACATTTAATTGAGTACTTTTCTTCCAAAAAGCCCCATAATCACCCAAATTTTCAGCGTTTACACTGGTATAGCCCCTTAAACATTTCAATTACCAGGCCATCTTCCCCTGGTACTTGGTAATTTTTTATTTTCCTGTTGGCTCTAATCAGTCCTTCCTTTCCTATCATTTTATCCAGGCTCCCGTTAAAAGAGCTGGGCTGCTCCTCTGCTATTTCCCATTCCTCCCTTTCATCACCCTTCTCTTTGTTACATACGGCACTTTTGCTTGCTCCAAGTAGGCCTTTGAGGTCTTCTATCCAGTCCTGCCCACTTATTCCGTACCCTGTTTTCCTCCGCGGTCTAAACTTCCCTACTGCATCCCACCAATCCCACATCTTTCAACTCTCATTTACTTCCATCATTCCTCCATCCATTATTTACTCCTTTGCTCACACAATTGTTTCATATGTTTCCTCTCTACATTTTATTTTATTTTTTCGACTCTTTTTCGTGTTTTCAAAGATTTTTTTCGGCTTTCCTATACGCTCTTCCTTTGCTCCTTACATTCTCCGTTGAACCACCCTTTATCCCTTTTCTATAGCTTATTTTTTTTGTCATACCCGCCCTTCCTGTTACTTCTTGGATCGCCTCCCTCATGGCCTTCTATCTTCTATGGCTATTTTCTGCCCCCTCTGCTTCTACCCACTCTCTTCTCAATTCTTCTTGACATGCTTCACACTTGTCCAAATTCCAGAAGACCTTTTCCCTTTTTGTTAAACTTTCACAACTTTCTATAACCCTTCTCCCTCGGACCTCTTTCAATGCCAGGTTGATAGGTAAGTGGTCTGATTCAATTCGTGGAATTATTTCCATACTCTCCACTAGGCTATTTCCTTCGTCTTTCGGAAGCACCACTATGTCCAGGGCCGAACGGCCGCCCGCGCCAACGTACGTTATTTTCCTCTCTTCATCGCCCTTTATCCTTCTATTAAGGGGCCAGTCCACTTTGAAGCCACGAAAAAGGCTATTTTCGCGACTTTTCTTTGAGGATTTTATAAAAGATATGAATATTAAAGTTGTTGGGCTTGATGAATAAAGTCTTGAAATACATTTTTTTTCATTTTAATTCATTTTAATTCATTTTTAAGTACAAAAACTATACTTTAACGTAACGCCTCAAAAATAGGTGGGCTAGGTAGCTCCATCACAACTCGGCAACGGCTTGGCTGAAACAAAAAAATCAAAGTCCATTAGATTCAGTATGACACCAGCTACAAAATGACCCTCGTATATAAAGTTTTATAAAAAAAATTTGAAAACGGCAGATGAAAAACGAAAAAAGTATTTTAAAACGCGTTTTTTCGCATTGTTTCGCAGAAAAAGAGTAAAAATCAAAATTTTGAAACCATCGAGGGTCGAATCATGCTTAAAATATGTGGTTCAAATTTCAAGAGAATCGGTTTATTAGTTTTAGAGATATGATGGAGCTAGATTTTGAAAACGTTGTTTAGAGAAAAACGCATTTGAAGTTTATGCTATGAAAAACTCTTACCTAAACTCAATCGGCATTTCCTGCACCGTATAAAATCCCTTCTGATTGCTCATCATCGTCGATTTCTTCAAGTCTTGCTTACTTTGGATTTTTTGAAATTTTCAAAGTGAAATTTTCAAAGTGGACCCTTAAGGACGACGAGGCCCATTTCTTCACATAGGCCCAATAGCCTCCTCCCTTCCATGTTTAAAACCTTGACCTGAGACTTTCTGTTTCCCCATTTTATTCCTGTCCCCTCACAATCCACCATCCCCGGTTCTATTCCAATTCTCGCATTGAGGTCGTCCACAATTAACACTCCTACCCCCACGGCCAGGCCTTCCTCTACATATTCTCTTACAAAGGGAGGCTTTCAATTGTCAAATTCAAATTCGATTCATCCTGCGTGTAATAAAAGCGCATGGCCAGAGGTGTTATGTGGCAAAGCCGTAACACACGCTTCTTCGCCGTTATCGAGAAAATCGGCATTGAAATATTCCGTTGCGTTCAAATACTTTCTACGTAAAGGAAATTTCAAGGAGCGCGTGACGTCCCCGGTTCAAATCTCGCCGCTGGCAAGGTTTTTAATTCGAATGTGTATACAGCTAATTCCCCTCAATCAGTTTCAACAATTATGCATATAATAAGTTTTTTAAATGCCGTTTGTTGTGGAAAAACCAACGCTTTCGAACTTTATTATGTTGTTCGCAAACAAAGTTATATTTCAAAAATATGAAAAGGTAGAAGCGGCACGTATGAAATAAGGTAGAAGCGGTCCCTACCACAACTTGTAACAACGTCGAAAATGAGTGTGTACGTGAGAGTTTTCCTTTAGCCGGTTTAAAAACGAAAAAATGGAGGCTGGAAAATCCGAGAGTGATCCCGGTACTTTGCATGAAAGTGATGTGACCGAAGATCATATCGATAAGATTCGAAACACAATAAAGTGTCCAAACAACAGTTAAAAGATCCGGTGGTGTATTTTGAAAACCTCCCCTGTACTAATAACGTCATCGCAGCAGAACCGACTCCATCAATCAACGAAAAAGCCATGGTAATAGAGGAAGAAATGCTCCAGAAAACGTTGCAAATGCTCGTCGAAAAAACCCTTGTTCTTAATGAGAAACTGATAGACACTAATGAAATCGACGACAGTGGTGCCTACGAAGAAGTTCAAACGAGTCTCATCGCCAACGCATCATCAAACGAATACGAACCGGACGAGAAGAAGAAGAAGAGTATGACTTCATTCCTCTGGATTACAAAATTAGAGCTGTCACTCTGGCCAAAGAACATCCAGTCTGGAGTCTCAATAATCCACAAAAAAGGGGTGCTCTCGTTTAAAAAATATGCGCTATTTATCCAGATGTGATGAGCAAATTAAAAGTGGCGGTAGCAAATTTAATAAATATTGCACCGTCGATTCATGGACAGATGATCGCTTCGTAGAATCTCGACGAAACTACCAGCAAATTGCGGCCCGAAAGTTGCAGCAGTGGGCTTTGGGCGCTACAAATCAGTTCCTAGATTTCAAATTTAAAGCTTCAAAACCATGGGTGACCAAATGTATTAAAAAAAGCCTCGGATTCGGCAACGGGAAATCAAAAAATTCGTTTACGCCGCACTTTGGCCGCAGATGACGCTGAAGCTGGCAGACAGACCTAGCAGACGCGCGCCGCCCGAACCCAGTACATTTTTATCGTGGCTGTACGCGATCGGGTCGCAGCGTAGCGAGGCAGCATAGGGCCTACCCCCACCACTTAGCCGCTCGTGAATGAGCCGCATATATCCGTCTGGCGGAAATAATGTTTTTTTTTTGCTTAACAACAACCGTCACCGCGATGAATCATGAGTCGATCGTTTCGTCTATTCATATAGATTAAGCATGTAAATCGTCAAGTCGCATTTGTCATGCGTGTTGACGGCAGACGACTTTAAACCAAAATTTTGTCCGCGTACGGAGACCCGAATGGCGGATAACTTTTTTTATTCTTAATTAACAAAAGCCGTCACCGGGATGAAACATAGGGGGATCGATTCGGCGAAGTATATAGAATAAGCACGTAAATAGAAAAAGTCGCTACTGTCATGCGTGTTAGCAGCAGACGGCCTTTTTTGAGATTTTTCGTGCGAGTAAGGAGGCGCGATTCGCGAATAACAATTTTTTAATTAACTTAACAAAGTCGGCCATGGGATAAATAATAAATCAATCGATTCGTCTTATTATAAACAATAAGCAGCTGAATTTAAAAAGTAGCTGCTGTCATGCAGGTTGGCAGCAGACGGCCTTTTTTGAGATTTTTCGTGCGAGTAAGGAGGCGCGATTCGCGAATAACAATTTTTTAATTAACTTAACAAAGTCGGCCACGGGAAAAATCGGAGGTCAATCGATTCGTCTCATTATAAACAATAAGCAGCTGAATTTAAAAAGTAGCTGCTGTCATGCAGGTGGGCAGCAGACGGCCTATTTCGAGATTTTTCGTGCGAGTAAGGAGACGCGATTCGCGAATAACAATTTTTTGATTAACTTAACAAAGTCGGCCACGGGATAAATCATAGGTCAATCGATTCGTCTCATTATAAGCAATAAGCAGCTGAATTTAAAAAGTAGCTGCTGTCATGCAGGTTGGCAGCAGAAGGCCTTTTTTAAGATTAATCGTGCGAGAAAGGCGGCGCGATTCGCGAATAACAATTTTTTAATTAACTTAACAAAGTCGGCCACGGGATAAATCATAGGTCAATCGATTCGTCTCATTATAAACAATAAGTAGCTGAATTTAAAATGTAGCTGCTGTCATGCAGGTTGGCAGCAGATGGCCGTTTTAAAGATTTTTCATGCGAGTAAGGAGGCGCGATTCGCGAATAACAATTTTTTAATTAACTTAACAAAGTCGGCCACGGGATAAATCATAGGTCAATCGATTCGTCTCATTGTGAACAATAAGCAGTTGAATTTAAAAAGTAGCTGCTGTCCTGCAGGTTGGCAGCAGACGGCCTTTTTTGAGATTTTTCGTGCGAGTAAGGAGGCGCGATTCGCGAATAACAATTTTTTAATTAACTTAACAAAATCGGCCACGGGATAAATTATACGTCAATCGATTCATCTCATTATAAACAATAAGCAGCTGAATTAAAAAAGTAGCTGCTATCATGCAGGTGGGCAGCAGACGGGCTTTTTTGAGATTTTTCGTGCGAGTAAGGAGGCGCGATTCGCGAATAACAATTTTTTAACTAACTTAACAAAGTCGGCCACGGGATAAATCATAGGTTAATCGATTCGTCTCATTATAAGCAATAAGCAGCTGAATTTAAAAAGTAGCTGCTGTCATGCAGGTTGGCAGCAGACGGCCTTTTTTGAGATTTTTTGCGAGTAAGGAGGTGCGATTCGCGAATAACAATTTTTTAATTAACTTAACAAAGTCGGCCACGGGATAAATCATAGGTCAATCGATTCGTCTCATTATAAACAATAAGCAGCTGAATTTAAAAAGTTGCTGCTGTCATGCAGGTTGGCAGCAGACGGCCTTTTTTGAGATTTTTCGTTCGAGTAAGGAGGTGCGATTCGCGAATAACAATTTTTTAATTAACTTAACAAAGTCGGCCACGGGATAAATCATAGGTCAATCGATTCGTCTCATTATAAACAATAAGTAGCTGAATTTAAAATGTAGCTGCTGTCATGCAGGTTGGCAGCAGATGGCCTTTTTAAAGATTTTTCGTGCGAGTAAGGAGGCGCGATTCGCGAATAACAATTTTTTAATTAACTTAACAAAGTCGGCCACGGGATAAATCATAGGTCAATCGATTCGTCTCATTGTGAACAATAAGCAGTTGAATTTAAAAAGTAGCTGCTGTCATGCAGGTTGGCAGCAGACGGCCTTTTTTGAGATTTTTCGTGCGAATAAGGAGGCGCGATTCGCGAATAACAATTTTTTAATTAACTTAACAAAGTCGGCCACGGGATAAATTATAGGTCAATCGATTCATCTCATTATAAACAATAAGCAGCTGAATTAAAAAAGTAGCTGCTATCATGCAGGTGGGCAGCAGACGGGCTTTTTTGAGATTTTTCGTGCGAGTAAGGAGGCGCGATTCGCGAATAACAATTTTTTAACTAACTTAACAAAGTCGGCCACGGGATAAATCATAGGTTAATCGATTCGTCTCATTATAAGCAATAAGCAGCTGAATTTAAAAAGTAGCTGCTGTCATGCAGGTTGGCAGCAGACGGCCTTTTTTGAGATTTTTTTTGCGAGTAAGGAGGTGCGATTCGCGAATAACAATTGTTTAATTAACTTAACAAAGTCGGCCACGGGATAAATCATAGGTCAATCGATTCGTCTTATTATAAACAATAAGCAGCTGAATTTAAAAAGTTGCTGCTGTCATGCAGGTTGGCAGCAGACGGCCTTTTTTGAGGGTTTTCGTTCGAGTAAGGAGGTGCGATTCGCGAATAACAATTTTTTAATTAACTTAACAAAGTCGGCCACGGAATAAATCATAGATCAATCGATTCGTTTCATTATAAACAATAAGTAGCCGAATTTAAAAAGTAGCTGCTGCCATGCAGGTTGGCAGCAGATGGCCTTTTTTGAGATTTTTCGTGCGAGTAAGGAGGCGCGAATCGCGAATAGCAATTTTTTTAATTAACTTAACAAAGTCGGCCACGGGATAAATCATAGGTCAATCGATTCGTCTCATTATAAACAATAAGCAGCTGAATTTAAAAAGTAGCTGCTGTCAAGCAGGTTGGCAGCAGACGGCCTTTTTTGAGATTTTTCGTGCGGGTAAGGAGGCGCGATTCGCGAATAACAATTTTTTAATTAACTTAACAAAGTCGGCCACGGGATAAATAATAGGTCAATCGATTCGTCTTATTATAAACAATAAGCAGGTGAATTCAAAAAGTAGCTGCTGTCATGCAGGTTGGCAGCAGACGGCCTTTTTTGAGATTTTTCGTGCGAGTAAGGAGGCACGATTCGCGAATAACAATTTTTTAATTAACTTAACAAAGTCGGCCACGGGATAAATCATAGGTCAATCGATTCGTCTTATTATAAACAATAAGCAGCTGAATTTAAAAAGTTGCTGCTGTCATGCAGGTTGGCAGCAGACGGCCTTTTTTGAGATTTTTTTTGCGAGTAAGGAGGTGCGATTCGCGAATAACAATTTTTTAATTAACTTAACAAAGTCGGCCACGGGATAAATCATAGGTCAATCGATTCGTCTCATTATAAACAATAAGTAGCTGAATTTAAAATGTAGCTGCTGTCATGCAGGTTGGCAGCAGATGGCCTTTTTAAAGATTTTTCGTGCGAGTAAGGAGGCGCGATTCGCGAATAACAATTTTTTAATTAACTTAACAAAGTCGGCCACGGGATAAATCATAGGTCAATCGATTCGTCTCATTGTGAACAATAAGCAGTTGAATTTAAAAAGTAGCTGCTGACATGCAGGTTGGCAGCAGACGGCCTTTTTTGAGATTTTTCGTGCGAGTAAGGAGGCGCGATTCGCGAATAACAATTTTTTAATTAACTTAACAAAGTCGGCCACGGGATAAATTATAGGTCAATCGATTCATCTCATTATAAACAATAAGCAGCTGAATTAAAAAAGTAGCTGCTATCATGCAGGTGGGCAGCAGACGGGCTTTTTTGAGATTTTTCGTGCGAGTAAGGAGGCGCGATTCGCGAATAACAATTTTTTAACTGACTTAACAAAGTCGGCCACGGGATAAATCATAGGTCAATCGATTCGTCTCATTATAAACAATAAGTAGCTGAATTTAAAATGTAGCTGCTGTCATGCAGGTTGGCAGCAGATGGCCTTTTTAAAGATTTTTCGTGCGAGTAAGGAGGCGCGATTCGCGAATAACAATTTTTTAATTAACTTAACAAAGTCGGCCACGGGATAAATCATAGGTCAATCGATTCGTCTCATTGTGAACAATAAGCAGTTGAATTTAAAAAGTAGCTGCTGTCATGCAGGTTGGCAGCAGACGGCCTTTTTTGAGATTTTTCGTGCGAGTAAGGAGGCGCGATTCGCGAATAACAATTTTTTAATTAACTTAACAAAGTCGGCCACGGGATAAATCATAGGTCAATCGATTCGTCTTATTATAAACAATAAGCAGCTGAATTTAAAAAGTTGCTGCTGTCATGCAGGTTGGCAGCAGACGGCCTTTTTTGAGGGTTTTCGTTCGAGTAAGGAGGTGCGATTCGCGAATAACAATTTTTTAATTAACTTAACAAAGTCGGCCACGGGATAAATCATAGGTCAATCGATTCGTCTCATTATAAACAATAAGTAGCTGAATTTAAAATGTAGCTGCTGTCATGCAGGTTGGCAGCAGATGGCCTTTTTAAAGATTTTTCGTGCGAGTAAGGAGGTGCGATTCGCGAATAACAATTTTTTAATTAACTTAACAAAGTCGGCCACGGGATAAATCATAGGTCAATCGATTCGTCTCATTGTGAACAATAAGCAGTTGAATTTAAAAAGTAGCTGCTGTCATGCAGGTTGGCAGCAGACGGCCTTTTTTGAGATTTTTCGTGCGAGTAAGGAGGCGCGATTCGCGAATAACAATTTTTTGATTAACTTAACAAAGTCGGCCACGGGATAAATCATAGGTCAATCGATTCGTCTCACTATAAGCAATAAGCAGCTGAATTTAAAAAGTAGCTGCTGTCATGCAGGTTGGCAGCAGAAGGCCTTTTTTAAGATTAATCGTGCGAGAAAGGCGGCGCGATTCGCGAATAACAATTTTTTAATTAACTTAACAAAGTCGGCCACGGGATAAATCATAGGTCAATCGATTCGTCTCATTGTGAACAATAAGCAGTTGAATTTAAAAAGTAGCTGCTGTCATGCAGGTTGGCAGCAGACGGCCTTTTTTGAGATTTTTTGCGAGTAAGGAGGTGCGATTCGCGAATAACAATTTTTTAATTAACTTAACAAAGTCGGCCACGGGATAAATCATAGGTCAATCGATTCGTCTCATTATAAACAATAAGTAGCTGAATTTAAAATGTAGCTGCTGTCATGCAGGTTGGCAGCAGATGGCCTTTTTAAAGATTTTTCATGCGAGTAAGGAGGCGCGATTCGCGAATAACAATGTTTTAATTAACTTAACAAAGTCGGCCACGGGATAAATCATAGGTCAATCGATTCGTCTCATTGTGAACAATAAGCAGTTGAATTTAAAAAGTAGCTGCTGTCCTGCAGGTTGGCAGCAGACGGCCTTTTTTGAGATTTTTCGTGCGAGTAAGGAGGCGCGATTCGCGAATAACAATTTTTTAATTAACTTAACAAAGTCGGCCACGGGATAAATTATACGTCAATCGATTCATCTCATTATAAACAATAAGCAGCTGAATTAAAAAAGTAGCTGCTATCATGCAGGTGGGCAGCAGACGGGCTTTTTTGAGATTTTTCGTGCGAGTAAGGAGGCGCGATTCGCGAATAACAATTTTTTAACTAACTTAACAAAGTCGGCCACGGGATAAATCATAGGTTAATCGATTCGTCTCATTATAAGCAATAAGCAGCTGAATTTAAAAAGTAGCTGCTGTCATGCAGGTTGGCAGCAGACGGCCTTTTTTGAGATTTTTTGCGAGTAAGGAGGTGCGATTCGCGAATAACAATTTTTTAATTAACTTAACAAAGTCGGCCACGGGATAAATCATAGGTCAATCGATTCGTCTCATTATAAACAATAAGCAGCTGAATTTAAAAAGTAGCTGCTGCCATGCAGGTTGGCAGCAGATGGCCTTTTTTGAGATTTTTCGTGCGAGTAAGGAGGCGCGATTCGCGAATAACAATTTTTTAATTAACTCAACAAAGTCGGCCACGGGATAAGTCATAGGTCAATCGATTCGTCTCATTATAAACAATAAGCAGCTGAATTTAAAAAGTAACTGCTGTCATGCAGGATGGCAGCAGACGGCCTTTTTTGAGATTTTTCGTTCGAGTAAGGAGGCGCGATTCGCGAATAACAATTTTTTAATTAACTTAACAAAGTCGGCCACGGGATAAATCATAGGTCAATCGATTCGTCTCATTATAAACAATAAGCAGCTGAATTTAAAAAGTAGCTGCTGTCAAGCCGGTTGGCAGCAGACGGCCTTTTTTGAGATTTTTCGTGCGGGTAAGGAGGCGCGATTGGCGAATAACAATTTTTTAATTAACTTAACAAAGTCGGCCACGGGATAAATAATATGTCAATCGATTCGTCTAATTATAAACAATAAGCAGCTGAATTTAAAAAGTAACTGCTGTCATGCAGGATGGCAGCAGATGGCCTTTTTTGAGATTTTTCGTGCGAGTAAGGAGGCGCGATTCGCGAATAACAATTTTTTAATTAACTCAACAAAGTCGGCCACGGGATAAATCATAGGTCAATCGATTCGTCTCATTATAAACAATAAGCAGCTGAATTTAAAAAGTAACTGCTGTCATGCAGGATGGCAGCAGACGGCCTTTTTTGAGATTTTTCGTTCGAGTAAGGAGGCGCGATTCGCGAATAACAATTTTTTAATTAACTTAACAAAGTCGGCCACGGGATAAATCATAAGTCAATCGATTCGTCTCATTATAAACAATAAGCAGCTGAATTTAAAAAGTAGCTGCTGTCATGGAGGTTGCTAGCAGACGGCCTTTTTTGAGATTTTTCGTGCGAGTAAGGAGGCGCGATTGGCGAATAACAATTTTTTAATTAACTTAACAAAGTCGGCCACGGGATAAATTTTCGATCAATCGATTCGTCTCATTATAAGCAATAAGCAGCTGAATTTATAAAGTAGCTGCTGTCATGCAGGTTGGCAGCAGACGACCTTTTGTGAATTTAATCGTGCGGCCAGCGCGACTCTTTTCGCGAAAAACAATTAATTTTTGTTGATGAACAAATGCCGTCACCGGGATGAAACATAGGGGCATCGATTCGGCAAAGTATATAGAATAAGCACGTAAATAGAAAAAGTCGGTACTGTCATGCGTGTTAGCAGCAGACGCCTTTTTGATTACTCCTTGTGTACGAAGATTTCTGCTAGCACACACATCGTCGTGTGCTTCTATTTCTTCTTGTGTTGTGGATCCCTCCTGCCGTTGCTCATCCCTTAATTTATTGATTCCGAATTGAAAAAGTATCTGCTGTCATGCAGGTTGGTAGCAGACGGTCGTTTATAAGTTCTATCGTAGGAGCAGCGCGGCCCGGTTGATGGATAACTATTTTTTTTCTGGTTAACTAATAAAAGCCGTCTCCGGTACAAGTCATAGGTCGATCGATTCGTCTCGGTATAGCGAATTAAGCATTAAAAGCGAAAAGTCGCTATTGTCATGCATGCTCATAGCAGACGGCCTTTAATGAATTTCATCGTGAGGGTAGCGAGGTCCGCATCGCGAATAACAATTTTTTTTATTTAACAAAAGCCGTCACCGGAAGAAATCATAGATCGATCGATTTGTTTGGGCATAACGAACTAGGTATAAAAATCGCCAAGTCGCTCTTGTCGTGCGTGCTAACAGCACATAGACACATTATTTTTATCATGCGGGTAGAGGTCCGCTTCGTGGTGACTTTTTTTTTTGTTAACTAACAAAAGCCGTCACCTACCGAACTAGGCATAAAAATCGCCAAGTCACTATTGTCATGCGTGCTCACAGCACAAAGACTTACATGATTTTTATCATGGGGGTAGAGATCCGCTTCGCGGATAACTTTTTTTTTGTTAACTAACAAGAAATCATAGATAGATCGATTCGTCTCGGTATTACGAACTAGGCATAAAAATCGCCAAGTCGCTATTGTGATGCGTGCTCACAGCACAAAGACTTACATGATTTTTATCATGCGGGTAGAGATCCGCTTTGCGGATAACTTTTTTTTTGTTAACTAACATAAGCCGTCACCTGGAGAAATCATAGATGGATCGATTCGTCTGGGCCTAACGAACTAGGCATAAACATCGCGAAGTCGCTATTGTCATGCGTGCTCACAGCACAAAGACTTACATAATTTTTATCATGCGGGTAGAGATCCGCTTCGCGGATAACTTTTTTTTTGTTAACTAACAAGAAATCATAGATAGATCGATTCGTCTCGGTATTACGAACTAGGCAAAAAAATCGACAAGTCGCTATTGTCATGAGTGTCGACAACAGACAGCCTTATGTTGATTAACAAATGCCGTCACCGCCATAGATCCTCGATTCATTCATACTCAGATTGAGCTGTGTAAATTGCAACATTCTTCCCGTAATGTGCGTTGACAGTAAACTCAAACATTGATATATTTTACGGCTGGCCGGCTCCGCCCGCAGGGGAATTTTGTTAATTCGATTTTCTTTTTAAATACGTTACATGACCGAATCGATGGTCGGTCGATGATTTTTGCGGTAGAGAATAATTATCAAAAGTGACAAGTATGTATTGTTATGCGTGTACATTTGGCATGCACTCGAACAACGTCAATTCAATTATCCATGTAGCTGGGGATAAGTTCCGATCCGCGAGCAGAATCTTTTGAAAATATCTTGTTGCTACCTCTGACGGCAAGCCGTCACGTCGTTACGTTGTAGATTGTAAGCTTTCTTAAGCTTACAATGTACACAATTATTTTGTCACCAATTCACACAAGCCCTAAATTATCATGATACTTTAAAGCTTCACAGTCTTACAAATTTTGGCAGTCTTAATTTCTACATATCCGATTCAATAAGTCATGATTTTCTTCCTAATAGTCTTATCTTCTTTGTCCGTTTACTTAAACTTCATCATATCTTTTATCCCTATCCGGATATCTACATATTTACATTTGTACATTTTTGTACATATTTACATTTGTACATTTTTCCACATATTTACATTTGTACATTTTTGTACATATTTACACGTGTACATCTTTAACACATGCTTTAAAGATGTCCACTTATTTACATTTCTACATTAATACGATGTCAGCTGTGTGTCTAACTCAAAAACCAGATACTCCATTTTTCACATTGTATAAAATCACCTAAACCTATTGACTCTTTGTTGCCTCTATCAGAACTTTTATTGATGCTATAAATTCGGCTGTTGATTCGAATGATAGGGGTGGATCTCTTGTTAATGGAATTAGTTTGAATATGTTTTGAATATCCGGTATTGTATCACAGGAATTTAACAAGGCATCAAATGTGTTATTTCTTTCAAGCGTTTTTTTTGTAATTGGATATTCGATAAAGAACCGAGCTAATCCTTTTCGAGCTATCGCCATATCGTTTTCCGTAAAACACACGCGTGAATTACTGACCATTGCGTATGCCCACATGCATACGTGGACTCCGCAATTCCCGGTAATATTTCCTCTGTTGTCCCGTTGTTCAGGGATATCGATAGGTGCGGATAATGTCCACGTATTCCATTGGGTCATTTTCGAGAATCTAGCACCCCGGGAGCTTGCTATGAAGCTACATATTCTATTTATCAATTTTTCGGGAGGCTTATTGTGGCAGGAATCAAAATATACCATGCACCGCAAAGGAAAGATAATGACGAGAAGCGTCCAGTGACTTCTTTCCGCATGAAAGACTGGCAGAAGCCATATGTCATATTGTGACGGTTGAACCCTTTTCACCCAATTAATAAAGCCAATCGACTTTTTCCCCACCAATAACTTTTGTAGAAAATACGTATCAAATGATAAAAGTTTCAACCGGTTTGTTGCAGCTATTTCTTGGAGGGCTATGAAAAAACTATTGATGAGCTCTCCGTCTAACCAATTGTCTGAATTTAATCTGCTAAATAATGTAGGATCTATTTTTATTCCAGCAAAATCTCTTTCGTAATGTGGGAAGTTGGGAGGATACGATATTTTTTTGTCAAAAAATCTACTATTAGCGTCACCATCAAACGATAAATAATCCGTTGTATCGTTGGTTTTGTTACTGTCTGGGGATTGGGTTCGTTGCGTCTTCGTAACGGTCGACCTTTTGGCGTCCAACGAGTCCGTTTGCAGAGGTTGTGAGGGTTCATATGAAGAGGCTGTTTTATTGGATGCAAGAAAGTTTTTTTTGGTGTTCTGATTTGAATTTTGAGAACGATTTGTGATCGTTGGATGTTTGTTTGATGGAAAATATATATTTTGGTTTTTTCTTTTTACTTTTTCGGGTTTCCAAACTTCAAAGGCTAGATTCTCATCGTCGTTGGATTCTTCGCGAATACATATTTTTTTTCGTTTTTCTAATTGTCTACTAGTTTTTAGTGTGTATTTTCGTTCAAGCAACCAACCATCGATCATCTTTTCCATTTTTCGAAAGAATCGCGGAGCGGGAATATTGAGCGTTTTCCGACAAACGTTCGTTTTTACGATTTTGAAATAATTTTCCACTGTTGCATTACTATCCCGCAATAGATTTAGTTTTGATAACACAATCGCTGACCAGAGGGGGAAGTATGGAAGTATATATGTTAACATGTAATTAACAAATTCGCCGCAATGATAATAGTTTTCTGTTAAAATTATTTTTTTTTCTAGCTGTGTTGCAGTATATTCTGAAATTTCTGTCATTGTTGAGGTGTATAACGATTCGAAAAATTTGAAAAAAGGTGATCCTTTGCGCCCACTAGAATCTATATCGTAATACTCAATATCATTTTTTACTTCAATGTCGGCAAGGTCACCTACAAGGTCATCTGTGTTTTCGACTTTATCGGATCCGAAATCTACAATCATTTCCCCTTCTGGTAAATCGGTTGTTTGGAGATTCAACAAGCATGATTTCATCGTCGAAGTTTCGTGCGGCGATGCAAATATTAGAACTAGCATTCTAAATATTTTCTCTGCAGCGATCATTGTGTCTGCGTGAATCAGTTTTGTTATTAATTGTGCCACAACCTTTAAGCGGCGCTTATCCCGGAACAATGCTTTGCACTTTCTTAACACCGTTTTCAATGTATGAGAGGAGCATATGTGAACTATTGTAATTTCTGGTAGTTTGCTGTCATTTCTGTTTAAAAAATTGTTCGCCAAGTTCAAATATACAGAAATTGTCATGTCATTAAAAGCTTTTAGCACAGATGCAATTAACGCCAAGCTAAAATCGGTCTCTATTTTTTTAATTGCAACTTTTCGAGTTGTGTATTGCTTTATAGCGTGATTGAACGTAAATAAGAAATATGTAATTTGTGGTACTGTGTGCGTATCAGAGAGAAATTCAGCAACAGGCAGTGGGCCATATTCTTTACTTCCCGGAAGAACCAGCGCGTAGTAAAGAATACGTTTTTGGGAATCTGGCAATTTCGCGACGATAGAACCAGTGGCATCTAAGTAACAAAATACATCTTTTCTTGTTGCTAATGATAATAGATACAAGATTTGGTTTTCTGTAAAAGCCATGCTCGAAAATTTGTCTTGAATATAACCTGAGATAATCCGCCCTTTCCTCTTTTCTCGATACAACTGTGCAAGTTTCGACATGTGTACAATCGGATTCGGATCGAGATCGTGATTTGTTTCAATTTCAGAAGATATTTTTTGTAAAATTACACTACTCGGTGCATCATCGCGATTACCGGACTCCAAAATATGAATAGGAACTTGTTGTATCTTGAGCGTTCTAACAACGCTGGGTTTGTTTATCTGTAATTCATGCTTGTACTTTTCTCTCGCTTCACCTCTTATAAACCTGCGATGTATGTCATTTTTATCATGTTTGATCGTTTTATTCCGAAATACTTTAATATTAACATCTTTGAAGGGGAATTTTATTTTTTCTTCGGCTTCGAAAGTGAAAGCAGTGCACATAGAATTTTTACATTGCATCGATGCATAAAAATATCTTTTTCTTCTTTTATCGTCTGCGTAACAACGGTGATAATTAACTTTGAAAACGCAACAGCTGTACGTCTCAACAGTCTTTACTATCTGTAAGAAAGCGTCTGCCCAGCCGTTACGGAGGGTTTTATCAAATGTCCAATATTTTTGCCAAAAATCTGTTGGTATAATTACACGTTCGTCTTGAATCCATTTAGGATAGTTGTCATGTTCGTCGGTTTTATTTGAATGTAAACGTTCTGTCGGGGAATTGACTACGTCGGGTGGGTTTTTTTTTTGTTCGAAAGCATCTACAGATATTGGTGCCAAATAGTTTTCATTAATATCCGTGTTTTTGTAAACAAGATCGACACAAGCGAAACTGTCAATTGATTGGTCGGAGACTCTATTTCTTGAAACTTCTAATTCTGAGACAGTAATCAATTCTTCCGGGTAGATAATGGTCTCACTGGATTCACAAGAGAAGGGTTTATTATCTTCTCTAGGCAAGCTTCCGACAATTCCAGATTCTCCAATCTCGTTACTATTTACATTAGTTATAACGACATCGGAATTGGCATGTGCTCCACCTCGGATTAATTCATTTGTATAAACTAATTTTGTTTCTGCGAATTTTTTGCGGAAAGTATCATAGCATCGGCGAATGTTTTTTCTCAAAGTTCTTTCATCTCGGTGTGGTAATATTTTTTTACATATTTCAGACCATACGCTACGATGGATATCGACAGATGTAAATTTCGGATCGGTAACAAAGCTATCAAAATCGCGGTTGGGATACAATTGCGCAAGTATTTTTCCGATTGCTGAAGGATCGCGCGCCATATTCCTTGTTTATCGGTAGTTCGTACATAGAGTTTTCATTTTACGAATATGCATGCTTTATACTAGACACATGCATTAATATCTTTCCGAATTTATCAAATTTCCGCCCGTTCGAAAATGTATATTCACGATTTATTATAGGATACAGAACTAATTGAAACGATTCAAATAAGGGCATTAGTTGTATTCGTCCTTAGTGGAACGTGCTTCATCTTGAGCAGGAAATTAAAAAAGGTGCATTTTGAGTAATTGGATTATATTTTTTCTCAATTATATTTGATATATAAAAATTTATCTAAAAAACCTGTTTAAAATAAAATCACTTTCTTGAAAGGAAGTGGTACTGGTGTACTTAATTAAAAACTCATACTCTTCCGAATAATTGAAATGAAATAAATTAAGGATGATAGTCTTGATACGAGAAATTATTGATTATCCGGAAATGGTGCTAACTTACCATCGCTGTAAGTAATCCTTTCACTCAACCCTTCCGACAACAACACACTAATGCACACTAAAATATACTTTCTAACAATATGACACGCTCAACACTGATTATAGAATACGAAAATGGTTGTTCCATCAATATAAGCACGAAAGAAAACTACTTTTTTTCGAAACGTTCGCACAAGAGAGTTACGTCGCTGTACGATGAAAACGCGCAGCAGGTTACAGATACGGCGGATACGACGACTTCTTCACGATTGACAGAAACTCTTGTTTCTCTTATGACGCTCTAACCCCACCATTGAAAACGAACATTGTCTATATTATAATCTGTCTATACGGTATAGACAGATATGCGGTGTACTTGTACGTGAAAAAAACTCAACGGACGAAATTTTTTCCATCTCGAGCGTTTTCGTTAAATGCAACAGTCGTTTCTGACGCTCGGGTACAGTTTATAAGCCTAGTACAAAGTCTGAAGACTGCGTGCAGTAGGTGAACATTAATACATTTATGGTCGGATGACCGGAAATGTATTAATGTTAAACGCTTACGTTGAAAGGGGCGCCCTTATATCGATGTACCTCACCGATAATCGATAAAAACCCAGTCTTCTCTTAGTCCACTCCGGTGACATGCAGAGGAAACGGATAGACGAACGCAGTTTCTTATCCGTGGTACGGCGGCTGGTTTTTTATTTCCACCGCAATATCGATCGTTTGAAAATAAGCCTTTCAATCTGCCAAAATACATGCCGTTTCGTGTGTTGTGCGGCTTACGGTTAATCACCTTTTGCTCGCGCCTTGACGGCGTCGCGCGTCAGGTCCTTGATCCGCTTATAGATGTATTAATGTTAAATCCTCACGGTAATACTCACGCCTCTATATCGATCGATGGATAGCACGGTTGATCGAAAAAAACGCAGTGGTCTCGTAGACGGATTACATTGTCAGCGACCAGCGCGCCGTTCTTTCTGACCAGTCGGTGCAACTTCTACGCTTGCCACAACGCTAATTCTTAAGGACAAATAACTATATATGCCAAACCGATGCGTTTCTGGCATTGAAACTTCCTACGTATTTTATACACGTGTTAAAATTTTCTTAAGTTCGTCAACTGTCAATACGAATAACGATGCCGAGATGAATCGATCGAACTATCTCTGTGACGATTTTTGTTAAACAGCAACAAAAAATTGATATTCGCGAAGCCGCCCTCTACCTGCATGATGAAAATCATTAAAGGCTGTCTGCTGTGAGCACGCACGACAATGGCGACTTCTCGATTTATGAGCTCAATTCGTTGGGCCGAAACAAATCGATTGACCTATGATTTGTGGCGGTGACGACTTTTGGTAATTAACAAACAAAACTACCCTCAGGATAAAATTCATTTAAGGCCGTCTGCTGTGCGTACGCATGACAATAGCGACTTTTCGATTTTGATGCTTAATTCTTTATGCTGAGACGAATCGATCGACCTCTGACTTATCTCGGTGACGGCTCTTGTTAGTTAACAAGAAAAAAAAAGTTATCCGTCAGACGAGACGCGCTGTTCCTACAACAGAACTTATAAAAGGCCGTCTTCTACCGTCCTGCATGACAGCAGCTACTTTTTAAATTCAGTTGCTTATTGTTTATAATGTGACGAATCGATTGACCTATGACTTATTCCGTGGCCGACTTTGTTAAGTTAATTAAAAAATTGTTATTCGCGAATCGCGCCTCCTTACTCGCACAAAAAATCTCAAAAAAGGCCGTCTGCTGCCACCCTGCATGACAGCAGCTACTTTTTGGATTCACCTGCTTATTGCTTATAATGAGACGAATCGATTGACCTATGATTTATCCCGTGGCCGACTTTGTTAAGTTAGTTAAAAAATTGTTATTCGTGAATCGCGCCTCCTTACTCGCACGAAAAATCTCAAAAAAGGCCGTCTGCTGCCAACCTGCATGACAGCAGCTACTTTTTAAATTCAGCTGCTTATTGTTTATAATGAGACGAATCGATTAACCTATGATTTATCCCGTGGCCGACTTTGTTAAGTTAATTAAAAAATTGTTATTCGCGAATCGCGCCTCCTTACTCGCACGAAAAATCTCAAAAAAGGCCGTCTGCTGCCAACCTGCATGACAGCAGCTACTTTTTAAATTCAACTGCTTATTGTTCACAATGAGACGAATCGATTGACCTATGATTTATCCCGTGGCCGACTTTGTTAAGTTAATTAAAAAATTGTTATTCGCGAATCGCGCCTCCTTACTCGCACGAAAAATCTTTAAAAAGGCCATCTGCTGCCAACCTGCATGACAGCAGCTACATTTTAAATTCAGCTACTTATTGTTTATAATGAGACGAATCGATTGACCTATGATTTATCCCGTGGCCGACTTTGTTAAGTTAGTTAAAAAATTGTTATTCGCGAATCGCGCCTCCTTACTCGCACGAAAAATCTCAAAAAAGCCCGTCTGCTGCCCACCTGCATGATAGCAGCTACTTTTTTAATTCAGCTGCTTATTGTTTATAATGAGATGAATCGATTGACCTATAATTTATCCCGTGGCCGACTTTGTTAAGTTAATTAAAAAATTGTTATTCGCGAATCGCGCCTCCTTACTCGCACGAAAAATCTCAAAAAAGGCCGTCTGCTGCCAACCTGCATGACAGCAGCTACTTTTTAAATTCAACTGCTTATTGTTCACAATGAGACGAATCGATTGACCTATGATTTATCCCGTGGCCGACTTTGTTAAGTTAATTAAAAAATTGTTATTCGCGAAACGCGCCTCCTTACTCGCACGAAAAATCTTTAAAAAGGCCATCTGCTGCCAACCTGCATGACAGCAGCTACATTTTAAATTCAGCTACTTATTGTTTATAATGAGACGAATCGATTGACCTATGATTTATCCCGCGGCCGACTTTGTTAAGTTAATTAAAAAATTGTTATTCGCGAATCGCACCTCCTTACTCGAACGAAAACCCTCAAAAAAGGCCGTCTGCTGCCAACCTGCATGACAGCAGCAACTTTTTAAATTCAGCTGCTTATTGCTTATAATGAGACGAATCGATTAACCTATGATTTATCCCGTGGCCGACTTTGTTAAGTTAGTTAAAAAATTGTTATTCGCGAATCGCGCCTCCTTACTCGCACGAAAAATCTCAAAAAAGCCCGTCTGCTGCCCACCTGCATGATAGCAGCTACTTTTTTAATTCAGCTGCTTATTGTTTATAATGAGATGAATCGATTGACCTATAATTTATCCCGTGGCCGACTTTGTTAAGTTAATTAAAAAATTGTTATTCGCGAATCGCGCCCCCTTACTCGCACGAAAAATCTCAAAAAAGGCCGTCTGCTGCCAACCTGCATGACAGCAGCTACTTTTTAAATTCAACTGCTTATTGTTCACAATGAGACGAATCGATTGACCTATGATTTATCCCGTGGCCGACTTTGTTAAGTTAATTAAAAAATTGTTATTCGCGAATCGCGCCTCCTTACTCGCACGAAAAATCTTTAAAAAGGCCATCTGCTGCCAACCTGCATGACAGCAGCTACATTTTAAATTCAGCTACTTATTGTTTATAATAAGACGAATCGATTGACCTATGATTTATCCCGTGGCCGACTTTGTTAAGTTAGTTAAAAAATTGTTATTCGCGAATCGCGCCTCCTTACTCGCACGAAAAATCTCAAAAAAGCCCGTCTGCTGCCCACCTGCATGATAGCAGCTACTTTTTTAATTCAGCTGCTTATTGTTTATAATGAGATGAATCGATTGACCTATAATTTATCCCGTGGCCGACTTTGTTAAGTTAATTAAAAAATTGTTATTCGCGAATCGCACCTCCTTACTCGCACGAAAAATCTTTAAAAAGACCATCTGCTGCCAACCTGCATGACAGCAGCTACATTTTAAATTCAGCTACTTATTGTTGATAATGAGACGAATCGATTGACCTATGATTTATCCCGTGGCCGACTTTGTTAAGTTAATTAAAAAATTGTTATTCGCGAATCGCACCTCCTTACTCGAACGAAAACCCTCAAAAAAGGCCGTCTGCTGCCAACCTGCATGACAGCAGCAACTTTTTAAATTCAGCTGCTTATTGTTTATAATAAGACGAATCGATTGACCTATGATTTATCCCGTGGCCGACTTTGTTAAGTTAATTAAAAAATTGTTATTCGCAAATCGCACCTCCTTACTCGCAAAAAATCTCAAAAAAGGCCGTCTGCTGCCAACCTGCATGACAGCAGCTACATTTTAAATTCAGCTACTTATTGTTTATAATGAGACGAATCGATTGACCTATGATTTATCCCGTGGCCGACTTTGTTAAGTTAATTAAAAAATTGTTATTCGCGAATCGCACCTCCTTACTCGAACGAAAACCCTCAAAAAAGGCCGTCTGCTGCCAACCTGCATGACAGCAGCAACTTTTTTAATTCAGCTGCTTATTGCTTATAATGAGACGAATCGATTAACCTATGATTTATCCCGTGGCCGACTTTGTTAAGTTAGTTAAAAAATTGTTATTCGCGAATCGCGCCTCCTTACTCGCACGAAAAATCTCAAAAGAGCCCGTCTGCTGCCCACCTGCATGATAGCAGCTACTTTTTTAATTCAGCTGCTTATTGTTTATAATGAGATGAATCGATTGACCTATAATTTATCCCGTGGCCGACTTTGTTAAGTTAATTAAAAAATTGTTATTCGCGAATCGCACCTCCTTACTCGCAAAAAATCTCAAAAAAGGCCGTCTGCTGCCAACCTGCATGACAGCAGCTACTTTTTAAATTCAGCTGCTTATTGCTTATAATGAGACGAATCGATTAACCTATGATTTATCCCGTGGCCGACTTTGTTAAGTTAGTTAAAAAATTGTTATTCGCGAATCGCGCCTCCTTACTCGCACGAAAAATCTCAAAAAAGCCCGTCTGCTGCCCACCTGCATGATAGCAGCTACTTTTTTAATTCAGCTACTTATTGTTTATAATGAGATGAATCGATTGACGTATAATTTATCCCGTGGCCGACTTTGTTAAGTTAATTAAAAAATTGTTATTCGCGAATCGCGCCTCCTTACTCGCACGAAAAATCTCAAAAAAGGCCGTCTGCTGCCAACCTGCAGGACAGCAGCTACTTTTTAAATTCAACTGCTTATTGTTCACAATGAGACGAATCGATTGACCTATGATTTATCCCGTGGCCGACTTTGTTAAGTTAATTAAAAAATTGTTATTCGCGAATCGCGCCTCCTTACTCGCATGAAAAATCTTTAAAAAGGCCATCTGCTGCCAACCTGCATGACAGCAGCTACATTTTAAATTCAGCTACTTATTGTTTATAATGAGACGAATCGATTGACCTATGATTTATCCCGTGGCCGACTTTGTTAAGTTAATTAAAAAATTGTTATTCGCGAATCGCACCTCCTTACTCGCAAAAAATCTCAAAAAAGGCCGTCTGCTGCCAACCTGCATGACAGCAGCTACTTTTTAAATTCAACTGCTTATTGTTCACAATGAGACGAATCGATTGACCTATGATTTATCCCGTGGCCGACTTTGTTAAGTTAATTAAAAAATTGTTATTCGCGAATCGCGCCGCCTTTCTCGCACGATTAATCTTAAAAAAGGCCTTCTGCTGCCAACCTGCATGACAGCAGCTACTTTTTAAATTCAGCTGCTTATTGCTTATAATGAGACGAATCGATTGACCTATGATTTATCCCGTGGCCGACTTTGTTAAGTTAATCAAAAAATTGTTATTCGCGAATCGCGTCTCCTTACTCGCACGAAAAATCTCGAAATAGGCCGTCTGCTGCCCACCTGCATGACAGCAGCTACTTTTTAAATTCAGCTGCTTATTGTTTATAATGAGACGAATCGATTGACCTCCGATTTTTCCCGTGGCCGACTTTGTTAAGTTAATTAAAAAATTGTTATTCGCGAATCGCGCCTCCTTACTCGCACGAAAAATCTCAAAAAAGGCCGTCTGCTGCCAACCTGCATGACAGCAGCTACTTTTTAAATTCAGCTGCTTATTGTTTATAATAAGACGAATCGATTGATTTATTATTTATCCCATGGCCGACTTTGTTAAGTTAATTAAAAAATTGTTATTCGCGAATCGCGCCTCCTTACTCGCACGAAAAATCTCAAAAAAGGCCGTCTGCTGCTAACACGCATGACAGTAGCGACTTTTTCTATTTACGTGCTTATTCTATATACTTCGCCGAATCGATCCCCCTATGTTTCATCCCGGTGACGGCTTTTGTTAATTAAGAATAAAAAAAGTTATCCGCCATTCGGGTCTCCGTACGCGAACAAAATTTTTGTTTAAAGTCGTCTGCCGTCAACACGCATGACAATTGCGACTTGACGATTTACATGCTTAATCTATATGAATAGACGAAACGATCGACTCATGATTCATCCCGGTGACGGTTGTTGTTAAGCAAAAAAAAAACATTATTTCCGCCAGACGGATATATGCGGCTCATTCACGAGCGGCTAAGTGGTGGGGGTAGGCCCTATGCTGCCTCGCTACGCTGCGACCCGATCGCGTACAGCCACGATAAAAATGTACTGGGTTCGGGCGGCGCGCGTCTGCTAGGTCTGTCTGCCAGCTTCAGCGTCATGGCCGCAGCGGACATATTTCGGATCCAGACGCGAACGTTGATACCCAAGTTCGACAAAGATTTCATAATTAATACAGATCAAACAGGTACGTGGAGAGCTGTACATAAATTTCATATAGCATGATACAATATGATAATGTGATATATGATAAACACAGATATCTTTCCCAAAATTCTGCCATAGTAGTAACGGCATTTTGAGATTGTGTTTGTCAGGGCGCCAGTACCAGTCCACGTTTATAATAGGACTCTCGCCGAAAAAGGGGCAAAGTCCGTTCCAGTAAAGCGACAGTACATGAACAAGGTGACATATTCGTATAAGGAATAATATTTTCTCACCATGTCTGGACGAGTTTTGCCTCTTCTTTTCGTATGCCTCCAACAGTCTACAGGTACGTTTCGACCCAGAGTTCAGAAGACGGTCAACGTGTACGCCAAGAAGTATACCAACGTTGTTATTACATCCTCCAAATCCGGTAAACTCACAACGGGTTTGTACAAGGACTTCTTGCATGATGCGTTGAAACCATACGTACAAAACGACAAAAATGTATTTCTAATCAACTCTTGAGATGGGCGAACGAACCCGGAGTTGTACGATGAGATGTTTCAGGATGATCAAAAGTTACCAACGTGCACTACGAAGGTCATTCCTCCACTCCTAACCTCCAACCGTGTAACGTGTACTTTTACAGGCAGGTAAAAAAGCTGATCAAGCGCCTTCAAAATTGTGCTTATTTAACCGAGCAAGAGCGTTAGATCAATTCCAGAGAGGATTATTTAAAAATCCAATCGATCGTCCACCCGTTGTCTTCTCCGATTTTTTGCGATGTGATAAGATACGCGTGGTTTGTATCACGCCTGACGGACAATAGAACAATTTTTTAAAATGTAAATCAGGTGTGTTTCCCAACAGATAATTTGAAAAACAATTGTTCTTGTAAAACCGCGTCGTTTATCGGATGTGCTAGATGTCGTGCTGTTTTTTGCTTTCCATGTTTTTATGATAACTATCACTCTGATTCGTGCGACACTCCGGCTACTTCATCTCACTAATTGTAAATTATCTACAAGTACAGGGTGCAGCAGCATAACTTCCTTTTTTCAAAACTTAATAAAACCCATTGTATGAATCAGAACATTTTTATTCGTTTTTTATAATGTAGGCGCATGCCTAACGTTTTGTTTTACACAGTTCTGAAGATCAAATCAGATAGGTGACGTCCCCCATTCTCCATACACTGAGTAAACCGATTTCTGCCGTTTGTCATGACTCTTGCCAGCATAGCAGGTGTTATGTTGGCAATTTCTTCCCGGATGTTGGTCTTCAGCTCTTGTAGGGTCCTTGGACGGTACACATAAACACGGGATTTCAAAAAACCCCATAGAAAAAATCACAAGGGGCCAAATCAGGAGAGCGGGCCGGCCACTCCAAATCGCCCCTAATTGAGATGAGGCGCTCTGGGAAGTGTTCCCTCAAAATAGCCATTGCTCCTGCGCAATCGCCATTTTGTAAGGATGGAAATGAAGATCATCATGAAGAATTCTCCCCACAGAACGATCGGAAAGTCTAAGGGCAGACGCATGATTCTGCGCAGAACGCCGTGGTGATCGTAACATTGAAGCTCCCACTGCCTCAATGTTATCAGGTGGTCTAATGGGCCGAGGGGCTTCAGTTCTTCGTCTTGTCGCACTTGCAGTTTGTCTGAACGTAGTGACCCACGTAACAAGTGATTTCCGGTCCGGGACAAGGGCCAACGGGGCTAAATTAAAGCGATTCCGAAAGGCACGCTGGGTTGCAATCACAGAACATCCATTCGAAAAGTAGGCCTCAATGGCAACAGCACGCTCCTCACTGTTCCAACGCATAATGGCGATTGAACTGTGTCGGGATAAAACTTTCAAGTCCCCCCTTTCGAACGAGACCACTAGCGCTCCGTTACGACATCAACCAACTGAATGGCGCGCATTTTAATAAAGGAAGTTATGTTGCCGCACCCTGTATATACGGAATTTTTCAATACGTTATACCTGGAATGTTATTTGTGATATTGCACATTATTTCTAGTGTTATTTGCACGAAACGACTATAAAACATAACTTTGTTTACGAGCAACATAATGAAATTCGAAAGTGTCGGTTTTTCCACAACAAACGGCATTCAAAAAACTTATTATATGGATATGTGTTGAAACTGAGTACCGGAAATTATCTGTATACACATTTGAATTTAAATAAATTAATAAAGTTTCCAGCAGCGAGATTTGAACCGGGGATCACGGGCTTATGAAGCAGAGAGCTTGAGCAAGCGCCACACACTATTTGGAATTTTCCTTATGTAGAAAGTATTTGAACGCAACGGAATATTTCAATGCCGATTTTCTCGAGAACGGCGAAGAAGCTTATCTTACTGCGTTGCCATATGACACCTTTGGCCCTGAGCTTTCATTTCGAGTAGCATGCATTGAATCTGAATTTGACAATTGATAGCCTCCTCTTGTTAGTGCGGCTCCCACCTTAGTGAAATCAACATTATTATAAACTGCTATGACCAAATGGTCTTTCCCGTTATTTTCCTCCCGCATTTTCACAATCACCCCATACGCCCACTCGTTACAAGCCAATTCTTATCCATCGCCTTTCGTATTCCCAGAAGTTGTCCTTTAGCTGTTCCTTTCGCGCTATTCCTATCCGCCGTCTTTGCCCACCAACGGTCCTTGTTCAGTTCACTCACGATTCTCTTCTCCTTACTCTTCTCCAGCCAGGTTTCTTGCATGATAAATACATCATATTGCGCTAGGAAATCCCAGGTATCCCAGATCTTGTTAACCCCTGCTACGTTCCATAATATGACGTTAACTGGTCCCCCAACTGGCCTTACCAACGAAAGGGCCTGTTTTCCAAGAAACCCTGCCTGTTATTCCAAATCCACTACGTTCCACCTAGTCTAATTTTTTTGGATCCGCTCCTGACTACTCTTCTCTGTCTTACGGCACGCCTCCTCCCCGAGCCAATCTTGGACCTCTTGTTCCCTTGTCATCAGGTCATCGTCGATCCAGATGTTCAGGCCCCTGAGTCCCCGTTTTCTTACCATCGCCGCCTTTTTTATGTGCATGGATCCTAGGGTCATTATTGGCCCTGGCGCCCTCTGTATCCTTCGGATATTTGGCTCGACCGCCAAGTTGTCTCTTAATTTCTTTTTCTAATCCACCTCCCGTCGTTTTCACCCCTTGCACCGCAATATTCCGCTTCCTTCTTCTCCGTTCTGCAAACTCGTGTTCCATTTCCTTGGCGCCCATCGGGACGGGCAAGTAGACCGGTGGCAAGCCCATCATTCCCGCAGACTCCACCACCGTACGGCTCTCTTTTTCCCTTCGTCACGAACTTGTCCATTCCGCCAACGCACTTTTCCCGTCGCCACTTTTTTCGGCCGGCCGGGACCGCGCTTGCGTACTACTTACGCCTGAGCTCTACTGCCGAGCGCTAGTGGCGCTCTCCTTGTTCGTGTTGTCGCTAACACCGTCGCTGTCTACCTTACCGAAACTCCCTTCTGTATCAACCGCGGCTTCTCTATCGTCCGGAATTCTCCTCCTAACCACTTCCACGGCATGTTTTGTTTTCTCGACTTTTTCTCTTCGCACAACGCGCCTCACTTCTCGCTACCATTTACACAATTGCCAATTTTTAAGCTACTTTTTCCTTCTCACTCTACGGAATTAGCTCATCGCGGCTGCCGCATGTTAGGCACCGCACGAACAGGAAGTCCCACCTCTGGCTATACCTATATACGTTACCGCGCTCTCCGTTTTGTGCGAATGGTGGGTGATTTTGGACGATAGAAACCCCTTTTCGATCGCCACGCGACCGTTCACCAACGATTATAAGGCGGTACCATGCAAAATCCAAAGAAAATGCTAAATCATACAAAAAACTAACAACTATCAGGAAACCAGAAAAATCAGAAACTAGAAGCCCAAAAAAAAACTTACCCAAAAAAAATGTATAACTAGACGTGAGCCTGTTAGTTATATAGTAGAAGTACAGTAAAAACAATAACTTCCAAAACTCGATATCTCGAAAACTATGGCGCGTCTCCAAAAATCCTTTGAGGGATTTCTTAAGATATTGAAAAGAGTGTCGGAGCAAAATTTCAGCCCGATCAGAGCGGGGACCTTTTCGAAACTTTATCCAATGTTATTGTTAAATATTCAATATTTAACGATGTACCGGTCGCTTGTTTTATTGCAGTTAAAAGAAAATAATTGCATTTTTTCGATTCCTCCGGTATAGCAGGTTTCGAATTTTTCGAACGAAAAAAACTTCAACTTCCGGTCATGGAATTTCGCACAATGCTCACCGCGTTACGCAGGATGTGGGAGGCCCTGTGAATTTGGCCCTTCTCCAGCATCTCGTCGATCCATATTTCGAGCTCGTCGGCGAAGTATTTTTTGGCCTCGGCAACGATGCATCGTCTCCGATAGGCGAGGCACTTGTGCGCCAGCTCGATGTGGGTGCCCTTCGCGGCGGCTTCGCGCACAATCTCGCGATCACCGTGGTTGGACCATCCGGACCAGACGCCCGACGCCTCGCCCAGAGACAGGCACTCCGACGGTATCTCCCTGACGAACTCCATGGGACAGAAGTCGTTGCGACTAGCGTCACCGCGATCGCAGCGGCGGGAGCGCTACTCAGCTACAGCAACTTTTTTGTGCAAAAAAAGAAAAAAAAAGTCAAATTAAAAAATTAATTGTCGCAGCAAAAAAAACCTCGAGTTAAACATTATTATTTTTCCGGTCGTGATCATGTAATAATGCAATAATAATCATAATAATAATAATATTGGCGTAGAGAAGCTGGCGTGCTCATCGCACGGGTGAGCAGAACTCCTTCGCAATGGCCACCGGCGTGCCAGGCTAACCACCTAGCACGCCGAAAACTAGGTTCCAACTACACCTAACCAGGCCCCGCACAACCGGTCCCTCTCGGATGGGGACCAAAGATCCGTTGGGAGGGGCACCCGAATCAGATCCACGGCAACGACCACGGCCCGAAATCGACGCCTCGAGTGGACGAAGGAACTCAAGGAGGACGTCATCCGCTGCTGGAGGGATAGCGTACCGTCGCGGCAGGGCTATATGGCGAGGTTGCAGGCCCTGTAGAGCCAAGTGCACCAGGAGCTTGTACACCTTTCGCAACAACATCTGCGAGACCAGACCAGCTGCATTATCAGTCCCCCGGCAGTCGGAACCCCACCATTGGCGTGTCGATTTGACAGAGGACTGGGGAACAAGGAGGGAGAGAATCACTGCGAAATGTTCTCTTCAGCTTGGTTGCCTAGAAGCGGCGAATGAGCCCCTTGCAGCAGCAATTCCTGAGACTGCTGATCTCCTCAGCGTGAACGGGGCTGTGTATCACACGGCTGTTGAGGCGAAACCTTGGACACGCAATGATAAGCCGGCGTTCGTGGTTAATACTCGGCGGCGCGTTGCCAGCTCCAGAATAAGATCAATGAAGGGCGGAGGCAGGCACCCCGTGTTCAATGTGTGTTAGACTTCATTACGGCGGGGAGGGCGTTCACCCCTAAGATCCGAAGAATCAGGTCGGAACTGAAATGCCGTCACCACACATTGAACAAAGCTAACCTTCTTACTGTGAAGGAACGCTATGTGGAAAAGGTGCGGAACCTGGGGGCTGCGAAGCAATCTCTAGAGAGGCGGCTGGGTCGAGCGTTAGACAACACCCCGCTCCGCTCTGACCCAAGCCACTGGTTCCAACCACCTACGCCTGCCCCCGACAAAGTGCCAACAGCTGTTCACGTGGAGCGGTTTTGAGGAAACCTGTTTATCGAGGAGGGTTATTTTGATGAAAGCACTCCAGCTCGGGGCGTTTTGCCGGCAACAGCCTAGACAGCGTGCCGACTGTCTTCCAGTCATGCTGGATCAGGTGGAGAAAGCGGTGAGTAACATGAGGAACCATGCCGCTCCCGCTCCGGATGGGATTAACATACTCTGGTGGAAGAAATTCACGTGCACCCACACACATCTGGCCCGCATCTTCTCGTCGTTCATCGATGGAACGGTGCCAATCCCTGCGTGGCTGACAGAGGGAAGCACAGTGTTACTCCCCAAAAAAGGGGATCTGTCTCGTCCAGAAAAATACCCCCCGATAACGTGACTGAATGCGCTCTGCAAGATCTTCACAAAGATACTTTATCAGTGTTATAAGTGTTCTGCGCGAGATGGAGCCTGCATAGCGGGAGATACACGAACAAAGGGAATCCAAGAGGGGGCCGGGAGGTTGTAAGGAGAACCAGATGGTGGACCGGTGAGTCCTAACATAGTGGGGTGGATTGAGCGCTCATGCCGTTCGGGAAGGCGCGCTTCATAGTTAAAACGAGTGAAAGCAACGTGTCGACTAGAGTGGTATAGTATAGGAAAAGGATTATCCGGGAAGATTGTCCCATCCCTCTCCTGTTTTGCGTCTCATTATTGACTTATCAACATGGATGACCTTAAGCAATACAGTCCCGGGGAGAGGGGGTCAAGCTCCTCTTGAACATCATAGCGACGTTCACACGGGCGGTTGGTATGGACTTCGGGTTGGAGAAGTGCTCTATGCTTCATCTCAGGAGAGGGAGAGTAGAAGATTTCGCGGCGGACGTTCGGCTGGTGGACGGGAGCGTCTTTAAACACCTGGACGCTGAAGGGCCTTACTGGTACCTTCGCAACGATCAGCACTCTGTTCAAGACGCTGTCCCTCACGAGTCGTCCCGCGTCACTGGCCCAGGTCGGACTCTATCTAATTCCGGGGTGTGAGTGCCTGTGCCTCGGATGTGGGATTACCTGGATGGAAGAAACCCCCATTCCGTTGGGGCAGGTTCGCAGGTGTACATAAGTCCTCCTACCCCAGTATGGAAGAAGACCCGGACGGACCTTCATAACCGACCACACTCGTGGGAATAACATGGAAAAACTTTAAAAAAAACAAGCACAAAAAACCGGAAAAGAAACGGCGGCGACCCAAGGCACAACGAACATGACAAAGGACAAGGCACAAGAGAAAGAAGGCATGGAGAGATGTTCTAGTAGCATAGCGTCGAACGCTTCTGAGGGAGCATGCTCCCAAGGAAGTGTGAAGCGCTCACGCGAAGAGCTCCTTTTTGACAGTGATTCGGCGAGGTCTCTCGGACGCGAGGGTTCTCCAAAGATTCCTGTCGCAAAAAGGAAGAGAGCGGGGTCAAAATCCAAAAAGAAGACGGAGGGCTGGATCGAGGACGTGCAGTTCGCGAGGCCAGCAGATAAGCCACCAAAACAGATTGAAGCGACAGGCACACCCGTGGAGAAGCTGGACGTGACACCAGAGGGAATGGCCATGGCAGAAGAAGAAGATGCCAAGCTCGAGACATGGCTCGACAGGCGTAGGTCGCAATTAGAGGACTACATGTTCCAGGAGTCCAACAAAATGAACAAGTCGACGATCAGATCGGTGCTCGATCAGATGGCGTCCTACGAATTCAAAATTCGGATGGAACATTGAGAAGCGGTCAAGTGGCGTGGACAGGTGCACACATACGGGGCGGAGGCCGATGGCCTCGAAAGAGAGCGCAATAGAGCGAAGCTGCACGCGGCAGACGTACGCATCTGCCGTCGGGAAGAGAACGGTCGGCTCGACTGGTGGTGCGCAAGCACCATCGGTCGGGCCAGTCGCGTTGGGGAGAAAATCTCCCCAACCAAACACAGTAGCGAAGAACACACTAGAGGCGTGGAGGAGGATCGAACGGATCTCCTCCGCGGCCTCAAAGAGTACCGTGGTACTGGTCATAGTGGGCATAGTGGTCAACGTCACCTCCACGGAGGACGCCGAGACCATGACTAGTGCAGACCTTAGCGGCATGAGCCTCACGGCAGTGATTGCCACTAATAGGAAACCATCGGTAATAATTTACGATGTGGAACCTGACGCGACCAAGGAAGACCTGAAGAAAGATTATGTGAGAAAAAAACTCCTCAGCCATTCGAACGAGAAGGAGGCTATCCTCATAAGGCAGTCTCCTTCGAACACTGTTTCAAGAATAAACAGGGACTGAACAATTGGATTGTCGAATTGCCCATGCGACACATGGAAGGCGTTCTCAAGCGGAAACGCGTGTTCCTCGCTTGGGGCTCATATAGGAGTGCCGAGTATCTCAACGTTACTCGGTGATTCAAGTGCTACGGTCACATCGCGAAAAACTCCAGTGCTCCAGACCAAGTCTGCGAGCTCTGTGGACCGAAAGAGCGCCTGCGGGACGCCTGTCCGGTCAAGGAGGCACCTAAGTGCGTCAATTGCACGCGGTGTCAAGGTAAGGGCGTGGCGCATTCCGCGAGGAGCAAGCTGTGCCCAGAGTACATCCAAAAAGTCGGATTGTACCGGGCACAGCTTGACTACACTTGAGCTCAACACTGGCCTATCTGGTTGGCGTGTGTGTTGTGTATCGTTCGCACTTGGCGACGATTTTTTGTCGTTTGGAACATCTGACATTTGTACAGTGTTAAGTGTTGTGTCCGTTCCTCGCCTCGGCCAGTAAACGTGACAATTTTTTGTCTTTAAGACGATTTTAGGCTTTAGACTTGTGACATTTTTGTGCGTGCATCTTCAAGTGTCTTGTGTTTGTCTCCTCTGGACTTTCGAGAACCGCGCGGTCACGGCCCTGTGGCATGTGACTCTTCCAGCAGGAGGGTCTCTGCAGTCTGACTCCTACTGGATGATGCCTGTGGAAATCTCGGTGAGCGGCGACACCACCGTTCGAGGTGGCCTACCACGGCCGTCGGGGTCGGACCCGCAAAGTGTAGTGGCACGATTATGTGTCACGAAGACCCCACTAGTGATCTAAACTGGTGTCATGGGGGCCGGGAAGCCACCGACGAGTAGTCGGCCCAGCCAGTGATGTTGGACTCGTGGGGGCAGTGGTTGGCCGCATGCTGGCCAGGAACCTGTTAAGGGTTCCGACGGGTGAGCTGCGCACCAACAGCTTGGGCAGCAGTTTGCAGAGCTGTTAGAGTGTTGGAAAGGCACTCGGCTTCACCAGTAGTTGCACGAGGACCCGCATTCGAGTGTAAACTGGGAGGCGAGCATATGCTTGTTGCGTGGGCGGGCGTATCCCGATCCAAAACACGTGGGGGTTGTGTTGTTAGAGCCGACGGCCAGGTACAGCACGTCAAATCAAAACCACAGTATCTGTTCAAGACGCTGAGGGTGTCGAAGGGGCCCTCTGCAGCGAGTATAGGCGGCGTCTCAGACGGATCTGGAAATCCGATGTCTCAGAAAAAGGTCACCGCTACCAATAGACTCGCTGTCCCGGTCCTCCTCTACTCATTTGGCGTCGTCAAATGGCGTGGAGACGAACTTAATCAGCTCGACATAGGCACACGCAAGATATTGAACATCCAGCGGAGTCGACACCTTCTATCTTTCACCGCGCCTGTATATGCTGCATCAGAGCGGCAGGCGTCGGCTCTTGGGATTAGAATGCCTTTATATACGCATTGTCCTTAGATTCGCAAGAGACGCAGTAATGAGCTCAGATCAACTCTTGGAGATCGTGCACCAGCAGGGAGTTGAGCTTTAGGGAGTTGGGGCATTTCTTTATAAGGCGGCAGATCATGCGGCCGAGAACCTCGATGGGGAGTTCCATCGGCGCCGCCGTGGCGCCTTGCTAATAGACTCCGTCGCTCGGTGATCCAATGTCCGACGTCGGCGAACAATCAGGGCTGCCGAACAGACTGTCCTAACTCGGCAGCACATCGAAGAGCAAGGGCTGTCCGCCCAGCTGGCCTTTTCCTTCTTGCCGTCAGCTGAACCGATGTCCGAGAACGAAGGGTTCATCTGCGTTTTCCAAGACGAAGTTATCAACGCCCTGGTCTATCGCATTAGCGTTATTAGCACTGCCGACCATTTCGTATCATACATCTAAGCAATCGCCGGAGGAACTAATGCATGTTCTGTCGGTCTGCCCGGTATATGCAGGCTCCCGCTATATCCATGCCCATAACACGCCGCTGAGGTTGTTGTATCAAGACATGTGATAGCGTCTTAACGCCAAGTAATGTAGGGCCGTAGACCGGCGCATGCATAGATTAGGGATATAGATCGTATGGATATACATCATAGGGATAGCGCGTGCGGAAAAAGAGCATGGGATCACGTGACGAGAGCGGGCAGTCGGCGGCCGAGGATAATCCGAGCGTCAGCGAACATGCGACGATTTGCGCACAATGGTATTGACCATTCATATATCAAAACGTTATGTTAAATATGTGCGTGGTTTTATTTTCATTAGTCCCACCTCTTTTTGGGGGCTTGTCCGGGATGTGAAAATAAAAGGTGCGTGAATAGTGTAAGACGAATAGTTTACAACGAAAAAGCTGAGTGCGCGGACAAACCCGTATCCGACGCTTAGTGACCGAGCAAGACGGAAGCCGAATGCAAAAGACGAACACGAGTGAACTCACGAGCGAAAGTGAGAAAGACGAAGGGCGACTAACGCAAGTGAGACTAAGATACGCGGACAATTCTCTGTAACGCCAAAAACTAGGACAAAGATGACAAGAACGAAGGGTTTTGCAACACGTGCAAGGTGTAAACCTGTAAATAAAAATGACTCACAACGATAACGATTTAGAAGAAGCCGCAGCATTCGCAGATATTGGGTCAACGGCAGGAATGGCGATCTTTCGGCGGCTTCGACGTGAAATCGAGCATCTTAGACTCGAAAAAGCGGCACTCCAAAACCAACAAGGAGGACGACCCAGCGCCATTGAGCACTCTCCCCTAAAATCCAATTTCGAGATGTGGAAGTTTAGTGTTGAAATTTAGTGACGACCATGTTTCGCTACCGGTTGAACACTGGATATCTTGCATTGACGAAGACGAAATGTTGTATAATTGGAATTCGCTATAAACCCTGGTTTTTGCAAAAAATAGTCACTTATCGGTGTGGCAAAATTATGGCTCGACTCGCAGGGAAACTTTCAGTCCTAGCAAGCATTGAAAGTTGCGATGAAGGCCGAATTTAAGACGAAAGTAGGCAGCCGGGAGATACATCAGCTTCTCACGAAGCGCCATGAACTTGCCAGCGAAACCTATCAAGGATACATTTTGAACATGCGCAAGATCGGTAAGCAGGAAAATGTGTCCGAATTCGAAATAATACAATACGTGATTCATAGTATACAGGACAGCGAAGCAAATAAAAATATCCTATACCGTGCCGAGACTTTTTCCGAGTTTAACCCCTTCGGGGTCGTCCATTAATCACGTGAGGCTCAAATAGGGGGGGGGGGGGGTTGGATAACATCACGATTGATCACGCTGGGGGGGGGGAGGGGGTGTTGTGACATATCACGTGTATTTTTGTTTGTAACTGCGCGGACAATGTCATTTTAATATGCTGACAATACTTTTATGTTATTTCGTTTTTCATCATAAAATACCGCACTCTCTATCGCTTGTGTCAGACGTTTCTTAACAAAAAAAATACACGTGATGTGGCGGGGGGGGGGAGGGGTGGCTAGAAACCTCACCACATATCACCATGGGGGAGGGGGGGTTCAAAAAGTGGCCTAAAAAACCTCACATGATTAATGGACGACCCCTCAACAGTCAGGCGAAAATGAGATTTTCGTGCCACTTTTGTGTTGGAAAAAAAATCATAGATTTATCCGTTAACGCGGTCCTCTAGTTTCTCGGCTGTTTTTTTACGGATTTTTCAATAATTTTTTACGGGCAAAGCATCGAAATAATCAATCTCATTGTTTTCGCATAATCTTTATTAACATTTAAATAAGCTTTACAAATTTTTTGAAGTCAAAATATATAATAGAATAAAGGTTATAGTGGCCGACAGGAAGACATCAAGTAAAAGAGGTGCTTGACGGTGACCAAGATTGCGGCTGTTCTGCTTATCTGAATTCAAAAAACCAAACGGCATTTTAATCTTCATATTTAAGACTAGCGATTGAACTAGAGTGAATTCTAAATTACAAAAATTGACTTTTTTATACACTTTTGAAAATTACATTCTATTTTTTACTCATTTTTTCTTAAGTTTTTCGCTCGTACAAAAAAAAACTATCGAAGCAATCATGATAATCCTAGTTCAATCGCTGGCTTATAACATATTAAAGATGCTGTATAAATTTGAACAAGATCGGTGCAGTAGTTTCTGAAATATCGTGGCACCGTTTCGAAAAATGGTGTTTCGAGAAAAACGCGTTTGAAAGTTCGCGCATGTGATTTATACTAAAAATTTCATCCCACCGTCAATCTGCTATGCCCGGACCATACAATAGGCCTTCCACTTCTTCTTGGAAGTCACGCAGAGCTGCTCCGTCTTCCCTTTTCGCGATTCGGGCCTGTTTTACAACATCACTCGTGCGCCTTTCTGAACGGTCGATCCGAGAGCTATCGATAGATTTGAATCCTTCGTTGAAGATTATGACAGCAAGAAACGTGGCGACTTCAACCACTTTTGGCCCAGAATGGAGGTGCTTCGGAGCAAAAGTCCAGATTAACGAATTGAGCGACTCGTTATTATTTTGAGTTTCCGCTCCCAAGCATCTGCTTAACAATTCTTCTTTGGATAAATCCTCATAAATTGGCTTTATAACTTTTTGAACTGCTTCAGAAAGGGGCGGTTTATTGTGTTTGAATTGCTCAGCCCCCCCGAGAAGCTCATACCTGCTCCATTCCAGGGCCGTAACTTGTGAACCACTTCGAATATCGAAAAATCCTTCGGCACACATTTTCTATACATGTTGTAGATGTGATTTATGAAAAGAAAAAATCGATTTTTTCGACCCGAGAAACGAGAAGACTGCCTTAATTTCAGTATTACGGTTCTTGAGGTCGCTGAATCCGAATCTAAAATCGGATTTTCAATATTCAATATGGCGGGAGAAAATTTCAGTTTCGATTTGATTGAGTTGATTTGAATTTGAGCGCCCAAATGCGAGAAATATCTAACATAATATAAAAAATAATATATACAATATATCTAGAGAGAGATTTTTGTCTCGTATAAGCTTCTCGGTCACGGAAATAAAGACACATGACACACTTGAAATAGACCGGCTTTATTGGTCTTCATACACGTCCAAACACAAAACTGAAGACTATAAATTGTTGAATACAAAAATCTTAACACGAAAAATGAAAGAAAAAACAATAGATACGGAAAACAAAAAATGGATAAAATCGAAATGAAAATAATACAATTGAAATTACAACAACAAAAAAAACAATTTTTTGAATTTCCAAAAATACAAAAAATCTGGGAAAAAATCTCAGATTTGGATTCAGCGACCTCAAAAATCATGACATATTAACATTCGTCGAAATCGAACTATTTTTAAAATTAACGTCCGCCATATTGGATCCGCTATGTTCAATTTTCAAAATTCTATTTCAGATTCGGATTCAGCAACCTCGAAAACCATATGTTACTCACTTTCGTTGGAATCAAACTATTTTTAGAATTTGCATCTGCCATATTGGATCCGCCGTTGCAAATTTTGGAAACCCGATTTCAGATTCGGCGACCTCAAAAACGATGATTTACCAAATTACAGTCAAATCGATGTAGTAAAAACATGTTTGTTTTTTCAAATGCCCACATATATGTCATGACTCAAAAGTGACACGACTTTTTTCTGCCCATATGTGTGTCACTGACAGTCAAGGGGTTAAGGATAAAATAGACTGAATAGAGTTTACAAAATCATCACGATTGGGGGGGGGGGGGCGTTGAAAGCCGAGTGATGCGGCTAGCGACTATCGTCTGATCAGTGGTGGACTAAGAGGGGCGGTCCACCCCGGGCCGCTGGTCGTGGAGGGCCTCCAGATATCAAGCAGTAATTTTTAGTAAAATTCCAACCAAGGCTGAACTATGTTCAGCAAGGGACAGTTTGGGGTTGGAGGCCCCGTACATATGCAAACTATAAACATAGATAGGTAGGTACTAATTCACCTGTCATCAGGTCATGATAGCAATTGTCAATATAGCATAAACCTCTACCTACTTATAGCTAGCGCCATAAAAGTGGTGCGCCCCGCGCGGCGGGCTCCGCTCACTCTATAGTGGCTTTGGCGCGAAAGATAAATACTAGATTCGAACAATAGAGAAAGTTCGTAAAAAATGTTACATACAGACGTACTAAAGAAATGCATACGTACTAAAGAATGAAAACAGGGGAAATCAACCAATTTGAACCTTACCGTCGTAAAATTACGTTATAACTTGTTACTTGTTAGAAGCCAAAATAAAGATAGTAGCCGCCGCTGTTGCCAACTTGTTTTGTTATACTCACCATAAGCGGTTCTTAAAACCACCAGAAAACCTCTAATACCGCCTGGTGTTGCCGCTTACTGTCTAGTAAGTAAGCAACTACATCTGTTGCACTTACATAAAAAAATTATTAAGTATTTTAAAACATACTTTTTTAAGCAAATTGAACTCGATTTATTTACCCTGTGGTCTAAATTCATTCAAATCTGTATACAGCCAAAACATTATGCAGGAAATCCCCATGGCACTGGTAGGTATTTACAAGATCGTAGTGTTGCCTACACCATGGAAGTTGACAAACTTTGTGTCAAAGGGCCTTGTCATAGCAAAATATAATGTTTTATAAATTTGTTTACACGTTAGTGGTTGAATATGTTGCTAACCACTAACAAAAACCACCAGGCGCTAGAAACAAATTTTATCCACTGGGATGTCTAAACCACCAGTCTACGTGGAAAATCCACTTACTTGGCAACACTGTTAGCCGCTGCGGGACTTTCCTGACCCACGGTCTTACATACAGATTTGGAAACGAAACCACATTTCAATGATGCCGTGAGGCACCGTTACAAGATCTACTTTTTAATCCGCTCGCCACCACATGCGTCGCTCCTATCAGAGGATATCCCCGACCCACGGTCTTCTGTGATCTCACCCTACGCCCCCACTTATAATTTCCGCGTTGCCATGTGAACGATAACCTCGGTCCGTGTGTCATCTCATGCTCTTAAGGCATTTCTTTCACAAACTCCAATATTTAACAATTAATTGGTTTTCGTTTATAATCAAGTAAAAATACATCCCCGTATACTGGTAAAATTGCAAGCCAAATTACCGAACTTTTAACAAAAAATTACGACTCAAAAAAAGGTCTCACTTATACGGCGCTTTATGGCGATAACGCGCTTGCCACATTTCTATGCAATAATTTAAACACTAAATAAGTCTAGATGCCAGATATAAACTGCTCACACGTGTAAAATATTGTAAAGATTTCGTAACGACAATAAAAACAGCCGGTCACCGAATGTTTAGAGAAAATATTCAGGATTAAACTTAGAAAAATGTGACTAGCAAGAGAGTTTTCGTAGCTACGACTTTTCAGAGAATGGGTCTATCAATCAGTTTAGTCTTCAGTAAGCGTGTTATTTTTTCATTTGGTTTTTTATTCGTATCCTCATCAAATATTCGGGGGCAAGGTCGACGGCGCATGCGCCTCGATCTGAAGAGTGGGAGAGACAGTCCGAAGATATTCTGTCCGTCACACACCTGCCCCGTCAACAGCAATGCCACGTAGTGGCGAAAAATTTAAAGAAAAGTTTATCGGCTTACAATTAGCGCGCCTAACATATCGTGGTCGTTTCCAAACCTGTATTATTATTTAATGGGACTTCAGTGAATCTTTGCCCTGTTTACCACTTATAATCGAATACTTCTTGACCATTTGTGTGTCGGTCGCATCATGCGAGAGAAGTTTTTCTAAACTGAAAATTATTTTAAAAAATTGTCGATCTACGATGAACCAAGAGCGCCTAGTTAATCTGTCCATTCTATCAATTAAAAGGAAAGTTTCAAGGGGAGTAGATTTCAACGACATTATTGAGAAATTCAGTTAAATGAAAGCACGAAAACATGTAAATTATTTACGCAGCAGAAGCTTTGTTTTTGAGGCCTTAGGTCAAAGTAACGGGTATAAAATCATGTGCAAATTTAACAATTTTTCTCGTATGAAAAAGTGATTCACTCATAAAATTAATTACCCATCTATTTAGTATGAATATCAAGCTGTTAGAATTTTTTTTTCGATGTTCAAAATGGCCGACCACTAATATTTTATTTTGTTATCTTTTTTTAGGCGCTCCGCGACATGATATTTAGCATCCACAATTTTTTACCTAGAACAAAAAACAAAAATTCTCGTCAATCTAAATTAGAATACTTAGAGAAGTGCGTACGGAATTTTAAAAATATTGTTTTATTCAAAAGTTATAGGTATTTGAACTTAAGAAATTAATTTTCAGTGAAAAATTTCGTCATAACTGCTCATAAAGTGAAAAGTTTTTGATTAATCAGAAATTCCGTACGTACTTCTCTGCGAAATGAAATTAGGAACATAACTTTTAAATTTGAAGTAAATCGAGTGAAACTTGTTGCAGTTATTTGTCACGCCAATTTGAAAAAAGCTGTTTCAAGAAGTTTCGAGTAGTGGGCCATTTTGTACATAAAAAAAATGTCTAACAGTTTGATATTCATACTAAATAGATGTGTAATTCATTTTATGAGTGAATCACTTTGTCAAACGAAAAAAAATTGTTCAATTGGCACATGATTTGATATCCGTTACTGTGGCCTAAGGCCTTAAACATGTAAGTACAATAAAAGTTACTTTCTTATCTTCATTATTTCTCTGCACTCTACCTGCTAGGTGCTGTGCTGAATGTTGATCCGTGTTCTGCCTTTTTTACCCATATCATAAGTAGGGCATATAGTAAAATTACATAACATCAATAATACATTCATTTTATAGCAGCCCGGGAGCCTCATTTATCTGCCGCCTCGGGCCTCCGACGGGCTTAGTCCCCCACTTCATCTGACGCGGGTCGACTTATATTTAGAATCGGGCTCACCGAATTATAATCCGAAGACCGAGGTTCTCGAAGGACCAAAATACGTCAAAATGTATACCATCGGTCGATGCGAAGTCGAGACAGTTGTTGATGAGGTCCAATATAAACTCACGTATCACATAGTAAACACCGAAGAAATTGTCGATCGCGTTATGATTGAAAGCGTGATATTAGACGTAGCTGAGCTACACATAAAAAAATGAAATGCGAATAACGAAAAAAGTGGAAGAAAATTCTATTTTTGAAATCGACCGTCTAGACGAAAACAAAAAAGTGGAGATCGGGTTGGGCGCGAGCGCTAAATGCCGAAACGAAGTAGAAGAAAATTATTTTACGCGAAGTAGAAGAAAATTATTTTACGCGAAGTAGAAGAAAATTATTTTACGCGATGAAAACCCGATCTGTCAAGGGCCACGAACACTCACGGAGTTAGACAAAAATGGAGTTGACGAGCAAATCGAGGAATGGTTGAAGGAGGGAACCGATCTGTCAAGGGCCACGAACACTCACGGAGTTAGACAAAAATGGAGTTGACGAGCAAATCGAGGAATGGTTGAAGGAGGGAAAAAATTTCTCAGACCATACCGAGTAAGCATCGTAAACCCCACGATCGATACGAGGTAGACAAGATCGATGGCGAAAGACCTCGAAAAACCACGTCGGCAGCAGATTCAATGAAAAAATGAACAGAATTTTCAGAAATCGAGCGAGAAGGACTCAACTTGGCCCAGGACTAAAGTTGAAAGAAAAATTTCTCAGACCATACCGAGTAAGCATCGTAAACCCCAAAATCGATACGGGGTAGAAAAGATGAACAGCGATGGACCTCGAAAAACCACGACGCCAGCAGATTTAATGAAAAAGTGGAAAAACATAAACTCCGTAGAAAGCGACGCTGAATCGTCTGGGTCAGACGATTATCAAGATGGCCGAGATGTAGGACCGTAAACCGGCGCATGCGTAGGTCAGGAATGTAGATCGTAGGGATAACGCCTGCGCAAAAAGAGCATGGGATCACGCGAAGAGATCAAGAGCGAGGCAGTCGGCGGCCGAGGATGAGCCGAGCCCCAGCGAACATGCGACGATTTGCGCACAATTGTATTTACCATTCATATATTAAATCATTATGTTAATCATGTCCACTACCGCTCAAAAGTTTGGATACACTAGTCGATATTTCTTGCCGCACTAAAAGTTAGATAGCTTCTTTAAAAAAAATAGATAACCAAAGAACCCCGCACAAATCAAAGGGAAATTGGCCCTCAGTCAAATCGTCTGAAATTTTAGTATGTTGTAGAGGAAGTCGAGCTGATCAAAAGTCATCATGGGCACGAAGCTCGAATTACAGTTCTTTTTGAGATTAGGCGGTTTTGAAAATCTCAACTCTGAAAAAATGGCTTTTTTATTTAAATATGATTTTATTAAAAGTTTCTGCGCTTTTCACACTACGTTCATTCCTAATCGCTCTTCAGGTCCTCCCTTCTCTCCGCAACATTCCTCTTCTCAAAACCCTCCGAGATTTCTAGGAGGAGGGAGTGATTTTCCCGTCGTAAGTCCCCGTGCTCATAGTACTTGCATTCCGCGTCTGTCTGTAGGCTCTCTTCACTCCCCAGTCTCTCCCTCCTCTCTACTCCCTCTCCGTGATGGCACTGTTCCCTCAAGCCTACTGTCGCTACCCCCTCCCTCACTCCGCACCTTATCTCACCACGCAGCTAACGAAGTCGATGAATATTCGGTCACTTTTCCGGAAAACGCTCATACGGAGACATCATGGCTCGACTAGAATGCTTCGTCTGCAACATGCGTTTTCTCCTAAGGCAGCTACCCTATCTTCGTCCTAACGAAAATCAAGAAAAAGCTCAAATCGCTTTAACACGACGAAATGCTTTTGAACACCCTCCTCTAGAACTGAATGATGAAAGTAGGATTTGTGTGAATTGCAACAGGTCCATCATTGAGGAAATGAGATTAATAGCAGCTGATCCGAACTGTATGCGACTAAATGTTTTAACACAAAATGTTAGTCATACTTGTTTGATCTGCCATGCAGAGGACCGGAAGAGCGATCTGGAATGAACGTAGTGTGAAAAGCGCAGAAACTTTTAATAAAATCATATTTAAATAAAAAAGCCATTTTTTCAGAGTTGAGATTTTCAAAACCGCCTAATCTCAAAAAGAACTGTAATTCGAGCTTCGTGCCCATGATGACTTTTGATCAGCTCGACTTCCTCTACAACATACTAAAATTTCAGACGATTTGACTGAGGGCCAATTTCCCTTTGATTTGTGCGGGGTTCTTTTAACGAACGGCGTTTTAAAGGGAACCAATTTAGCTTCGTTTTGCTTTTTTGAAATATTTTTTATGATTTCTTTTCGACACTTTTGAACGTGTCTGTTTATCGGCTTTTTTCGACCATCGAGAATTGGGCGCATAACTTATGGATTTTTTTTTCATTCTTATCCATTACAATCTTGAAACGGGTAGCAGAAGGTCCATTTTTGTTTTTTTTTTGAGTTTCGTACGATTTTTTTTCGCAAAGTTATTTCATTTTTTGTTAAAAAAGACAAATTTTGGCAAATGCAACATAACTCAAGAACTGTAGGGTTTAAGAGAAAATGTCATAGATGTAAAAAGTTGCATAAGTTTATACCGGATCGCCTGGAATTTTTTAAAAATTTTCCTGTGAGATTTTTGTTTGGACTATTTTCGCTCGAAACTCCGCTGAGTAGGATGGCTTAAGTAAAAATATAAGTAATAATATAATGGCTTAAGTAAAAATATAAGGAAGCGAAAGTCTTTCAATTTTCGATTTTATATTTGCTTGCATTTTTTCAGAATTTTTTTCGAAACTTTTTTGGCCGAAACTTGTAGAATCTTCCAAAAAATGGAACGGCGTATCTCGAAAATTATTGAGTTAGAGACAAAATATCAAGAGCGGAAAATGTTGCAGTGTTTCGTTTTAAATACGTTGAAATTTTTTCAGATTTTATTCGAAACGTTTTTTACAATATTTCAAAAGCACCTAGACCCTAAAAAAACGTAAAAAAATGTTGACGGAAAAATCGGAAAAAATGCACGCAAATATAAAATCGAAAATTAAAAGAGTTTCGGTTCTTGATATTTTGTCCTAAATGCCATACTTTTCGAGTTAACGGGTTATACGCAGTTAGAAATTTCAAAAAAAAAATTTCTATTGCATTTTCGGTATGAACAAATATGTAAGTATATTCCCTGGAAATTTCAAATCGATCCAGCGAATATTCTCGGAAATACACACATATTTGTAAAGACGCTCGGAGCGCGTCTCCGAGCACCGAGAAACTTCAAACGCGTTTTTCTCAAAACGGTGTTTTCAAAGTCGGTGAGCACGATTTCTCAAAAAACGGCTCAACCGATCGCTCTGAAATTTTAACACAACGTTGTCAGATGTATTCTTTAGGTATTGATCGAAGGAATAAGATTTCCGATAATTGTTTCTATTTTTTTTCAACGATTTAACAAACAAAAAATTGGTCGAAAATCGAAATTGTTTCTTTCCGGAGCCATTTTGTCAAAAATTAAAATTTCGACTATTCCTTCGATCAATACCTGGATTCATTCCCCCTAAAAGAATCTTTTTCCTTTTTTCATTTTAGATCATCCAAACCGGAGATACTTTGCTCACCGCCGGACACTTTTTTTCCGGACCTCCAGGAGACTTCCTACAGGAGCTATGTTAATGAATAGTTTTTAAAATAAAAAATGCCAATTTAAAGCTAAAAGATGCCACTACACTGCCTATTACTTTGCGTTTTGCCGAAATGAATCTCTTTTTCAGAAAAAAATCGTGGAAAAAACGACGGTTTTTGGCCTTGCAACTGCGCCTTAAGCCATCCTACTCATCAGAGTTTCGAGCGAAAATAGTCAAAACAAACATCTCACAGGAAATTTTTTTAAAAACTCCAGGCGATCCAGTACAAACTTATGCAACTTTTTACATCTATGACATTTCCTCTTAAACCCTATAGTTCTTGACTTACGTTGCATGTTCGAAAATTTGTCTTTTTTAACAAAAAATGAAATAACTTTGCGAAAAAAAAATCGTATGAAACTTAAAAAAAACGAAAATGGACCTCCTGCTACCCCTTTCAAGATTATCATGGATAAAAATGACAGAAAAAATTCCATTAGTTATGCGCCCAATTTTCGATGGTCGAAAAAAGGCAAAAAACAAACACGTTTCAAAAGTGTGTACCGGGTCGAAAAAAAATCATAAAAAATATTTCAAAAAGACAAAACAAAGGTGAGTTGGTTCCCTTTAAAACGCCGTTCGTTAAATTTGGTTATCTATTTTTTGACGGAGCTATTTAACTTTCAGTGCGGCAAGAAATATCGACTGGTGTACCCAAATTTTTGTTTGGGTTCGTAGTGTACGTGGTTTTCTTTTTATTACTCTCACAGTAATAAAGAAAAAAATCGACTCCACTGAGAACCACCGACACTGACGAACACGTGGCGAATCGTTATACAGTAAGATGGGCTTTCACCGGACATTCTTCAACTTTGAATCGACATTACGCGAAAACGCAGCGACAAATCGAATGTCTAATGTCATTTTACCAATGTAATATGATTTTTTCCTATCGATTTTGTTTGGGCAATTTTTCGATCCGTCTACTCAATCTTGAGATCTCATAATATTCGGCTGAATTCCCGAGCGACTTTCTTACCATAAAACTATTCTACTTTCAAAACATTCCAAACCCGTCGGCTTGCTCAATCGAATACAGTCATTCGGTCGCCTCGGAAGCATTACTACATACGTCCTTTGCAAGAACGTAACGCTCAGCATTACGGCGCGAAGTGCGACGTTTTCGACTCGTCTGCGCACCCTCGTTGCCCGGGCAACGCTGCCCCAAACAAACGATTCCACGCTAGTAGTGTCAAAACAAGTAGGGTTCATGTATATACACAAACAGTGTTACAATGGTTTTTACGGCTCTAACCTCTTACCAGGGTTAGAGCATTTGGCAGTGCAAATAAAATGAACGGCCCTTTTTGGGCCAAATTCAACTTTACGTATATTGTAAAGCGACGAGTGTCGTGAATGTTAACCTCAAAAAGTTTTTCAAGCACGTCGAACAAACTACCCTTCTCAGGGATAAAAATTAATTTGATGAAGGTTCTCCGTGTCGCAAATACCAACATCAAAAAATTCTTCGTAACCACGAAAAGAGCAGCAAGCAGAATATTGAGCGCATCTATATGAAACTGTACAATGGAGAGAAGTAAATGCCAAATGTATGGAATTTTCTTATACCGAACACAGGTAAGGAAAAGAAATATAAACTTTTCGTTACTGAGAAGCCAACGAAAGATCGATATCCGTAAGTATCAAGCAGCGTAAGTATCTAGCAGCTGAAATTATCATTTAACTTCCCACCAAGCACAACAAATCAGAAAGCCTAAGCATCGCCAAGCCAAATCTGCGGATTTACTAGCTAATAATGTCCAAGGGTAGATTGTGTAGTCAAGAGCGCACACGTGAAATCTGTCATAGAATTACAGCGACAGAGATGCAAAGGCTATGGATGTCGATGCATTTGGTACGCCGCATTAATTCTACTTTTATTGCTCTGTACAGATTGGTCGCATATACCCTATCTACCTGGTCAGCAAGAAAACCCTGGGTGGAAGTAGAAAATTGTACAAGGACCAGAGTGTCGGGAATCCGACTCACCAGGAGATGCTGGATTTGCGTGGTTGACCGCACACAAGAAAAATTCATACCTTTAGGTATCGAGAGGTTACAGATATGAATTTTTTCTTGCATGGAACATGGACATCGAAATATTCTTAGCGTATTCGGTTCAAAATTATTCATATAGTATGAGGTATGGAATTCTTAGAGGTATGTAACAAATATAATTTAAAAGATTAGACAAAAAATATTTATCTTTGTTTACTGCAATCAAGGGACTTGTTTGGAGACAATGAAAAACTTCTCCAACAACATAGTTATCATAACGATAAAGGTTTCCCAATAAGCCTTCGTAAATAGATTATTCAACTTGCTCGACACCAAAGGCATAACGCACTTATTCTAATTTGCAAAGCATTTGACAGCGATGGTGACCACTTTATTATAATTTTTATAGGCCCAATACTGCATTCTTGGACTATCGAGTAGTCTAAAACATAAATTGTGTACCGGTGATGAAATCGAATTCAAAAATATTCCAAGTCTCAGTAACGTGATTTTCTATCAAGGAAAGGTTGCGAGGTCGATCTCTCCGATTTCGATGAAATTTGGCATGCTTGTAGAATGGGTAAAAATAGGTAACACGTATTTTTTCATATCTGCGGAACCCGATATTTAAGGGGTGATACGCACCCTCAACAATCGGGGTATTTTTCGTTTTTCGTCGATAACGTTATCTTTCTCGTCTCCATTGGATAGTACACAAAAAAATAAACATTGTTGCAATTTAAAATTTGTTCATATCTCGTATTGTTGAAACAGTATCGACGAAAAAGGAAAAACACCCCAATTTTCGAGGGTGTGTTCCGACCCTTAAAAATTGGGTTCCGCAGATATAAAAAAATACATGTTGCCTACTTTTATTCATTCTACAAGCATGCCAAATTTCATCGAAATCGGAGAGATCGACCTCGCAACCTTTCCTTGTAAGTCTGTTTATGAACATTTTCCAGGCTTCGTCTCACAATAGAGCATTGTCGCTGATTGTTATTCCCAGACGATCTAACAACCAAATCCAATAGATTTCCACATACAGCCTATAAAACAATAAAAAATATATTTAACTTTGCCATCAAACCCTGTGGAAATAAAAATCAGTGGGAAATGCCTTTTGCCAGACGAAGCATGAAAAGTTTTCAGAAATATCACTTTACGCTGAGTACTTGGATTAATAATACATTTAATAAAAATTCCTTTGACAATTACGTTTATACTGATGTTCTTTGAGTCCTTTAACATAGATTAAAAAATCGAATTTTCATGTTTATAAAAATAATAGAAATTTAGAAAACGCTTTACGCTACAACTAATGCTACGGATGCTGTTTCCCAAGTTCCGACCAATTCAAATATCTAAAAATACTTTTCCCTGCTCAATACAAATTTGAACTATAGACGTATAGTTTCTTCAGACATATTTGGAATTCACTTATCTTTAAATTGAAGCTGAACTAAAAAAATGTCCCTTTCAAGAACATATAAAATTCCTTTGAAAAACTTTGAGGAAGTAAAAAAAAGGAACGCCAAGTACTGAAAAATCTCCCCGAAAACATTATCGCTTGTTTTACCATAAGTTAAAAGTTCTGATTTATTGGAAAGTATTCTTTATTTTAATCGAAACGATAGTTTTTTGTATTTTTCAATTCAAACGTACAAAAAAAAGTGTAATAACTTTTTATAACATAGCCAGGCAAGTTTACTAGAAATGTTGTAAGCAAAATTGTTAAACCTTACGAATAATATATTCTGGATGTTTTATTTTCATTTAAAAAATCATATTACTGTTATAACAAAAAATTGGTATCGCCATTATATAAAAATACAACGTAAGCACCCAGAAAGTGCACTAGAAATGATGTACGACTTGACGTGCATGAAATCAAATTCATGAACCGCCGAAAACCCCGATGACACTATATATCAATGTAGCCCTGTCCGAATCACACTATCTTCGCAAGTTTTTGCTTAGCCTTGCACGCCAAGTCGTTGGACAGCATTTCCAGTGTACTTGCTTGTATAATGGTGATACCATTTTTTTGCTACAACAGTTATATGATTTTTTAAAAATAAATATAAAAATAGAATAAAAATAAATAATTAAAAATAAAAATGTGTTACGGACCATTTTTCGTATCCGTATACTTCCGTATTGCTCAACTCGTATCATTGCATCCGCGGCCTCCATACCACGGAACGGTCGCAATATTTTGCAATCATAAATCATCAAATTCCTTTTCTTTCTTCAAGAAACGAACTTGCCGGTTTCGAAATATATTATTACAATCGAACTCTTTGCGAAACCTCATTAAAATCGCTGATCCATTCTTTCGCAATTCACCCCCACGACAATCTAAACGCAGCTATTTGCCGAAATCCTCAAGGCGTCATCCACTTGGTGACTCCTCAGTCTTATTGCGACTTTCCGAACAATCGGTCGAGGGACCTTCACTCCTTAGTGGCAAATCTGCTCGCGTACTTAGGTTCTCGCGGGTACGACCGGTGTCGTCCTTTTCTACCATTGAAATTGTGATCGCGTAAGAACTCATCGAATGAAGGAAATACCTTAGCGGCCCTTTATTCACCTTCGTTATATTCGTTCGTGACAATTACTTTAGCGGCATTGCGTGTCGAGTTATTTCGAAGCCGAATCACCGATTATTCTCCAATAACCCCGATACAACTATATTCTATTATATTTCATTTCGATATACATGAAAATTATATTTACGTTCCGTGTAAGACCTTTTTAAGTGACGAATAAACTGAACTGTTAAATTGGGTGAACTAGTGACTACGTTGCAGATTATTCACCTACATTCGAACGCCGAACGTCTCCAGCAGCGTCAGCAATAAAAGGTGAGGTGCGTTACGCCGCTTTAAAACAGACAAGGATCCATGTGCCGGAGTCCCCAGCTCGCGCACAAAATAATAAAATAATAATATTACAACCGGACAACAATCCGGGTTGTAACAACTGGTGTCAGAAGTGGGATCACTTGTCTAATTACTCACTCGGTAAATTGCATATATTAGCGATCTAAACAGTATATAAATCAACGACGCAAAAATATGTCAACGACCGAAGAATTGCTACGTCGCTGTTGGAGCGCACGTCGCTCGGCGATCGCCGAAGAGAAATTCGCGAAGCTATACGTAGCATACCGCGATATAATGGCGAATCTAAATCTCTCGGTAGCTTCCTGAGAAGAGTGGCCGAAAAATTTGAACAACTCGAAGTCGAGGACGAACCAAAGTACCTAAAAGGAGTTCTGACAAAGCTTGAGGTGCGGCATGGAACTCCGTTGAAGGAAAGGGCATCGCGACCGTTAATGCGCTAATTAGGCACTTAAAGGCTAAATTTGCGCCAGGTCGCAGTGCGAGCTCCTACATAGCCGAGATAAATCGTTTAAACGTAAAAAACGACGAAAATGTCAAGGACTATGTCGCACGCACAGAGGGCCTTGTTCGACGAGCTAGGGCTGCAATAAAGGGCGATCGTCCGGCAGCCGAGGCAGCGGGCAGCATTAGAGACCTGGAGGCTCTCGCACTCGATAGTTTTCTTCGAGGCCTACCTGAGAAGATCTACTACTCGATTTGTCATCATAAACCCCAAACCCTCGACAATGCCATCGATTTAGCAATCATTGAAGAACGGGAGCGACGCAATCGACGTCGAGCGCTTGGTGCCAGGAAGGAAAGCGCTTCGCGGTCCCGCAACCGGGCAAAGACCAAATCTCGAAGGAAGTCGGAACGCAGAGATCATTCTTCGAGTAGCTCAGCCTCTAGTTCGGAGAGTGACACTTCTGACCTGTCGGAATCCGATGAAGACCAAGCCAGCAGCAAAATATACAATTTTGACAGTGATCATTCCGCGTCTGTTGAGCACGAAAACCGTTCCCGTCAAACAAAATGCAATCGACGTATCTTCAAGCAGGACAAGAGTTTTTCGCCAGTCAAGCACTGTCAGTGTTGTGGTCATCAGAAACGTGCCTCCACCGATAGGTCACCGTTTCGGAAATACACATGACCATCGTCACCTTATGTTTCACCACGTATGGAGCCAACGTCATCAACGGAGTCTTAAACTACGAGGGCGCTCGCCCAGCCCATCCCCGGGCGAGCGCGAAGGGCAATCACCAACCCCACGGGGACGCAAGACTCCGCGATATCAAGGAAAGGAAACCGAAGGACAACGAGAACAGGAAGGTACAGTTTCTACAGAAGACATTAGATACTGCTTCCTCAAGGAAATACCGCCAGCCCGAATCAAGATCCAATCGCCGCAGTTCAGATTAGGGCACGCCGAATTCGTCCTAGATAGGGGCTCGTCTCTGAATTTAATTCATATCAGTGCTCTCGACGGGGACTTAACCATCGATATTGACGATACACGTAAGTTCCGGGGAGTTGACCCAACGCTCGTGCGCTCTATAGGAACGATACCTTTGAAGATTCGTAATTCGTACGCGATCTTCCACGTATTTGGCGGCGAGCGATTACCGAGCGCTGACGGATTACTGGGTGCACCGTATTTCCACCAAGGAGAGGTCGAAGTTTCCTACCATCATAAAACAGTGGTAACTTCTCGTGAACCAGTCACCCCCATTCCATTCAGCAACCAAGAAGAAATCGAGTCCGTATTAAAGGAACTCGATTCGGTAAAGATTCATTTGGATGGTCGCAGCAGGAAACAGCTTGGAATCAAGGTTCGCAACGTCAATGTCTACGACGGATATTTGCAGCGAATCGACCTCGGACCGCGTGTGCTCATCGGCGATGCTGTAGTAAGGAACCACGATGGGACTTGCTATGCCGTGGCGGCTAACATGGGGACCGAACCCGTGGACCTAGAAATACCTGCTTAAGAACTCGAGCCGTACGACATAGGACCTCAACCTGTGCTAGATTCGGACTCCGACTGTTCAACATCTGGACAAAACAAAATAAAATCATCCAAGGCAAGAGTGAGTCAAATTTTGCAAACCTTGCGACTTTCGCATTTAAGCAAACTCGAGCGTCAGCACGTTCCTGAGCTTATCCGGGAATTCCCTGACGTTTTCCATCTACCAGGTACCGAATTTATCGGCTCAACTCACGTACAACACGAAATTCCCACGATTAACGATATACCAATATATACCAAGCAATACCGATACCCTTTAATCCATCAAGAAGAAATAAAGGATCAGGTCGCAGGCTTAATCGAAAAGAAAATAATTAAACCCTCACACTCGCCATACAACTCACCCCTGTGGATTGTACCCAAAAAGGCCGATTCCCAAGCGAACAGACGTTGGCGTATGGTAATAGATTATCGAAAACTCAACGAGAAAACCGTCGGCGATAGCTATCCCTTGCCCAACATTACAGAAATCTTGGATCGTTTGGGAGGTGCGAAATATTTCTCGATTTTTGACCTCGCGAGCGGTTTTCACCAAATTGAAGTGGCTGAAAAAGACCAACCAAAAACAGCCTTTACCACACCAAGAGGACATTTCGAATTTCTGAGAATGCCCTTCGGGTTGAAAAATGCACCAGCCACATTCCAACGATTATTGGATAGCGTCCTGTCGGGTCTAACCGGAACGGAACTATTCGTTTACTTAGACGATATCGTTATCTTTGCAAGAACATCAAGCAAAAGCCAAAAGACTTTTTCGACGTTTACGAGAAAATGGATTATCCCTCCAAATTGATAAATGCGAATTTTTGAGAAAAGAGATCAATTATTTGGGACATGCATTGAACGAGGATGGTGTGCGACCGGACCCTAAGAAATTACGGGCCGTCAAAAATTTTCCGGTACCGAAAAATCCACGGGACGTGAGGGAATTCCTTGGCCTCGCCGGTTACTACCGGAGATTCCTCGAGAATTTCTCAGGTCGCGCCAAACCGCTTTCTGACCTCACGAAAAAGACAGTCACATTTCTCTGGGTCAATGAACATCAGGCTTGTTTCGAAGATCTGCGCGACGCACTCTGTAAAGAGCCTATACTGCAGTATCACGATTTCAACAGGCCTTTCATAGTAACAACCGACGCATCGGATATTGCAATCGGTGCTGTGCTAAGTCAGGGAGAAAAAGTCGGTCAATATTTGCCAGTTCAGTATGTTAGTAGAGTGTTGACCGCAGCAAAAAAAAATTACTCGACAACAGAAAAGGAATGCCTCGCTATGGTATACGCGGTAAAAACTTTTCGGCCGTACATATACGGAAGAAAATTCACGCTCGTGACCGATCACCAACCGCTGGTCTGGCTACACGGGGTAAAGGACCCTACATCAAGACTGATGAGATGGAGGCTGCAGCTCGAAGAGTACGAATATCAGGTCGTATACAAAAAGGGAAAGACCAACTTGAACGCGGACGCCTTGTCAAGAAATCCTCCGGCTGCAAGCTTCCCATTGACGCCACGAGAAGACCCAGATTTTAAACCAAAAGGGGCGAAACCCGTAATAGACCAGGATGCAAGCACAATTGCGAGTAGAATTCGGGAAAAGGGGCGGACAGCAACAAAAACTACGTACCATGACTCCACTTTTTCCGAATCTCAACTAGAAAATGACGAGCCAGTTGAAGAGTCTCGCCGCTGTAGCATGTGGGCGAAACCAACTCTGGAACATATTGGAGAAACAACGGAAACAGCCGACGACGCACCGTCAACAGACTCTACGGTATCCCATCCCGACCAACCGAGCGATGACGACACAGACCTTACCGAAAATGATCTTGACACTTCGGCGCAATCGGATCCCTTCGGATATATTTTCGACTCGTCCTTAGCTAACCAAAAGGGTACTAATCATCTCACCATGGACGAAGCCAAGCGGAAACTGCTCAATTTCTCTAAGAACCTCCCAAAGGCAATTGTTAACTCGGAAGAAGCCATACCAATCCTTAACGATGATTCCGCGTGCAGCAATAGCAGCCCAACGGAATCTCAACTCAAGCTTCTCACCAGCGAATTCGGAGTAAGTCCGGATACAGCGGTGGCAATTGAGAGGCTGCGTACGCAGCCTGACAAACCAGCAGGAAAACCATCGAACTAACTAACAACGGAACAAGAGGGGAGGAATTCGAGCCATATTGGCGGCAATATTCTGTCTCCTAAAACCCGGTATGGAAGACTGTCGACAGTACCAACGCCGTTGAAGGGTGAACAAACGGCCTGTGGTTCAACACCACGAGCCATCCGATTTGCACCCACACACACGAAGACCATTTCAGGGACAAATTCTGCCAGAACATCTGCGACCGACGATGATCAGGAATTCTTATCAGTAACATCCTTATCTTCAGACGAGGATGAGATTGATAGCGAAAGCGACAGCAGTACATCAGAACAAGAAAACGTTCGAAATGTTCTACCTACTAAGACGAGAGTTGTAGTTACTCTCGAACAGTTAACAACAAGAAAGGGAGTCTACCTGCACCTGACATCATCAGACGGGGTGATCCATTACCCCATGGGGCAGCAGCTTCGCGATCTGGGTTACATCGACAATGAAACCATCACAAACGATCTCATAACGAAGACTGTAGCGCTTTGCAAAGCTAAGCGGACTATTGTACTCAGTGCTGCCGCCACCAAGGAATATTATCAGAAAATTACCATCGAAAACCTGAAAACAGCTCTCGACGGACTCAGGGAAGCGCTCAAGCGAGAAAACATCCAAGAATTCAGAATTTCATCAAACGGAGACGGCCACGACGACCTACCCGTAGATGCACTCAAGAAAATCCTGGAAGAAATATTTTTCAAGGGCCCATTCAACATCCAAGTATGCACTGGTCAGATCGACACTCCACCTGCTCCAGAACGCTTTGATATAATCCGGAAGTGGCACACGGAGCACATCGGAGGACACAAAGGAGTCAGGAAAACATACGAACGATTGAGACAACGATTTTCTTGGAAAGGCATAAAAAAGGATGTTCAGGATGTCGTGAGATGCTGCCACAGCTGTCAACAACATAAATTGGTCCGCATAAAAACCAGAAAACCAATGATAATTACAGATACACCGGTGGCAGCCTGGGAAAAGATCGCAGTAGATATCGTTGTTCCATTGCCAACGACGAAACGAGGCAATCGTTTCATTCTCACGACGATCGACCTTCTCACAAAATTTGCACGAGCATTCGAACTTCCCGACATGAAATCTAAAACCATCATTCGGACACTAGATCAACAATACTTCAATACTTCGCGGTTCACGGCACGCCCTTATTCCTTCTTAGTGACAATGGGAAATCTTTCGTCAGCCAAAGAATGGAAGAATTCTTGAAGGAAAAAGGCGTACAACATGTGAAGGCGACAACATACCACCCACAGAGCAATGGATCTCTTGAGAGAAGTCATCAGAGCATCGCTGATTATCTCAAACACTACATCGGTCAACGAACCGAATGGGACGAAGTTTTGCCATATGCTATCCAATCGCATAACACTACAATTCATGAAGCGACGAATTTTACACCCTACGAGATGGCATACGGGAAACTTATGAAAACACCAAGTACCTTCCCGTTAAAAGAACATCTGCCAACAACCACGGCATATGTAGCAAATCTCGCCGAAAGGCTGGATGAACTAGCCGAAATCGGAGGAAATAATTTAAATCACCACAAACATCAAGCTAAACAACGGCATGATCGAAAAACGAATGTCGTGAAATACGAACCAAGAGAGATCGTATGCACTCTGCGCGAACCTAAACAACACAAATTCGACGCTTATTACGACGGACCGTACAAAATCGCAAAGGTGCTGGATCAGCATACAGCGCTCATCGACAAACGCGACGGTCAGCTGGTTCTCATACACATGGATAAACTAAAATACGCTCATATGGCTGGAGATACGCCACCAGAGCCTGCACCGAGAAAGAGGAAAGGACGACCCCCAAAACCGAAATGATGATGCAGCCACGCGGACTCGTTGAAATCCCACTGACTCACATGGTCAGACCATCGCGACCAGCGCCATCGCCACCTGCGAGACGGGAGGCACATAACCTCGATCATCTGGGCATCGCAAACGACGCATATCTTTCGGATACAACCATCTACTAGCAACGGAAGGACCACAGTGTCTCGGGAGTATGGACACTAGACCATATTCCGTCTAAGAAGGGAGTGCTGTTACAGACCATTTTTCGTATCCGTATACTTCCGTATTGCTCAACTCGTATCATTGCATCCGCGGCCTCCATACCACGGAACGGTCGCAATATTTTGCAATCATAAATCATCAAATTCCTTTTCTTTCTTCAAGAAACGAACTTGCCGGTTTCGAAATATTAGTGCAAGCAAAAAGGGAATGCAACAATCGAACTCTTTGCGAAACCTCATTAAAATCGCTGATCCATTCCTTTGCAATTCACCCCCACGACAATCTAAACGCAGCTATTTGCCGAAATCCTCAAGGCGTCATCCACTTGGTGACTCCTCAGTCTTATTGCGACTTTCCGAACAATCGGTCGAGGGACCTTCACTCCTTAGTGGCAAATCTGCTCGCGTACTTAGGTTCTCGCGGGTACGACCGGTGTCGTCCTTTTCTACCATTGAAATTGTGATCGCGTAAGAACTTATCGAATGAAGGAAATACCTTAGCGGTCCTTCATTTACCTTCGTTATATTCGTTCGCGACAATTACCTTAGCGGCATTGCGTGTCGAGTTATTTCGAAGCCGAATCACCTATTATTCTCCAATAACCCCGATACAACTATATTCTATTATATTTCATTTCGATATACAAGAAAATTATATTTACTTTCCGTGTAAGACCTTTTTAAACGACGAATAAATTGAACTGTTAAATTGGGTGAACTATTGACTACGTTGCAGATTATTCACCTACATTCGAACGCCGAACGTCTCCAGCAGCGTCAGCAATAAAAGGTGAGGTGCGCTTTAAAACAGACAAGGATCCATGTGCCGGAGTCCCCAGCTCGCGCACAAAATAATAAAATAATAATATTACAACAGGACAACAATCCGGGTTGTAACAAATGTTAAATTAAAAATCTAAATTTGAATGAATATGATTTTTTTATTTAAAAATATTATTTCTACGGTATAACAATTTTGCTTACAACATTTCTAGTAAACTTGCATCGCTATTTAATAAAAAGTTATTTCACGGTTTATGTATATTTGAATGGAAAAAAATTATAAAACCATTTTTTGAAATAAAATAAAGAGTCTTTTTAATAAATCAGAATTTTTTAATATGGTAAAACAAGCGATAATGTTTTCGGGGAGATTTTTCATTACTTAGCGTTCTTTTTTTTTACTTTTCCGTAGTTATTCAAAGGAATTACCATCTACGGCACTCGTATGGGATAGACCGGAAGCCCGTGTGTGACCGGAGTCCGTTGTCGTGGGCGAGTGGTACAAGATTTATTGGAACTTCTCGGTCACGACCATCGGGCCGCTTCGAGCGACTAATCCCGGTATTGTCCTCTTTGCTTTCGAAGACAAGATGATATACGTAATTGAGTTCTCGGCCCCCGGCGAGGCAAAGGTGTGGCGAAAGGAAGAGGTGAAAGGGCTCAAGTATCAACCAATCGTAAGAAGCCACCGAGGGGCACCCAGATAGGATGAAATGTGTCACAAAAATAAAATACTACTCCAAGTGAGCAGGTGAGCCTCGAGAAGGTGAATCTCACCGACCATTCTGGCCAGGTAGAAGACCTGGTAGTCGGCGCCGGCTTCAAGAATTTTGGGGGGAGCCAATCACACGCTACGTATACTCGGGGAATCTACACGGATACTATACAAAGGACAACAGCGATAGAGCAGCCATAGTCTGCACTGCAAAGGAAGGCGGAAGATGCCATGGAAAAGGAAGAAATCCGCCCACACGAGATAACGGCTCTGACGAAGTGCATGGTGTCTGCGATCGGCAAGGCAGAAAAATGTCAGCATGGACATTAAGCTAGATCTGCAAAGGCTAGAATAAGCCCTGGATGCGACCCAAAGTGAAAGAAGCCTGTGGAAGAAGGCTAAGGAAGATCTGAAATGATGGAAAACATCCCGCACTAAATGGTTCAATTGTCAGACCTCAAGTTGCAGTCAAAAACGCAACCGAAACGCCAACAGCCCAGGTGATCCCACTGGCGAGCCAAGGACAGACAAAAGAAGCAGACAGAAAAACAAGACGAATAAGTGGAAAGAACTACGAGACAGGAAAGACGAAAAGAACACGGAGGAAAGACAGGAAGAAAAGACTGCGAAGCCTCCAAACAAGACGGGGAAAAATACCTACCGGGGCCAATGAGGCACAGAACGCACCAAGCAGCACAACACCGAAAACCAAGAAAACTAATCAGCGGTCTGAAGCAGCCTTGAGCTTTGCGGAGGTCTTCGTAGACATCCGGGCAAAAATAAACCCACCGGACACTGACAAGGAAACCGTTTCTGGTGTCCCCCTCGGATTTCGTTCATTTTTAAATATGCTATTTTTCATTGAAATCTTAGAGACACGTATTTTTTATCGGCGGAAAAACAGTTCTAGGTGGTTAAACTCACCATCAAATTTGGACACCCTCCGAGTGACTCTTGCAGTTTCACATACTTCCAATCAAGACATTCGAATGAAACCAATTGGGGAATAATGCTTATGGCGAATAATGAAAAATGTGCCTTTTCGAGTTCCGCGGGGGTAAATTTATAGGGGTTGAAAGTTAAAAAATTCGTATGGCTCGAACACTTTTTTTTCATCAGGCTAAATCCAATTGTATTCGAGAGAGCTAAAAGTAGATTGTTGTTTGAAAAAACCATTTGGGGGTGACCACCCCTGTACAATAACGTTTCCGGTGTTCCCCTCCGATTTCGTTCATTTTTGAATATGTAATTCTTCATCGAAATCAGAGAGGTACCTATTTTTTTCATCGGCGGCAAAACAGTTTTAAGGGGGTAAACTCACCCTCGAAGTGACTTTTGCATTTTCGTGACGATTCGATTCAAGGTATTTGAATGAAACAAATTCGAGGACAATGCTTATGGCGAATAATGAAAAATGCGCTTCCGTCAATTTCGATGGGATGAATTAGTAGATATTTATAGAGGTTGAAAGTCGAAAAATTAGTAAAAATCGATTCTTATTTCATTCCAACAAAGCCATATGAATTTAACAGATTTGTATAACGTAGGGGATACCTGTTCGTGATTTTTTCGGAAAAACATCGTTTAAGGGCAAACTATCCTTATATCATACCATGTCCGGTGTTCCCATTCGATATTGCTCCGTCTGATGGATGGTGATTTTCATCCGAATGTACGTGACGCAAATCGTTCAATCTCTCGGCGAATGGTGTAAAGTAGACGTATTACTATTTCGACGGCATACATTTTTAGAAACCTATGCGGATCAAAAGTTAACGATTTCATACCATAAATGCGATTCGTTATTCTATAATGAATTTATTTGCATTCGAAAATACGACAGAGTTTACAGAAATATACCATTTTATGTTCCTTCCAAAATCTTTTTTTACCGGTGAATAACGCCTAGGTGTATGTGCGTAACCGAATTTTCGTTTTAATCGTATTATGTTTAAGTATTACGAAGCTATTTTCATCTGACAATTAACGATCTGGATGGTTGGAAGAACATTTTATTATATTTCTTTAAAACTTCACCCCTATTTTCAGAGCCCTTTTTGGCAGAATTTCTAACACGCGCGGATATTTTTGCAGCTTTCTATTTTCAATATATTTTGGTGGTGCTAAAACTGATTAACAAATCGAAGCTATTCATACAGAGTCATTTATTCTAACGCTGATTCACTTGCCATTACATACTTAATTAAATAACAAATTGCGGATATTCCAAATCGTAAAAACCACAAGCTCGAGGTATTTTTATAGCGTTTTGGCATTTGGAGTAATTTATTATATTATTCATTGAAATATGCAGGTAAATTCATAATAATATAACAAATCGCAACCAGTGTGCTGGTCTAGTGGTTAGCATGCTTGCCTCTGAACCAGTACCACGGGTGGTCGCGGGTTCGAGTCGCAGTCTCGTCGTCTCGGAGAATAATGAAGACGGGCGTGACGTAGCTCCAGTTCTATACAGATGTCGCGCACACGGACCGGGACTTGTATGTGTGTCGTGTGTGTATGACTGTAGCCTGTGATTTATTTCTCGATGAAAAAACGCGACTAGCTCCGAAACTGAGAAGCGAACCTGGGACCGGCTGTGTTGCTATAGGTTTTCCGCAGTTTCTCTATACCCATGGCAGAAATGTCATGGTAGATGCGATACAGAGGGGGAAGTCGGTTGCGGCCGCAAGGTGGGGATATAAAGTGGAATATGGTGGGGAATGTACCAAGGGGGAAGGGCCCTGTACAGATAAAAGCTTTAAAAAAATAGATATATATATAACGAATTGAGTTTATGGTATGTAATCGTTAACCCTGTAATCCGCATAAGTTTCTAAAAATGTATGCCGTCGAAATAGGAATACGTCTATTTTACATCATTCACCAGAAGATTGAACGATTTGCGTCACGTACATTCGGATGAAAAACACCATCGATCAGACGGAACAATATCGGATGGGGACACTAGACATGGTATCATATGAAGGTAGTTCGCCCTCGAACGATGTTTTTCCGGAAAATGCAAGAACAGGTATCTTCCACGTTATATAAATCTGTTAAATTCAGATGGCTTTGTTGGAATTGAATAAGATTCGATTTTTACAATTCTTTCGACTTTGAACCCCTATCAAATTCTACCAATGCATCCGGTCGAAATTGACGGAAGCGCATTTTTCATTATTCGCCATAAGTTTTGTCTCCAATTTGTTTCATTCGAATATGTTGAATCGAATCGCAATGAAAGTGCAAAAGTCACTTCGAGGGTGAGTTCAACCCCTTGAAACGGTTTTGCCGCCGATGAAAAAAAATACATATCTCTCTGACTTCGATGAAGATTAACATATTCAAAATGAACGAACTCGGAGGAGAACACCGGAAACGTTATTGTACAGGGGTGGTCACCCCCAAAGGGGTTTTATTTTTAAACACAGAATCCTGTCATCTACTTTTTTAGCTCTCTCGAATGCAATTTCATCGGGATGAAGAAAAAGTTTTCGAATTATTCGATTTTTTTTACTTTTAACCCCTATAAGTTTATCGCTGCGGAATTGGAAAAGTCGCATTTTTCATTAATCGCTATAAGCATTTTTCTCGAATTGGTTTCATTCGAATATCTCAGTTGGAACTATGCGAAACTGCAAAAGTCACTCGGAGGGTGCCCTACTTTGACGGTGAGTTTTACCCCTTAAAACTGTTTTTCCGCCGATAAAAAAATCTTTCTCTTAGATTTCGATGAAGAATAACAACAAAAAATTAACGTAATCGGACGGGAACACCGGAAACGGTATTGTACAAGGATAGTCACCGCCAAAAGGGTTTTTTCTTCGAAAAACGCAAAAACCCGTATCACCTACTTTTTCGCGGTCTTTCGAATGCACTTGGTTTCATTCGAATATCTTGATTGGAACTATGTGAAACTGCAAAAGTCACTCGGAGGGTGCCCAACTTTGACCAACGGGGAAAACGTCGACCCGGAGGTCTTCAAACAAGCCAACGATAGTTTCTTCCCAACCCATATAGTTGCGACAGAGGCCGACTGGTTGACGCAGTTCCAGAGGTCGCGCGGGCAGCATACGCCGCGTAGGCGGGAAACCATCATTCGCGGCGAATAAGTCTCCTGGTCACATTGGACATCCAAAACGCCTTTAGTTCCCTTCGATGGAATGATATATTAAAGACACTTATAGAAGATTCCGGAGTACCACAATATCTCCAAAGGAGGATAAGAAGTTACCTGTGCGACCCCATGTTGGTGTACGAAACCCGAGATGGCCCGAGACAAAAGGAGATCTAGGCAGGTGCCGGCCAGGGTGCCATTGTGTGCCCGGACATTTAAAACATAGTATACGACGGCATCTTCCGACTAGACATGCCCGAGGGTACCATTCTCGTCAGATACGCTAATGACATTGCTGCGGTAAACGAAGCAAGAGACATGGATGCAGCCCAAAGAAGACAACCAAACCATCCAACGCGTAAACCATTACATGGACGACCACGGACTAACCTTCGCGACATATAAGACAGAAATCGTCTTGCTTACGAGGAAGTGGATACCCACTTTCACCATAATGCAGGTGAGCGCGGAGACTATACAGGCCACCAGGGCTGTAAAAACGTTCACGAGGATTCGCGACAAGCGGCGAATAAAGCTGTGACCATAGTAACGGCCGAGTAGAATCACGGCCAATGTCGAAGGCCCAAAATCGAGCAAACGACGACTGCTAATGAATGTGACCTACTCGATTTTACTGTATGAAGCTGAAATATGGGCCGACTCACTAAGCACGGAAACCCGTGGGAAGCGCTTATATACATTACAGCGTAGAGGAGCTTTAAGGTAATTCTGTAGTTTTGGTCAAATCTTAGAAATTGGCTGACATCTAAGTATGGTGTAGATATGACCTTCATGGACTGATGCCCAAAAATTCAATTCGGATGACCGTTTAGTTCATGAGATAATTGCAATTGAATATGGGTATTTTTGTATGCGATCTCTATACCTAACACGTAAACTGATAGGAGTTTGCTCACATTTCTCTATATAGGTTCTAAATGGATCTTAGGATTTCAAAATAAAAACACACGAGTACGCAGTACTATTGTGGGATTGATTTTGAAAAATGACAAACTTGGACCATTTAGTTTCGGAGATATCGACTTATGAAAAATTGTAGTTTTATTCCACACCGAACGCGGGCCCAACCACCTGTAACGGAATGGCAACAGTGTACGCTGCAGCCAGCTGATCAGCGCGTGGTCTGGGAACTCGAAGAGTGTTTTTTTTCCCCCGATTTCTAGTAATTCTGTGATTGATGAGAAATAAATTTATTCTGCAAACAAATTGAATTTGTTCAATTTATGCATGTATTTGTCTTCGTTACAGCGAATACAATTTCAACTGTCGGCAAGATGTTGTAAATCCACGATCCGACGTCCTCCGACAGCAAATTTTTGTTGCTAATTGTTGAGGTTATGGTTATTCTCATCGCGGTTAGCCGCATTTGGAAAACGCCATTTTGCATGTAAACTTTCCTTTGTATCGTATTTGGGTTAACATTTTCGCGCTTTTTTTATTTATATAAAATATTTCGCGAAAGACGGATCGTAGGAAGCTCAACGCTATGACTACAGGAAAATCGCGCTCTTGCCACGATTACAGCGCCGCTCTCTATATGAGTATGATACCTATTTATGCATGAGGTGCGAATGTGTGAGACATATAGAGGGCACAAGCTTTGTCAAAAATGTACAACCAACAGCATCGTGTAGGCATTGGATGTTACGCTTCGACCGAAACTTTTGGCCCATACGTGTACCCACAGAACTACCTTAAGGATCGGGTGTGCCTACCGCACGGTATCTGAGCCCGCGATACTCGTCGTGGCAGGAGTGCCTCCAATCGGTCTGTTGGCGGTAGAACCCTACAAAATAGCGATAAGAAAAGCCCAGCTGAGCGGCGAGCGCGCGAAAACGAAGGAAAGAGACCACACCATGCGCAGGTGGCAGGAACGATGGGAGAGAGATTTACGAGGCAGATGGACCGCGGGATTAATAGGGCAACTCGAATAGGGGAATAGTGACAAAAAGGAGGACCTCTGAAAAATACAAATAAACATAAATCAAACTGAAGGTCACGAAACAGTGAGCGGAAGGAAAGACGAGTGAGAGAAGAAAAAACAGAAAAGGACAAAAACAGTCGAAGGTATAAAAGGTTAGAGAGAAAAAGAAAAACAAAATAAACAAAGAAACAGTAGAAGAAGGTGAAGATAGGTAAAAAGTAAGGGAAGGGGAAACGTCGTTGGAAAGAAAAACAGAGAATGTAACAAAAAACAAAGGAAGAATAAATTTATTTAAAGTATGAAAAAAGGTTAACAATAAAGGGGATGATGGGTAATTGGTAAGGGAAGGGGAACCTTAAGAAACTCAAAAAGGACAGAATTAGGACATCGTTTTTTTAATCAATAAATACGGAAACAAAAACCGGGATAAGAATAAGAGAAGAGAGCACTAAAAAACATTAAAAATGAACGAAGGAGGAATAAATTATGAAAGGATAGATAGAAAATTATTATTAGGAGAATAGAAAGAGTAAGGAGGTATCCGAAAGCCAGGCGACAATACACACACACACATACAACTGTAAAACACAAAATCTCCGCAAGGGCTCCCGAAAGTATCAGGGGAACCTCAAGGTCGGAGAGGCATCGCAATGGGAAACACCACACCGGCACAACACACATAACAAGCGGTAAAATCATCATAAGCGGGTACGTGGCGCCATCCGACGGCGTCAGCCAAAGTTAGAGTGATCGATTACCAACGCGTGATAATCGATTACGCTCACGAGGAGTAATTAGAAGAAAGCGCGCCGTAGCTCGTCAATAGAGAGCGCGCCGCGATCCACCGCGTCGTGACTAAGAAGGTCGGTAGAGTGGGGGGACTCAGATCGAAATCGAGCGCGCCACGATCGATACCGCTAGGGAAAGTGTACCGCGACCGACAGCGCCACGCGCGATCGAGGGAAAGGCGCCCAGCAGACTCCGCGCGCCGTAGGCGAGAGCGCGCCGTAACTCAACGCGCCGCGAGCGCCAATACACATAGGAGAGGGGGAAGAAAAATACCGACCCACGATACATTGATCGTGTCCGAGACCGTGTATCATCCGAGCCAGTCTGCAATTCGAGTATTGGACCGAACGAGACGCGATATATTAAAACACACCAAATACACTCTAGCGACACAAATTAAAGTGACATTTTATTAATAAATACCTCCAAAACCAAGAGTGTAAACTAATTTTTTCCCTGATCGAGTCCCGAACCAATAAAATTAATTGTGACGAATTCCGACCCGTTACAATAAGGTGAAAGAGATGTGTTTTGAAATACGCTAAATGAAATAAATATTTTTTTCCTATATGCACAATTATTATTTTTACAAACTTATGACGAAAATAAGACTGCCTTTTAATGATTGAAATACTGTATAGGACCAAGCGGCTAAAAACAGGTAGTCAAGTGAATCAATTTGCCGTCGTGTATAATATGAGGGAGGTGGAGGGTGTAAGGGTTGTGATAACGCCTTGTAAAACAGTTTACACGTAGATATACCAATTAAGAATAGATTTGTATAAATAATATTTTTGTTTTCAATGCTTAGTAGCACTTCCAAAAAATAATGACTGAATTAGTCTGAAAATCCCATGTTATTCAAATGGGAAACAAAACGAGCTTACAGGCACGTCTTCTCATTGGACTACAGCGCTGGGGTTTCGCACACATTTTTATTTATTTATTTCGAACCTATCGGGGCGGCGAAATTCGTCAACGCCCCCATTAAGGACCACCCTAATGTGTGTGTGCGTGTGCGTGCGTGCGTGTGTGCGTGTGCGTGTGTGTGTGTGTGTGTGTGTGCGTGCGCGTGCGTGCGTGCGTGTGCGTTCGCGTGTGGAAGCGTGCGTGTATGTGTGTGTGCGTGCGTGTGTTTGTGTGTGTATGTGTGTGTGTGTGCGTGTGTGCGCGCGTGTGTGTGCGTCTGTGCGCGTGTGTGCGCGCGTTTGTGTGTGTGTGTGTGCGCGCGCGCGTGTGTGTTCGCCTGTTACGTCCCAGCCTTTACTTTTTTCTCTACTTTTTTGAAACCGCGATGGTATATACGCACGATAGCAGCACCCTCACTCATCGATCAGAAACCTATATTTCTTTAACGCTAAGCGAGCGATAGCCGAAATGTACCACAAGACCAAAAGCGAAACCGTCGCACGTAGGTCCCCACGCATAAAAATAGCCAACGACACACAAATTTACGAGGGTAGCGTACTCGCTGCCTCGGAAGAGAAACCCTACGCCTAGAGCATTCGCACAAAATCCAGGGACCGAACTACGCCACAATCCTACCTTGTCCTAAGACCCAAACAATCCCACGAGGAAAACTCGCTTGCGTCAGAACACATCACCCGGTCATATCGCAAGACCCACGAAACCTCGGTCGCTGAACCCAATCCTCGGACATAGAACAATGGCCGCATTCACCATAGCGGTAACCTAATAAGTAGATGAACAAAACTATTCCCACGCATGACGCCGACCTATCACGTAAGTCAGCGTACATTCTCACGATTGATTAACCAATCACTAAGAAGCTCTGATCCGAAAATGCATTCCCCCAAAAAAGCTCCTTCCCCTACAACCAGACTTTCCTAATTTTCATATCACGAAGCAGTAGACACTCTGTATTCGAACTCCGAACTGAACAGTCGACTTACAAGGCTAAACCCTTTCGCTCTGCGTTTCCGTGTAATCATTGTACGAGTAACTATCTTTGTACCGAAATTATAAGTTTGTAAGAGTTAAACGTAATAAACGTGAACTACGTGAATTAAGACAAAATCTACGCGTCTGAACATTTATTTGATCAACGATCAATCCAGCGGGCGGATCCAACTCTCTTACCAGAATCACGCACCTCGAATTCGTCTCAGTCCAAATTGTTATTAAACTGTGTTCGGAACTCACGCGGAAGCCAAACAAAGACTCATTGCGCAATCTAATTCAATTCGAACTTTCGCGCTCTAAATCGGCAACCTCGCGAGTCCCACCTAAATCTCCCTCCGGGACGTAACAGTTTAGTATACAATAAAACTGGTGGCAGCGGAAAAAAAAAGAAAAAAAAAATTCCAATAAATTACCGATCAGTAATAAAACTGGTGGCAGCGGTAAAACAAAGAGACAATTCATCGGCTATAATACTGGTGACAATCAATCCGGTGTCGTTGAATAAACGGATCACGAACGCGGAATAAACTATCGTGCAAAAATAAAAATAAATAAAAAAAGACTCTTCCGTGTGAAACGAACAAGTGCTCCACAGCAACGTCGCACCGAGATCAACACAAGGGACGCAGAGCCATAAATTAACGAAGGACGCAAGGCCGAAGAGCAGACCCGAGCCAGCGACGCACACCCGGACTGCAGGTCAAAACACCAGCCGCACCTCACGATAAGTCAAGTAGCCTAACGCCACTTGGCTGCAACCAAACATCATTGGCACGAGCGAGCTACAAGATCATCACTGAGTAAGTCATAAACTCATAATGTCTACACCAATCCAAATGGAGACTTCGGAAGCCCATCACCCAGCTCAACAGAGTCAAATCTATACATCACAGACAACGATCCCACCATCAAATGCGCATAACTATTATCAAGCGTCTTTCGAAAATAATATATATCCACTACACGCTAACTGTCGAGATTTCACAAGATATTTACCGGAGTTCGATGGGACGCCTAAAAAATGTTCGTTAAACAACTTTTTGAGCTATTGCGATAACACGAAAGAATTCATTCCAGCTGTAAGCGAACGATTAATAGTCACACTCTTAAAGAGTAAATGCAAAGGAATCGCTTGCGATAGTCTCGAAAGCTTTACAATAACAACAATCGATGAGTTCACAGACATCCTAAAACGAAAATTCATCCCTTCCAAACCCCCTCTCACCTGGATCACGGAAATGAGCACATTTTCCCCAAAGGATAAAGAAACGGTATTCAGCTTCTACAGTAGACTAAACACTCACTTGAAAAAGACAAATCAAGCGATCGAGAATTCGAACTTACGTTCCATCGAAGGAGCGAAAATGTTCGCGGAAGACATAGCGACTGATCAATTTCGAAGCGGTCTTAACGCCGCCTATCGCCCCCATATAGCATGCAAACGGTACCCAAATCTCGAAAGCATTTTCAAACAAGCAACGGATATCGAAAAAATGTTAGGACCAATCGAATCCCGAAAATACACAATCGATTTGCCTACCAATTAAACCTTTCAACAAATCAAATAATCAAAACGAAAACAAACCCGGAAGCTCAACCTTTCGTGCAACCCCGAGCAAATTCTGCAATTATTGCAAAAAGACAAACCACACAACAAATAATTGCTACCTTCTGGCAAAAGACAACTCACCAAAAGATGCTACAAACAGAAGTAACATATCATGCAAGTATTGTAAAAAACCGGGCCACTTCATAAATCAATGCCGTAAACGAGCATATAATAATGGGAGAAAAGACGAGGCTCAAGCCGGAAAACAGCCGGGAAACGAGTCAACGACCCCTCGACCAGGCGTCTCGACGGGCCCAAACACCCAAGGACGCCAGACACAGTAAAATCGGAAATGAAACAAAAAATTCTCCGAGCCTCTTGTAACCTGAGCACACGAACGAATAACTACCACTCACCCACAATTAGCATTGAATCGGAAGATCTCAAGAAAACGCAAACGTTATTTCTCGCAGATTCAGGCTCACAATTAAATTTGATCAAGATCGAAAATATTCGTCACCCAAATCTCATAAACAATCTCATAATTTACGAATTATACGGAATTTCGATCATCGCTAGACCCAGGACCACAGTCTTATATACAGGTCTTGAAATTCTGGTGGTGGGGGTATGTCCTCGGATTGACGCACCGGCCGTTTCGCCTACTGACCACGAGTGTCGCTGCGATAGAGTGATGCAGGCTGTGCGAGAGAGATGGAAATCGATTGTTGACTCATAGGAACCTAACCTAGCTGTACAATTGGCTGGTGTAGGCAAATTATGATATTCAATGTCAAAAATGCATGAAGGACTTAAATGCAATTAAAAGTAACTTTATCGTAAACCTGAAAAAAAAACCAAAAGACTATAGTTATCCAAGTGGGTACAATGAATATGAGTGTTTTTTATATAGGTGTCAATATGAGCTCGTGTTGGTCGAGGGGGTCGGTTCAAGCTTCGTACTGCTGCTTTCAGGGGTTCGATCCCTGTGCGCTCGATTTTTTAAAAACATGTTTTAGCTTTTGTTTAAAAAAATAGGGTTTACGCGTTGTTTTAATTGAGCGGAAAATAAGTGGGAACTATTCCTGACCGAAGTGGAATCCAGACCGACACACTTGCAGGATGTATTTCTTGAAAATGAAACAAATACTTAAGAAACAGTGCTTCTTTTGCAATTCTTTATTTCCTCTTCGAAAAATTTTAATGCGTGTGTCAAGAAACATTTTCAATAATCTCTACTTTGCAGTTTCCGAAACGGTTTGCGTTGGTAAATTAAAAAAAAAACACCTCTTTTCTGACCTTTAAGCGAAGGGCTCTCGAGTAGGATGAATGAAAATAATTCACTAACTTTGTTTTATGTTTTCCAGCCTGAAAGGTATTTATTGTAATGATCCCAATAATTTTTCATTTTTTTTCAGGTTCCCGGCTCCAACGCCTGTTTCGCCCATCCTCGATGAATATATTTCGGTTCGAAATGATTTTCGCACACAACGTGTCTTGGCTCTAATTTCCCAACTCCCGGTGTCGCGGTCTCCCATTTTTTAATTGCGCCAAGTCTCTCGGCACCCGAAACACTGAGCATTGCGATTTTTCAGTCTGAGAGCCTGTTTTACACGTTGGCACAATACACCACTTAGTCATTTTTCAATATCACCGTTTTTACAAGTTTACAAGTAGAGCATGTCGCGTGTGGTCGCGTGAATCAGCGGTTATGTTGGGTTTTGTTTACTTTTGAAATCTATTTCCGTCTCTCTCACACAGCCTGCATCACTCTATAGTAGCGATCCTATTGGTCACGAGTTGAAACAGTCGGTGCTTCAATGAGAGGCCATCCCCCACCACTGAAATTTTGAGCGAGTTTCAAGACCTGTATGTAAGACAGTGCCCAGGACACTCGGACAAATTAACATCGCAATTCATGACCAGTCCGTAACATTCAATGTTGTCCCGGACGACTTCCCTGTTGAATTCGACGCAATCCTCGGTCATGAAACAATCGGAGAAAGTAAATGTAGAATCGACTGGGAAGGGCGATACGTATGAGTCAATAACGTGGACATCCCATTTACAAACACAGAATCATTTCTTCTGCGGGCCAGACAGAAAACGATCATGTTCATTCGAGTCGGAAACCCACTAGAGACAGGTTACATACCCCGTATACCATTTCGAGATGGCATCTTTGCAGACGAAGCATTGGTTAAAAATACCAATGGCAAAGCATACCTGTACGCTACAATACCTTGAACGAGGACGTCAGAGTAGAGGTTCCCGTAATTTCACTCTATCCTTTCGATATGAGCACAGATGAGAACGATCAAGTGGATGACCACGCCGTGAATACACAGACCCTAGAGCACAAAAATCCTTGGATGCGAGAAAACCGTGCCAACGGAGTAATGAGTCTTTTGCGGCTCAATCACCTCAATGACGAAGAGCGTAATGCGGTATCTACACGTGTAGAAGAATACGTAGACCTCTTTCATCTACCTCGTGAACCCCTCCGCTCAACAAACGAATGCAAACATCGAATTCCCGCTGTACACGATCGACCGGTCAATACAAGACAATACAGACATCCGCCATTCCAAAGACCGGAAATAGAAAAACAAATGAACGATCTGCTACAATTCAATATCATTGAACCCTCGAAGTCACCGTATAATTCACCAGTTTGGATAGTTCCGAAAAAAGCAGACTCAAAAGGCAATAAACAATGGAGACTCGTAATCGATTTCAGAAAGTTAAACGATGTCACAATAGGAGATGCATACCCCCTGCCGTTAATAACAGACATCCTTGACCAACTCGGCGGTGCGAAGTACTTCTCCATTTTTGACCTAGCATCTGGCTTTCATCAGATAGAAATGGATCCGAAACACAAACACAAAACAGACTTTACGACCCCTCACGGTCATTACGAATTCAATAGAATGCCATTCGGATTAAAAAATGTACCAGCCACATTCCAACGATTGATGGACCTTGTTCTAAAAGGGTTACAGGGTAACGACTTATTCGTATATCTAGACGACATAGTAATCTACGCACGATCAATCGAGGAACACGACAGCAAATTTAAAAAACTTGCGGAAAGATTACGTAACGCAAATCTAACTCTCCAAACGGATAAATGCGAATTCTTAAGAACCGAAGTAAGATATCTGGGACATCAAATCTCTGCAGATGGATCAAAACCCGATCCAAAAAACATCGAAGCCGTGAGAGAATTCAAAATACCGAAAACTCCAAAGAACGTAAGAGAATTCCTAGGTCTAGCTGGATACTATCGCCGCTTCATAAAAAATTTCGCAGCAATTGCAAAACCCCTTTCGGATCTCACTAGCAAAAATGTTAAATTTCATTGGACATTTCAACATCAATTAGCATTCGAAACATTGCGAGACAAGCTATGCTCAGCACCGATTCTCCAATACCCAAATTTCTCGGTACCTTTCATCGTTACAACCGACGCATCCAACTACGCCGTCGGCGCAATCCTTTCGCAAGGGAAAGTCGGAGAAGACCCCATGGTCGCAGCCGCTTCAAGGGTCCCTAACAAGGCCGAAAGAAATTATTCTACTTTGGATAAAGAAATGGTCGCTGTGGTGTTTGCCTTAAAAACCTTCCGACCCTATCTTTATGGCAGGCCATTCACCCTACTGACCGACCACCGGCCACTCGTCTGGGTAAACTCTATGAACGACCCGACGTCACGCGTACTGAGATGGAGAGAAAGATTAAAAGAGTTCGATTTCAAAATCCAGTACAAGCCAGGAAGAGTTAATACAAACGCCGATGCACTTTCTTGAAATCCAATAACTCCCGCTATCAAATTCAAATGGCGTACTAACGACACCCCATACGGAGGAAAAACCCTACATCCAAACCCAGGCATCGCGAGAACATATTCGTCATCGGATCCAAGCGCCAATAATAAGAAACTCAAAAAATCGAAAACTACTTCGCAGGATGACATCACGAGTGCTTCCCCACTAAATCATTCAATATCTATTCCTCGAGCAATCGACTTCACAGATACGGCAATTCCGAGAGAAACGTACGTGAGTCCCGTTGCAGAGCGAGCGAACGAAATTCAAAATCAAACAATCTCGATTCTCCAAACAAGCAACCTTACTGATACGGCAATTCTGACAGAAACATATATAAGCCCACTTGCCAAAGGATCAAATCTATCTCAAAGTGACCGGCCTGATCAACCGATCATCAAAGACCTCAAAAGATGCCACGTAATAAATCAAATTCTTCAGAGCATCAAGAATCCAATTCTTCAGAGCATCAAAAATCAAATCCTCGAAAACACCAACAAACAAACTCTTCAGAGCATCGAAGATCAAGTTCTTCAAAGCAACAATCATCAAATTCCGCAGAGCATCAAAACTCGAATTCCTCGGAAAACCAGGAATCGTATTCACCAGAATATCGAAGGGAAAAACTCAAAGTACTAGTTAAACGAAGAAGTCACACACGTCGGCATCTCCCCTTCGGGAATCGTTCAAAACCCGAACCTACATCGTCTTTGTGAGACGAGGAAGACATTACCCACATGGCGCCGAGTAACTTCGCCACGCTCGGAACATTCTCATCTTCAGAGCAAGAATCGAGTGACAATAGCCTAAGCAATATTGCCATAAATTTTGAAAAGCGCGCTCATGGAACACTAGGACTCACTCCATCACCCACTGGACGTGCCAAAAGGAAATTCCACCAAATCCCTAACCGTCCAGATAGCCATGGAAACATGAGCGAAGAAGTTCTCGGAGAGGATAAATTGTTCCTTCTTAACAAAAAGAAAAGTCTCACGGACAATCACACCATTGAAGCTATGGACGTAGGCTTTTCAAACGAAAATAGAAAATCAACAGATGAAAGTCATAAAAGTCAAGTCACGAGACCCCCAACTACCAACGTAGAACAGCGCACGGACGATGTAACAGCCATCGCCAAAAAAGGGGAACCAGTCCTTTTGGCCACTCGTAAATCCTCCAGACCACGAAAACCCAAAAAATGTTTTTGCTGCCCTGATGCAAGCAATCACGCACACACTAGTGCCTCACGTGCACAAGTAGCGAAGGGTAAAAAAAGGCCACCCAGGAGTACTTCACAAGCAAAAATAATCAGGAATTCTCCGGGCCAAGAACAACCCCCATCTACTCTTCCAAACGTTGCAAACGCCAACAGCTCCGAAAACGAATTTTTTCATCAACAAGAAAATGCTCCCTCCCCGACACCATTCAATAACCCCCCCCCCCCCCCCCCTCTCTGCGATAGAAAATGGAAACGACAATAGTAGAACAAATACCACTGAAGACGGGCCAATAAACAACAACGAGCAACGAATGGAATTCATTAACGTCATCGAAACAAGAGTCTCGAACGATATCGACAAACAATTAATCGAGATAGGCTTGCTGAAAAATCTATCCCCAACTAACATCTTCGAAATCGGACAAGTCCTTCTACCGGGAACACTAAAGAAACGAGTGTTCGCTCTAGTAACACAGGAAAACTCCACATCATCCTTAACAAAAGAAAATCTTACCAAATCCCTCCGAAATCTGAAAACAACGATGGTAGAATTGAACGTCAAATCAGCAGCATTTTCTCAGAAGCGCAGTAACCTTAACGACTCAGCATGGGCAAAAATAAAAAGCATCATTCGAGAAATTTTCGCTGATACCGAAATCCAAATAAAAATCTGCCGCGACGAAATTACTGACCCACCAGAGCAAGACAGGCTCGACATCATAAAAGAATGCCACGAATCTCCAATAGCAGGTCATAAGGGCGTAACCAAAATATACAACAGAATCCGACAACAATATTTTTGGGACAATCTCAAAAAACAAGTAGTAGATTACATTCGTCAATGCGCCAGTTGCCAGAGGAAAAAGTTGGTGAGAATTAAAACCAAACAACCCATGGTAATTACAGATACTCCGATCAGCGTATTCGACAAAATTGCAATGGATATAGTCGGACCGATAACCCCAGAATCTGAACTTGGTCACCGCTTCATATTAACAATTCAGGACAACCTCTCGAAATTTTAATTTGCAATTCCGCTAAAAAGCGCGACCGCCCACGAAATCGCTTACGCACTAGTCACGGAATTCATATGCTTATTCGGATGTCCGAAAGTAATATTGACAGACCAAGGTGCAGCCTTCATCGGCCGTGTAATGAAACAATTAACGAGGATACTAAAAATCAAGCAAATTAAAGCGACAGCATTCCATCCACAATCGAATGGATCGCTCGAACGAAATCACCAAGTGCTCACGGATTACCTGAAACATTACACCAATAAAAAAGATTGGCATAAGTGGTTACGGCTAGCAACTTTCGCATACAATACAAGCGTACATGAAGGCACGAAATACACACCATTTCAGGTAGTCCTAGGCAACGTAGCACGACTACCCTCACAATTTTCATATCTCGACAAAATCTTAACGTACGACGAGCACGTGAGAAATCTTGCGCATCATTTACAAGAAGTTCGACAATTAGCTCGCAACAACCTCGAAAATGCCAAACAAAAATCCAAAAATCACTACGATAAGAAAATCAACCCCGTAAAATTCCAAATTGGAGATCAAATCTACCTGATTAAAAATCAGCGAATAGGAAAATTTGACGACAACTACTTAGGTCCTTATGAGATAACACAAACTTTCCCAGACCAAAACGATATCGAAATCGCGTTAACAAACAATAATCGAAAAATTATCCATTGTGATCTGGCTAAACTAGCACACTAATGATTCAATCTCGCAAAGCCGAAGCCCGATGTACTCAGACCTGCACGACTCCTTCCACATCATCTAAGCTCATCTATCGCGCCCCACCGAACTCGACTTCCACAAACTAGGTTAAAACATGCGACTATTACTTAAAACATATTTTAGCAAATAAGATAAAAATCATACGACTATCACTTGAAGACATACGTCAACAATGCGTAGAATAAAATCAAAATATATACATACCTTTTCTTCTTCGTTTACCTTGGTGGATGTACACCAGAAAGAATCTAAGAATAAAATTAATCAAAGCGAAATGTAACTTCTCGAAAACATTATGGTACTGCATTATGGTACTGTATCAAATAACAAAACAATACCTATCTCCCAATATACTTAAGCTACATTGTAAATCGATCAATGACGATGCCAGCTCACAAATCGTGCGACCATACCTTTCGATTACAATTATAATTGAATCTAATTGAGCGAGACGCTCAATCTTGAAGGAAGGAGGTGTTACGTCCCAGCCTTTACTTTTTTTCTCTATTTTTTTGAAACCACGATGGTAAATACGCACGATAGCAGCACCCTCACTCATCGATCAAAAACCTATATTTCTTTAACGCTAAGCGAGCGATAGCCGAAACGTACCACAAGACCAAAAGCGAAACCGTCGCACGTAGGTCCCAACGCATAAACATAGCCAACGATAGACAAATTCTCGGAAGAGAAACCCTACGCCTAGAGCACTCGAACAAAATGCAGGGACCGAACTACGCCACAATCCTACCTTGTCCTAAGACCCAAACAATCCCACGAGGAAAACTCGCTTGCGTCAGAACACGTCACCTGGTCATATCGCAAGACGCACGAAACCTTGGTCGCTGAACCCGATCCTCGGACATAGAACAATGGCCGCATTCATCATAGCGGTGACCTAATAAGTAGATGAACAAAACTATTCCCACGCATGACGCCGACCTATCACGTAAGTCAGCGTACATTCTCACGATTGATTAACCTATCACTAAGAAGCTCTGATCCGAAAATGCATTCCCCCAAAAAAGCTCGTTCCCCTACAACCAGACTTTCCTAATTTTCATATCACGAAGGAGCAGACACTCTGTATTCGAACTCCGAACTGAACAGTCGACTTGCAAGGCTAAACCCTTTCGCTCTGCGTTTCCGTGTAATCATTGTACGAGTAACTATCTTTGTACCGAAATTATAAGTTTGTAAGAGTTACGTAAACGTAAACTACGTGAATTAAGACAAAATCTACGCGTCTGAACATTTATTTGATCAACGATTAATCCATCGGGCGGATCCAACTCTCTTACCAGAACCACGCACCTCAAATTCGTCTCAATTCAAATTGTTATTAACCTGTGTTCGGAACTCATGCGGAAGCCAAACAAAGACTCACTGCGCAATCTAATTCAATTCGAACTTTCGCTCTCTAAATCGGCAACCTCGCGAGTCCCACACTAAATCTCCCTCCGGGACGTAACACGCCTGTGCGCGCGCGCATGTGTGTGTGGCGCGCGCGTGTGTGTGCATCTGTGCGCGCGCGCGTGTGTGCGTGTGCGTGCGTGTGTGCGTGTGCGTGCGTGTGTGCGTGTGTGTGTGTGTGTGTGTGTGTGTGTGTGTGTGCGTGTGTGTGTGTGCGTGTGTGTGTGTGTGTGTGTGTGTGTGTGTGTGTGTGTGTGTGTGTGTGTGTGACATATATAAATATCGAAAAATAGAGGAATAACATTGCTGAATATGAGATCGAAATTACTTGCCAATATTATTAACGGAAGACTGCGTATTGGTTAGAGGGGAGGGGGGTGCTAAAAGAAAGTCAAGCGAAATTCAGGGCAGGAAGGCACCACGTCTTTGTATTAAACGCGTTGATAAACCAAAATGAGAAAAGGAAAATGTGTACAACTATTGTGGACTTTCAAGCTGCTTTTGATACAATAGATTGAGGTATTCTGATGAGGAAAGTTGAAAAGATGGGTATACAAGAGAGATTGATAGAAGCAATTAAAATATTTATGCTAAAACGGTAAACGAGATAAGGCAGAGGAGGGATTTACAGTAAGATTTGACACAGAGTGGGGCGTAATACAGGGATGCTCGCTTGGACCACCGCTTTTCAGCCTATATATTTAGGATTTGATTTTAAAAAAGGGATGAGAGAAACGGTGATGGGAGGAAAAAATGTTGTCACTGCACAATTCACAGATGATATTGTTTTGGAGGAAATGGAAATAGTCAGAGTGTAAGTACTTTGTGGTATGGGTCTCCAGAGGAAGTTCTTTAGAAAAACATTTAAAAATTATAGCTGGAAAAATAAAAAACGTGACCACTGCAACTCGGGGTACTTTCACAAGAGCAATGTTAAGCAGCCTAAAAAGGGGGTAATCGCAAAGGGCGGAATGTTATCCGGAGTAGGAATATGGCGATGAAAGAAGAGGAAAACTTTGGCATGATGGATGGGAAAATATGTGAAAATGACTATGGGAATTAGTCCAAACATGAGTAGAAATAGAGGGTTGGAAAAGTATAGCAAAATACTTGGTAGAAATAATAAACATGGCAGGAAGGTGGCTGAAGATGTTTCTAAAAGAAGAATTATTATATATACCGGAATTATCAACGGAAACCTGTCGAAGTGTGGAGAGGACTTGCCAAAGCCATGTGGGAAGTGGGAGAAGGGGGAATATCGTAGGCAATAAGAATGAAGGATGTACGAGGAAGATTATACCAAAAAGATGAATGGGGGATAAAAATCAAAGTGAAACAGCAAATACAAAACGATCGGTGCAGAATCTGCAAATCGGCTTACTGCAGAATATAGAAGCAGAAAGAGAACGCAGAAATGGAAAAATACTGGGAAATAAAAGAGTTCAGTATGGAAACGAAGAAATTATGGGCAAGGATAAGATGTGAGAATGCAGAGAAAAAAGGAAATAAGAGATATGGAGATAATAGCTGCCGAAAGTGAAAGAAAGAGTAGAAGAACATGGAACACATTTGTGGCTATGAAGCAGTAAATGCAAAAATCAGAGTGGATGTAGTGAAAAACTAGAAAAAAGTGCTGACACACAAGGGGGCCTGAGACAAAAATTAGAGGAACTGGTAAGGGATAAGCATGCAAAAGAGCTAGGCGCATATGTAAAAGAATTGGAGGTACAGTTGAACCTTGATACAACGAATCTCTAGGGAAGTTCGTTGTATTGAGGGTTCGTTATATCGAGATCATGTTCCTTAAAATGTTCTTTGAAAAAAATATCAGTATTATAAATAAAGGGACATTTTTTTAAGAAAGAATGATTCAAATAAAACCAATGTTTACAAGCAATTAGCAATTAGAGCATAATATATACTGTTTTGCCATTGTATCAAGACGTCAGGTGTTGATCGGAAGGGAATGGATAAATCTTCATTGAATCGAGGATTTCGTTGTATCGAGGTTCGAGTGTATTGATAAAACAGGTAGCTCGAAGAGAAGGAAATACCAGTCTATAAAAAGTTATGAAAACAGAAACACATGTACATAATTTGTAAGCACAAATGTAAAGGAGAGAATGTGCAGGGGGACCTATGAGTAAACACCCCCAAAGGACATACCCTGGAAATAAAGACTACTACTACTACAACTCCTATGTATAATAATATGAATATATTTATATATATTTAACGAAAATTTCAATAAATGGTTTTATTGATTACGATAAGAAAAACAGTGGAATTTGAAAAAACAAACACGCAGCCCTTAGACAATGGTCACTTTAACCTCAAAAACAGTGGTTTTTTCCCTGAACTATTATTTATCAGGAAAAACGGTTAAAACTCCGAAGGAATAGTTTATTGACGCTCGAGAATAGGGAAAAAGCGGTTTTTTGTTTCCGTACCTCGTTATGTTTTTTTTGTTATCGATACACGCCGCTTGACAGTCGAGATAGGCACTGTTGGAATTGATCAAGCTGATCGAAACACCAGGCAGCGAAAGTTCAAAGTACAGGAATCATGAAGTGTTGCCGGAACAAAAACATGTTATTCTATGGCACGTGGCGCACCTGTGACGTCTTAAAGCAACGGCAATGAGCGTGTAATTTAAAAAAAACGCATTTTTTTATTGCACGGTTTTGTAGCCTACGGTCGTAACTTTAATTTGCAACGAAGTAAAAGTTCCAAAAATCGAACGAGTTCGAACGATTTTTACGAAGTGTCAGATCATCCACTGCGCTGGGACGAACAGATGGGGTTCGCCCAGCTAGATCCTGTAATGGCTTCTGCGCACTGCGCGACCTCCGTGAAGTTGGCCCCCCGATATAATCATAAATAATATTAATTAATGTTAATCGTTTGAGAGAAAAGAAAAATCATTTGAGATATCATATTTTATGAAATATAAGAATTTTTCCAACAACGCATCCAACCGAAGGGCCGAGTCACGCATGGGGTGCGCCCTGCTCATCAAGGAGACTAGAGAGGAGGAGTCGACCATGGAGGCTAGAGTGTGAGGAGGCCGATCTGTGCATTTCAAAGTGGCTACAAAAATGTGGTCGAAAAGGGATGGCACCACTATCTCTAAGACTGTAGAGATTCGGTCGGTGGCTCTCTACTCCTGTAGTTATCCGCTGCTTGTCCAGGTTCTGTAAGGTCGGTAAGATAGGAAGAGGCAGGAAAAGAATGGTTGCGTTTCGTCTCGGGTACAGTGACAGACTCATCAGTAGGGCTGTGTCACTGTACCCTGCCCTAGACGGGCTGGGTGGTAGAATCTAGGGGAGAGACGGTTTATATATAGGAACGCATGCCCCTGCGACCGCTTGTGAGAAACGCTGGAACGATGTAGCCGCGTAGCGGTGAGATGGTGGAACTAACAGGACCGCCACAAGACCTCGAGAAGTAAGCTGAGTATCAATGTCGTGTAAGAGGGATGGAAGAGGATCGAATACGCATCCCAGCAAGCAGTGCAGCGAGATCGCGCGCAAAAGTTACCCCCTCTCGAGTCTCTTACGCGCCCATAACCCAATCATAGTAGCGCGTGTCCGTGAGCAAGCGACGCTCGGACATCTTCGGAAAGAGCCGAGCGCGCCGAAGTTTCCCGACCGCGCCTTCGGCAGCTAAATGGACGATGAGCACCATGGAGACTAGAGTAAAGGAGCCCGAACGCATATGGCGGAATCGTCGAAAAGTGGATCGCGAAAGTGATGAAAGATCTTGTAGTTCGAAAAATATCCGCAAGCGATACCAGCGCCTGGTACCGAATAGGATAGGTGCGTGAGGACCGGCTTAGCAGTGTTTGTGACATACATACAGTGACGTATTACTGTCAGTTACTATATATGTGAGTATTATATGTATGTCAGTTACATACAGTTTACGCTGTCACGCATCGTTGAGTGATATTTCGGTATTAAAAGTATTTATAAAATCAAAACAGAAAAAGACGATCCAATAAAGGTAAGAACTGAACCTTAATATTATGTTTATGCATTAAATGCATTAATTCGCGAATTGGCGAAAATATTGACAAATATTGACATCGGCATGTGCAACTACATGTTGATTCATTTTGCCAAATCGTTTGTATTTCTTTTATTGCATGCTATCTTCGCCGAATTTAATTATAATTGCCATCAATTTTAATGCTGTTAGAGATTCCTTTGATACAGCAAAAATGTAATTCATGGTGCTTGGATAAAAAAAAACGTTTTTTAGGTTAAATATGCAAGTCCTTTAATATAAATCCCCTTCGCTCCCATTTCGTTATAATGTATTACCTATAACATTCAATTGGATTTATTTTTTGATTTCACTTCGCCATGGGTAAATATTGCGCTTACCCCGCATGTCCCTTCCGTCACCAGAATAGGTAGTTTTCTAATATTTAAGTTGTTGCCCCGCCTGGGGTTTAGATTCGGTTTTGTTGGTTGATTTGAGGCTTGATGTAAATTATACATTTTATTATTTCTTTTTGTAGCGACGAAAAAAATATTTTTCTTGAAAATCCAGTATGCAATATTCACATTATGGCTCTTTAATCGTACGTGTCACCGTATACAAATAAAACAATTACAGTATAGATCACCTCCAAGTAAAAAATTACTGATATATTATCATTTCATAATTTAAACAAAAGCATATCAATATTACTCTTAAGTATTATAAACCGCGCTAATAAGAAAGAAATATACGACAAATTGCGGATCGAAGAAATATACGAAATTACGATTCGAAATCACCGCGCGGACGGAGCCAGCAGTGGTAGCGCCGCCAGGCGGGTACAATCCGCGGATCATTCATCACTTTCACAACCATTTCGCCAGCATTGCGTTCGGGCTCCTTTACTCTAGTCTCCATGATGAGCACATTCATGTGCGGCCAAGCCGAAGCGAAGGCTTCGAGGGAAAAATCCAGGGAGGCTAGAGTGGGAGGAGTCCGATCTTTTATGGAGAGACTTGAAAAAAGTGGCTACAAAGAGGTGGTCAAACTGGGATGGCGCCACTATTGCTACGACCTCGAGAAGTGAGCTGCGTGTGACAGAGACGGAACAAGTAAATAATGAGAAGTGAGCTGTGCATAAGGCAGCATGATACTTCAGAAGTAGGCTGCGTGCGAGAGAGATGCAAAGTGATATATAGCCAGATCGCGCACAAGTTACCCTCACTCTAGCCTCTTACGCGCCCATCACACATTCATAGTAGCGCGTGTCCGTGAGCGAGCGACGCTCGGACATCTTCGGAAAGAGCCGAGCGCGCCGAAGTTTCCCGACCGCGCCTTCGGCAGCTACACCAATCTATGGACGCTGAGCACGTTCATGTGCGACCAAGCCGAAACGAAGGCTTCGAGGGAAAAAGCAATCTGAGCACGACCCGCGCGTGACGTCACCCGACGGAATGCGCGAGGCTTTTAGATGAGTTCAATGCTTATTTCGCTCTTGATTCTCTGCGTTATCAATGTATACGAAAAAATGTATCGCGCACCCTAATCGCTTATTTTTTTAGTTTATACATTAATTTAAATATAATAATTAATCCAAATTGCAACTTATTTATCTTCTAAAAAATTGTTTACGCTATACTCACACCCGTCCTTATTCCAAAAAAATTATAATTCATAAAAGTAAGCGGAAATATATTTATATTCGTATTATTATATTAATTCTCATACTTTCATCAAGCGATAAAGCATTATCCCCAAATACAAGCCAATCATCCATCCGGCCGCGAATCGTAACTTACGAGAATGAATATAATAATACGACTATAAATATATTTCCGCTTACTTTTATGAATTACAATTTATTTGGCACAGGGACGGGTGTGAGTAAAGCGCAAACAATTTTTTAGAAGATAAATAAGTTGTAATTTATATTTATTATTACATTTAAATTAACGTACAAACTAATCGAATAAGCGGTCGGAGTGCGCGATACATTTTTCGACACTAAAAGATAACTAATTAAAATAATAATGATAACTAATTTAACAAGAATTAATAGTGATAATAATTTTTAAAAAAGCACTGAGGGCGGGGAACGCTTCTGCGGACCGAAGCCAGGAATGCTACCAGGGACCATCCCATTGCTTGTAGAATATGCACTTTCTGGTACTGACGATTCGCGGCCGGATGGTTGATTGGCTTGTTTTTGGGGATAATGCTTTATCGCTTGATGAAAGTATGAGAATTAATATAATAATACGAATATAAATATATTTCCACTTACTTTTATCAGTTATAATTTATTTGGCATAAGGACGGGTGTGAGTAAAGCGTAGACAATTTTTTAGAAGATAAATAAGTTGTAATTTGGATTCATAATTATATTTAAATTAACGTATAAACTAAAAAAATAAGCAATCAGGGTGCGCGATACATTTTTTTGTATACATTGATAACGCAGAGAATCAAGAGCCAAATAAGCATCGAAATCATCTAAAAGCCTCGTGCGTTCCGTCGGGTGACGTCACGCGCGAGTCGTGCTCACATTGCTTTTTCCCTTGAAGCCTTCGTTTCGGCTTGGCCGCACATGAACGAGCTCGGCGTCCATGTGTTGGTGTAGCTGCCGAAGGAGCGGTCGGGAAACTTCGGCGCGCTCGGCTCTTTCCGAAGATGTCCGAGCGTCGCTCGCTCACGGACACGCGCTACTATGATTGTGTGATGGGCGCGTAAAAGAGCAGAGAGGGGGTAACTTTTGCGCGCGATCTCGCTGCACTGCTTGCTGGGATGCGTATTCGATCCTCTTCCATCTCTCTTACACGACATCGATACTCAGCTTCGTGCTCGAGGTTTTAGAGATAGTGGCGCCATCCCGGTCTGACCACATTTATGTAGCCACTTTGAAATGCACAGCCTCTTCCCACTCTAGCCTCCATGGAAAAAGCAATCTGAGCACGACTCGCCCGTGACATCACCCGACGGAACGCGCGAGGCTTTTAGATGATTTCAATGCTTATTTAGCTCTTGATTCTCTGCGTTATCAATGTATACAAAAAAATGTATCGCGCACCCTGATCGCTTATTTTTTTAGTTTATACGTTAATTTAAAAATAATTATGAATCCAAATTAAAATTTATTTATCTTCTAAAAAATTGTTTACGCTTTACTCACACCCGTCCTTATGCCATATAAATTAATATTAATAAAAGTAAGCAGAAATATATTTATATTCGTATTATTATATTGATTCTCATACTTTCATCAAGCGATAAAGCATTATCCCCAAAAACAAGCCAATCAACCATCCGGCCGCGAATCGTCAGTACCAGCAAGTGCATATTCTACAAGCGATGGGATGGTCCCGTTGGTAGCGTTCCTGGCTTCGGTCCGCAGGGGCGCAGGATCGTTGCCCGCCCTCAGTGCTTTTTTTAAAATTATTATCACTATTAATTCTTGTTAAATTTATTATTTTAATTAGTTATCATTATTATTTTAATTAGTTATCATTATTATTTTAATTAGTTATCTTTTAGTGTCGAAAAATTTATCGCGCACTCCGACCGCTTATTTGATTAGTTTGTACGGTGATTGAAATGTAATAATAAACATAAATTACAACTTATTAATATTCTAAAAAATTGTTTGCGCTTTACTCACACCCGTCCCTATGCCAAATATTCTTTTTCATAAGTTACGATTCGCGGCCGGATGGATGATTGGCTTGTATTTGGGGATAATGCATTATCGCTTGATGAAAGTATGTGAATTAATATAATAATACGAATATGAATATATTTCCACTTACTTTTATGAATTATAATTTATTTGGCATAAGGACGGGTGTGAGTAGAGTGTAAACAATTTTTTGGAAGATAAATAAGTTGTAATTTGGATTAATTATTATATTTAAATTAACGTATAAACTAAAAAAATAAGCGATCAGGGTGCGCGATACATTTTTTTGTATACATTGATAACGCAGAGAATCAAGAGATAAATAAGCATTGAAATCATCTAAAAGCCTCGCGTGTTCCGTCGGGTGACGTCAAGCGCGAGTCGTGCTCAAATTGCTTTTTCCCTCGAAGCCTTAGTTTTGGCTTGGTCGCACATGAACGTGCTCAGCGTCCATGTATAGGTGTAGGTGCCGAAGGCGCGCTCGTCTCTTTCCGAAGATGTCCGAGCGTCGCTCGCTCACGGACACGCGCTACTATGATTGTGTGATGGGCGTTGAAGAGGCTAGAGAGGGGGTAACTTTTGCGCGCGTTCTGGCAATATATCATTTTGCATCTCTCTCGCACGCAGCCTACTTCTCAAGTATCATGCTGCATTATGCCCAGCTCACATCTCATTATTTACTTGTTCCGTCTCTGTCACACGCAGCTCACTTCTCGAGGTCTTAGCAATAATGGCGCCTTCCCTGTTTGACCACATTATTGTAGCCACTTTTTTCAAGTCTCTCCATAAGAGATCGGACTCCTCCCACTCTAGCCTCCCTGGAGTCGACTACGGTCTTACCAGAGATTAGTAGGGAGATGTACAACGCTCCCCTTTTCGGTGTGCCTCGGAAATGGCGCTAAATGGCGGCGGCGAGTTCGGGAATATGATTTTGTGTGCATCGCCTCGGTCGAGGTTGCAGATTCCCTTGTAGCCGCGCGAGTCGTGACCACCGCTCAAGTCGATATTGCAGTCAGCGCAGAAATTAGTAGGGAGATGTGCAACGCTCCCCTTTTCGGCGTGCCTCAGAAAGGGCGCTAAATCGCGGCGGCAAGTTCGGGAATATGATTTTGTGTGCATCGCCTCTGTCGAGGTTGCAGATTCCCTTGTAGCCGCGCGAGTCGTGAGCACCGCTCAAGTCGATATTGCAGTCAGCGTGCACACGAATGGGTAGCTCGGTGGGGGAAAAGTCTCTGCCCCTCGCTAACTCGACAGGCGAACGGAGCGAGGTAGGCAGCAAGATCGCGCGTAAAAGTTACCCCCTCACTAGTCACTTACGCGCCCGTCACACAATCATAATAGCGCGTGTCCGTGAGCGAGGGACGCTCGGACATCTTCGGAAAGAGCCGAGCACGGTCGAAGTGTCCCGACCGCGCCTTCGGCAGCTACACCAATACATGGATGCTGAGCACGTTCATGTGCGACCAAGCCGAAACGAAGGCTTCGAGGGAAAAAGCAATCTGAGCACGCCGTCGGGTGACGTCACGCGCGAGGCTTTTAGATGATTTCAATGTTTATTTAGCTTTTGATTCTCTGCGTTATTAATGTATACAAAAAAATGTATCGCGCACTCTGATCGCTTATTTTTTTAGTTTATACCTTAATTTAAATATAATAATAAACCTAAATCACAACTTATTTATCTTATATAAAATTGTTTACGCTTTACTCACACCCGTCCTCATGCCAAATAAATTATAATTCATAAAAGCGGAAATATATTTATATTCGTATTATTATATTAATTCTCATACTTTCATCAAGCGATAAAGCATTATCCCCAAAAACAAACCAATTATCCATCCGGCCGCGAATCGTAAGTACCAAAAAGTGCACATATTCTACAACGGTGAGATGGTCCCGTTGGTAGCGTTCCTAGCTTCGGACCGCAGGGGCCCTTAGTGCAAATTTTTCTCCGAATTTTTCCTAATTTCTCATATTTGAGTCATATTTGAGATTTTCGGAGAAAAAATGATTTAAAACAGATTCAAGTACTGGTCTATTTCCCAAAAACACATTTTTTTTTACTGAAAATTCATAATTTCTCATTTTTTTCCCGGAAATTTCTCTTTTTCCTATGACCTGAGTGAACGGCTGCGGAGATATTCGGAGAAAAGTTATAGATGGAATAAAAATAAGATTTTCGTAAAAAAAAAACTTATTACATTTTGTCATGCCACATAATTCTGAGAAATAATGAATTTCCGAAATGTTTGCCAACATTCTTTTCCTTAATTGGTGAACCACTGTAACGGCCTGCCACGAAGCGTTTTAGACAAATAATACTTGCGGTAATTATTAAGCATATATTGAATTATATTGCGAGAAAATTTTATGGGAAAATATTACAAAATGGCGACACTGCACAAAATTCTTCCGAGGCATGTTGAACTTAAGGTGCTCTGCGGCACGTAGTATAACTTGTGCCAATTTTAACCTGGACAACATAATTTTTTCAAATTGAATCTAGATGAGTGTAGCTAGTGAACCACGTAGGGGATTTTAGAAATATTGATTTTTGAATAATTGCCGAGTATTTGACTAAAAACGTGCATTTAGACTTAATAAAGCAAAATTATTTTTTTAGATTAAAATTGGCACAGTTATACTGCGTGCTGCAGAGGTTCGACATGCTTCGGAAGAATTGCTGCAGTGTCGCCATTTTGTAATATTTTCGGATAAAAATTTCTAGCAATATACTTAAATATATGATCAATAAATACCGCAAGTATTATTCGTTTATCACATTTTCTTGCGCCAAAAAAAAAATTTCAAAAAATCCGCTTCTTGTAAGGTCGTTACAGTGGTGTTACCCCTTAAAGTCTTCATATAATTTCCGAGATTTTCCCGTGATCGTAATTAAAATGATGAAATATTTGGAGAAATTCGCACAAACTCGGATATTTGCGTAAAAATAATTGTCCGCAAAACTCCGAATTCTTCATATTAGTTCCAATTCATGGAAAAAATCTGAAAATTTTTTCGGAAAAAATCGGAGTTTTTCGGAAAATATTTGCACTAAGGGCGCGGGATCGTTCCCCGCGCTCGGTGCTTTTTTAAAAATTATTATTACTATTAATTCTTATTTGATTATTTATTCTTATCAGTTATTATTGTTATTTTAATTAGTTATCTTTTAGTGTCGAAGAATTTATCGCGCACTCTGACCGCTTATTTTATTAGTTTGTACGTTAATTTAAATACAATAATAAATCTAAATTACAACTTATTTATCTTATAAAAAATTGTTTGCGCTTAACTCACACCCGTCCCTATGCCAAATAAATTATAATTCATAAAAGTTAGCGGATATATATTTATATTCGTATTATTATATTCATTTTCATATACTTTCATCAAGCGATAAAGCATTATCATAATGCTTTATCATAATGCTCTATCATAATGCTTTATCGCTTAATGAAAGTAAATGAGAATGAATATAATAATATGAATATAAATATATTTCCGCTTACTTTTATGAATTACAATTTATTTGGCATAGGGACGGGTGTGAGTAAAGCACAAACAATTTTTTAGAAGATAAATAAGTTGTAATTTAGATTTATTATTGTATTTAAATTAACGTACAAACTGATAAAATAAGCGGTCAGAGTGCGCGATACATTTTTCGACACTAAAAGATAACTAATTACAATAATAATGATTACTAATAAAAATAACCAATCAAATAAGAATTAATAGTAATAATAATTTTAAAAAAAGCACTGAGCGCGGGGTACGATCCCGCGCCCCTAGTGCAAATTTTTTTCCGAAAAACACCGATTTTTTCCGAAAAACACCGATTTTTTCCGGAAAATTTTTCCGATTTTTTCTATGAATTGGAACAAATAAGAAGAATTCAGAGTTTTGCGGACAATTATTTTTACGCAAACATCGGAGTTTCTCCGATTTTTTTTTGAATTTTTCCCAATATTTCATCATTTTAATCACGATCACGGGAAAATCTTGGAAATTATATGAAGACTTTAAGGGGTAATGCCACTGTAACGACCTGACAGGAAGGGTATTTTTAAATATTTTTTTTGGCGTTAGAAAATGTGATAAACATATAATACGTGCGGTATTTATTGAGCATATATTTAAGTATATGGCTATAATTTTTTATCCAAAAATATTACAAAATGGCGACACTGCAGCAATTCTTCCGAAGCATGTCGAACCTCTGCGGCACGCAGTCTAACTGTGCCAATTTTAATCTAAAAAGAAGAATTTTGTTTTATTAAGTCTACATGAGTGTAGCTACTGAACCCCGTAGGGGATTTTCGATAAGTAAATTTAAACAATATTTATTTAAAAATAACTGTCTTAAAAAATATTGAACATTTTTATTCAAATACTCGGCAATTACTCAAAAATCAATATTTCTAAAATCCCCTACGTGGTTCACTAGCTACACTCTCTAGATTTAATTTGAAAAAAAATATTTTGTCCAGAATACAATTGGCACAAGTTATACTGCGTGCCGTAGAGCACCTTAAGTTCAACATGCCTCGGAAGAATTTGCTGCAGTGTCGTCATTTTGTAATATTTTGCCAAAAAAATGTTTGCAATATACTTCAATATATGCTTAATAATTACCCCAAGTATTATTCGTCTAAATCGCTTCGTGGCAGGCCGTTACAATGGTGTTACCACTTAAGGAAAATAATGTTTGCAAAAATTTCGGAAATTCATTATTTCTCAGAATTATGAGGGATAAGAAAATGTAATAAGTTTTTTTTATGAAAATCTTATTTTTTTTCATCTACAACTTTTCTCCGAATATCTCCGCAGCCGTTCACTCAATAGGAAAAAGAAAAAGTTCCGGTAAAAAGTATTATCAAGTTTTTTTTACGAAAATCTCATTTTTTTCATCTTTAAATTTTCTCTGTATATCTCCGCAGCCGTTCACTCAGGTAATAGGAAAAGGGAAATTGCCGGAAAAAAATAATAATAAAAAGTTTCTTAACGAAAATCTCATTTCTCTTCATCTTTAACTTTTCTCCGAATATCTCCGCAGCCGTTCACTCTGGTCAGAGGAAAAAGAGAAATGTCCGGGAAAAACATGAGAAATCATGAATTTTAAGTAAAAAAAATGTGTTTTTGGGAAATAGACCAGTACTTGAATCTGTTTTAAATCGTTTTTTCTCGGAAAATCTCAGATATGACTAAAATATGAGAAATTATGAAAAATTTGGAGAAAAATTTGCACTACGGGCCCCTGCGGACCGAAGCCAGGAACGCTACCAACGGGACCATCTCATCGCTTGTAGGATATGTGCACTTTCTGGTAATTACAATTCGCGGCCGGATGGCTTCTTTTTGGGGATAATGCTTTATCGCTTGATGAAAGTATGAGAATTAATATAATAATACGAATATAAATATATTTCCGCTTACTTTTATGAATTATAATTTATTTGGCATAAGGACGGGTGTGAGAAAAGCGTAAACAATTTTATATAAGATCAATAAGTTGTAATTTAGATTTATTATTAAATTTAAATTAACGTATAAACTAAAAAAATAAGCGATCAGAGTGCGCGATACATTTTTTTGTATACATTAACAACGCAGAGAATCAATTGCTAAATAAGCATTGAAATCATGTAAAAGCCTCGCGCGTGCCGTCGGTGACGTCACGCGCGAGTCGTGCTCGGATTGCTTTTTTCCTCGAAGCCTTCGTTTCGGCTTGGCCGCGCATGACCGTGCTCAGCGTCCATGCATTGGTGTAGCAGCCGAAGGCGCGGTCGTGACACTTCGACCAGAGATTAGTAGCGAGATGTACAACGCTCCCCTTTTTGGCGTGCATCAGAAAGAGCGCTAAATCGCGGCGGCGAGTTCGGGAATATGATTTTGTGTGCATCGCCTCTGTCGAGGTTGCAGATTCCTCGTAGTCGCGCGAGTCGCGAGCACCACTCAAGTCGATATCGCAGTCAGCGTGCCCACGAATGGGTAGCTCGGTGGGGGAAAAGTCTCTGCCCCTCGCTTGCTCGACAGGCGAACGGAGCTAGGTTTTCCGTCCGATGGAGCTCGACATATGTGTGGCCGTACTGCGGATTGGAATATGCATTAAATGAATTTCAAAGAGAAAAACATGTATCGAGAAAATTGTTTTCTCTCGGTTGGCCGTTTATGCCGAGAATGCGGGTTAAAAAAATTAACGACGAACCGCGTTGAAAAATAAAACGCCGAAACGACCGTGGAAGGTTCAAAAAGAAATCTTGAGCCTTTGCCGCGGTCGTAACGGCCTTTTTTTCAACAGTAAACATTATGAATAAGCGTGTATCATAAATGTTTTTCTATCCTCAATGAGCGTCTTGTCTCAGTTGGCAGCGTGACGGATTAACGATGCTTGCGGTCCAGGTTTGATCCCTGGTTAATCGACTTTTTTAATCTATTTTTTCTTCATTTTATATTCAAAAAATCGAAAATATTCAAAGTAATTAGTTCGTAATAGTAAAGAGTAAGTTCGTAAGAGAGTAAGAGAGTAATGCCTGGACATGCGAACTTACTCTCGCATGTCCAGGCATTATTTATGATATTTCATTCGTATATGTTTAATTTTAAAAAAGACATTGGCTACCGGGGATCGAACCCGCATCTTCTGCACTCAGAGCCTGCAGGGTGATATATCAACCGCGAGGCTCTTGTGACTGCAAACCTGCATTACGCATACACACTTATTGTTTTTATGGCCCCAAAGTATTATTGAAGACAAATGAAAACGATTTTTCCAAATTCCTAGAGTAGGATTATCCCTTAAAGAAAAGAAATTGATTTTTTGATCGTTGTAAATGTATATCCCCTCTTAAAGACTTTAAGGCGTCTAGCCACCTTGGCCGATCGAAAAATGGGTATATTAAAAAAAAACTCGAAAGTATGGGCCGGAATATTTTTATTTTTTTACACAACGTCAGCAAGGACTTTAAGAATAACGTTAATACATTTCCGTTCAAAATATTAAAAAATGACGCTGTTATACACATTGCCGCGGAGGCCCTCCGCACGACACGCGCGGTCGATGTCCCAGCTGTTATGCGGTCATGTCACATCTGAAAAAAAAACAATCAGCTCATTCGTGAGTAGTGTTGCTACAATGTAGCGTAGCGGTTTTTTTTCGACCGTTAAACAAATTATGGTGAGCCATAATTTCGGTGAAAAATACAAATTTTTTTCTTCGGCTCACCATAATTTTTTTAATTGTCGAGAAAAAAACCGCTACGCTACATTGTAGCGACACTACTCACGAATGAGCTGATTTTTTTTTGCAGATGTAACATGACCGGGTAACAGCTGCGACAACGACCCCGCATATCGTGCGGAGGGCCCCCGCGGCAGGGTGCATAACGGCGCCATTTTTTAATATTTTGAATGGAAATTTATTAACGTTGTTCTTAAAGCTCTTTCTGACGTTGTGTAAAAAAATAAAAATATTCCGGCCCATACTTTCGAGTTTATTATTATTATTATTTTTTAATATACCCATTTTTCGATCGGCCAAGGTGGCCAGACACCTTAAAGTTTTTAAGAGGGGATATACATTTACAACGATCAAAAAATCAATTTCTTTTCTTTGAGGGATAATACCACTCTAGGAATTTGGAAAAATCGTTTTCAATTGTCTTCAATAATACTTTGGGGTCATAAAAACAATATGCAATTGGTATGCAGCGAATTTTTTTTTAAGGTTGGATAAGTGTGTATACGTAAGGCAGGTTTGCAGTCACAAGAGGCTCGCGGTTGATATATCAGCGTGCGGGCTCTGAGTGCAGACGACGCGGGTTCAATCCCCGGTAACCAATGTCTTTTTTAAAATTAAACATATATGAATTAAATATCATAAATAATGCCTGGACAGTAGTAGAACTAGGGGGGTTCTGGATAAAGTGTGGGTGAGGGGGGTGCGGGGACGGGGGAGTCCGGGACGAGGGTAGGGGAGGGGTTTGATCATGTGGTGGGGGAAGTGTGTGGCGCGGAGTATGCGGTGAAGGGGAGGGGGTGAGGAGCCTATAGCAAGGGGAGGGAGGTGTCTGGCTGTCGCGCGAAGGTCTAGGGCCCGTTTGGGGAATTGGGGGAGGGGGATTTGCAGCTCGCGGAGAGAGGTGCGGAGAGTGACGTCACGCGGGGAAGAGGATGCCCAAAACCATGGGTCAATGCCCAAAAGCACGAGAGGATAACAGTTGTAGGTACGGGCCAAGGGGGCACCGGCAGCCAGGGGACATCGTACACGATGCGTCGCTTTTCTAAGGGGCGTTATTGATACAGGTGAATCGTTTCCAGATAATGGAGGAAAATTTCTCTCAAGCATGTGGATATGCATGTGAAAGCCAGCGTCTATGCTACACTCTCGGCAACGTAAGGCAATTGTAATGCTAGTTGTCAAATGAGACTTTACAGATAAACTTTTTATGCAGCTGTAGTAACAAAAGCTAGCTCTTATGAAATTTAATTGCATCCGGTCTTGTATTTATTCCAAAAGATAACATCAGAATGTTTGCATGTGTGAGTGTGCATGCAGTGCACCCGCACAGAACCCAATGTGGCGGGTTGCGGAGGTGTGCGAGGAGTCTAGCGAGTAAGCCGTGTGGGTAGAGGATGCCCGAAACCACGGGGCCCATAGAGGAGTGGATAGCAGTTGTAGGCGCGGGGACACACGGTAGGAGGGACGTTGGTAGCTATGGAGACATCGTAGACGATGCGTCATTTCTCTGAGTCGGAAAAGGCGGCCTTATTGATACAGGTGAAACGTTTTTCCAGACAAAGGTGAGAAATTTGCCTTAAACATGCGGATATACATATGAACGCGTATAGGAGACTCGTTTGAAAAATGAATGCATTAGAAGTAGGTATTCCAGCACAAATTTTGGATAAAGGGCCCAGATCTTCCGCGCTCATGCACCCAATTGAATTCATTGTGTTCCCATGCTTCCATACTAGTCTTGTAACATTGTAATATAAAAACTATGGTGAGGTGGCATACTTCTAAGATAGAGGAGAAAGACAGAAAATAAATTTTCCGAATGAAAACGACTTCCAGCACCCAAAGCCGCACACTTTTAATCGAGCAGCCACTTCGCTCGCATCATTTCTTGACGCCTTCGTTTAACGCGCGTGCAAATGGCTGAGAACGTTCCGCAATTAGAACAAAAACTGCGCGATCAAGCTGCACTAATAAATTCGGTGGATGAGTACATAGTGTGGGAGCAACAATGTGATCAATGTGTAGAGTCGTTGGAAACGCAAAGTCGAATTAAGCGACCGCGATTATCGCTTGGAAAACAGCAATCATTGGTAGCACAAATTGCTCGTTTAGAAGGTTTAAAAAATGTTCTACGCAAACGATTTTTACATGTGGGCGCGGGACACAGTGATCGCGGTTTGATTTGGCGCGAGATTGATACAGCGTTCGAAAATCGTATCCTGACTGGCTGCGTCATCAATAACGACCATATTGAACCTCGTCAGTTTCTCGAAGACGCATGTGATATAATGCTTTCACACGTGCAAAACATTATCAACAAACACATCAGTGTAAAAGTGAATACAGTTTTCAATGGTGAATTTGAGGCAGGTGACAAACGTGCAAATAAAAGTATCAACACGAAAAACTTTGAACTTTTTACCACATCCAATTTACGTGAGTGGTATACACAACGAGTTGCCGAGCCTACCTTAGCATCCCTCGAAGATTTTCAAAAACGTGATAGCGGATGGACATTGTCGCGGATACTGAATTTAACTTTAAATATTAACAAATACAATCCAATGCGTGTCGGATGTCAAACTGTTTTGTCGCAGGAAATAATCATGAAGAAAGCGGTGGTAAATATAAAGTCGAAGGATAACGCGTGTTTTGCGTGGTCAGTGGTAGCTGCTCTTCATCCAGCGAAAACAAATGTGAACATGATATCTTCGTATCCTCATTACTCAACTGTACTGCAGCTTCAAGGCATTGTTTTTCCAATGACTCTAAACCAAATAAAGAAATTTGAATCACAAAATAAAGTTTCAATCAACGTATATACATTCGAAAAGAAAAACATCGTCCCGATTCGAGTATGCAGCCAAAAGCTGGATAAACACATCAATTTGCTGTACGTGGAGGATTCCTCGGACCACAACGTGGGACACTTTGTCTGGATAAGAAATTTATCCAGGCTTGTGAGCGGGCAGCTGAACAAAAAAAAAAGTGAAAAAACACATCTGCGATCGGTGAGTAAAAACCCCACTCGAAAATATACCTATGAGTAATTATGTACTTGATAATATAAAAGTGATTTCGCCGTTTTGTTACAGGTGTTTGCACTACTTTTACACGGAGAACAAATTATGAACACATGAGGTGGATTGTGGAAAATTGAATGATTGCGCCATTCGATTACCAGATGCAATGGACAAATGGCTGACATTCAAAAACTTTCAACGAAAAGAGCGACTTCCATTCGTGATTTACGCCGATCTCGAGTGCGTTCTGGCAAAGGTTGCCGACAAAAATATATACCAGCATCATGAAGTGTTTAGCATTGCGTACTATGTACATTGTTCGTATGACAATTCATTATCAGGATACCACTCACGTCGCAGTGCTGACTGCGTTTCATGGTTCGTTGAGAACCTTAAAAATTTAGCTCTGCGCATCAACGATATTTTATCGGATAATGTTCCCATGATACCTCTAACACCAGATGAATGGGCAGAATATCGAAGCGTCACTCAGTGTCATATATGCGAGAAACCATTTGTCGAAGACGACATACGTGTTCGCGATCATTGTCATCTGACTGGACGTTATAGAGGCCCCGCTCACTCTAATTGCAATTTGAATTATAAGCAGTCGTTTTTCATTCCTGTAGTTTTTCATAATTTGTCTGGTTATGACGCACATTTCATCATCAAGGAGGTAGCCACAGCGTTCGAAGGAAAAACCGACGTGCTTCCCATAACGAAGGAGAAATACATTTCTTTCACAAAAACAGTTCAAACGGCAGACAAGTCACAACATCAGATTCAATTACGTTTCATCGATTCATACAAATTCCTCAATGCAAGTTTGGATAAACTGGCATCATTTTTGACAACGGACAAACTCAAAATTTTGCGGTCACAATTTCATGACATACCGGCAGATAATTTTATGCTATTAACTCGGAAGGGTGTCTTTCCTTATGAATATATTGATAGCGTAAATAGATTGGATGACTGCCACCTACCACCACGAGATGCATTCTACAGCAATTTGACCGGTGAGACTGTAAGTGAGAACGAATACGGTCATGCTGTGGATTTATGGGATCGATTTTCTATTCAAACGTTAGGTGAATATAGCGACTTATACCTGAAGACCGATGTTTTGTTACTGGCCGACGTCTTTGAGAAATTTCGTAATACCTGCATCGAAAGTTATAGGCTCGACCCCGCGTATTACTACACTCTCCCCGGATACACCTGGGATGCAATGTTGAAGCAAACAAAAATTAACTTCGAATTGCTTACCGACGTTGACATGGTACTATTTGTTGAACGGGGCATACGAGGTGGTCTCAGTCAGTGCTCAAATAGGTACGCGCGTGCCAATAACAAATACATGGAATCGTACGATCCATCGAAGTCTCCATCATACTTGATGTATTTCGATGTAAATAATTTGTATGGATGGGCAATGTGTCAACCATTGCCCTATGCTGATTTCCAATGGATTGATGACTTATCAACATTCGATTTATCATCGATCTTGCCAGATTCACCCAAAGGCTACATTCTTGAGGTTGACTTAGAGTACCCGGAATGTCTACACGATGCCCACACGGATTTGCCGTTTTGTTCAACACATGGTAAACCACCGGGTAAGCAACACGAAAAACTGCTTGCAACCGTGCACAACAAGGAACGGTATGTTATTCATTATGGCAATCTGCAGCAGAGTGTACGCCATGGTCTCAAAATCAACAAAATTCACAGGATACTTCAATTTTCGCAATCACCCTGGCTACGAACATATATTGAGCTTAATATGCAGTTTCGAACCCAAGCAAAGAATGAATTCGAAAAAAATCTTTATAAATTGATGAATAATGCAGTGTTTGGGAAAACTATGGAAAATGTGCGCAATCATGTAGACGTTAAGCTTTTGACACGATGGGAGGGCAGGTACGGTGAAGAGGCAATGATTGCGAAACCAAATTTTCATAGCCGGAGCGTTTTTTCAGAAAACCTTATTGCTGTCGAATTACGCAAACTGGAGGTGAAATTCAATAAGCCGATATATGTGGGTATGTGCATACTCGACATATCGAAGACATGTTTATATGACTTTCATCATGAGTATATGGTACCGCTGTATAAAGACAAATGTACGGTGTTGTACACCGATACGGACAGCCTCATATACAACATTGAGTGTGAGGATGTGTATGATGATATAAAGCGCAACATTCATCGTTTCGATACTAGCGACTATCCCGCGGATAATGGGTATGGTATACCGCTTGTCAACAAAAAAGTCCCTGGACTAATGAAAGACGAAAATAATGGTCGGATAATGACGGAATTCGTCGGGCTTAGAGCAAAAATGTATGCGGTGCGAGTCGATGGCAAAGACGATACAAAGAAAGTAAAAGGTGTTAAGAGTAACATCGTTGCAAGAACGATCTCGTTCGAGGATTACACGAAATGCTTAAACGAACAGATCGAAATGACTCGCCAACAATCGTGCATTAGATCGAAGTTACATGAAGTGTACACCATGAACGAGACAAGAATTGCTCTAAGCCCGCACGATGACAAACGGTATATCATACCCGGAACCACGAAAACGTTACCGTGGGGGCATTTTAGGATACAGTCGTAGCATGTATTTTGTAATGTTTTATGAATAATCGACTCTATAAATAATTGTGTTGTAAATAATAAATTGGTTTATCAATTTTTCAACTGAAAAATAAAGAAAAACACCATTATAATTTGCTATGTCACATTTTTCACTACACTTTCCCGCCACACGTTTGTGAGAAACACATGTTTGAAAGAGCCAGCAGGAGAAAGCTTGCTGAGTGGGAAAAGACATGCTACGCTGAAGAGAATGGTCAACCCTTTGGAAGACAAAGGCCTCATCATCTGAAATGAGTAGAGAGAGGAGAATCATCAAATATAAAACATTCTTTATTGTTTGCTACAAATCAGATTTGCTTATCCAACTATTGTGGGTACTATCGAAGCCCAACCATTTTACAAACATTCGATTACCACGCTTCTTCAATACTTTTTCAATGAGATAAATATCAGGATGTTGAACTTTCAGTAGCTCCTGATCGTAGAAACCACCTGCAATGGGTTCATCGTCATAGTCCTTGAGATGAAATGTTACAGGTTTCGTGTTTTTCACTCTATATATGGTAAATATTTCCGTTGTCCAGTTCGGTGTGTAACCCTTTTCGAAAACACTCTTGAATTTACTGATTCTTACTTTATCGCCAATTTTGAATTTTGATGTCGATGACTTTTTCAATGGAGTCTTATGATAAACATGTTGTAGTAGCTGTTTCTCATTTTCAGCGTTGACATTTCTCGGTTTCATCTTAATCGTGCGGTGCACGGAATCATTATACTCGGCTACTAATTTATCAACTATATCGATCCACATATAATTACCACGAATACTAAATTGTACCCACATCTTATTTTTTAATGTACGATTAAAACGCTCGCAAATGGAAGCTTTTAAATTGCTATATGTTGAATACATGTGGATATTGTACTTTTTCATTAGGGTTTTAAAGTCACGATTATAAAACTCTTTTCCTTGATCCACGTGTAATTTCTGCGGTATGCGTCCCTTTACGAGTATCGACTTCAGTGCGGTTGCTGCATCTTTACCATTCTTACTCCGCATCGGTACGGCCCAGGCGAATTTTGAGAAAGTATCGATGACGGTTAGGAGAAATTTATGTTTGGAGTTATGATGTGCGTACGACGACATATCGACGAGATCAGCTTGCCAGGTCTCATCCAAACCACGGATGTCCACATGCCGACGCGGATAGTTTCGGCGAGCAGGTTTGTGCAGCTCCCGCACGAGAGCGTTCTTTTTCTCATTCATTTTCCAGTCTTTTTAGTCGTGCATCCAGTTCAGCAATGATGTGTGAATTGCGAATCACCAAGTCTTGTAGAGTTTTGAGATCTGCATCGAGCGTCCTCGCAATATCTCTCATCGTAGCTTCTAATCCATTGACCAACAACAGGTTACTCTCATTTATTTCTTTACGTATGTTCTTAATGATTGTTCGAGATCTTTTATGTAAAGCACTTAGATTGATAGCATCGTCTTGTTCTTCCGGATTGGCGATATTACACAATCGTTTTTGCCCCAAGTCATAATGACCATCTGCGGTAGTTCTAAACCCAATCCCCGGTCTGCCTGGAGGACCTTGCTTATTGAGGACGATATTCTTTTTGAGTTGGCGTCCGAACACATCGACACTCATGTTGATAATGCGTGAAATTTCAAATGTTGGGTTAATAAATAATTTTTGCTTCACGCAATTCCTCAACAATCGATACAATTTCATTTGAATGTGACGAATTTCCCGCTGCTTGTGATGCTAGAAGTAAGCGAAGACGATCCACTAGCTCATTGGGACTATCCCAATAAATATAATCCAATTGGGTATTTTTTCTCGCCACCTTATAGTTTGGCATACCCTTTCCCATGTGCTTGTGATGATCAACTATATTTGCGATATAAGTATCGAATTTGTGACCAACACTATGTCGTATAGCCTCACCAGGCTTGTAATATTTTTTGTGGGCATTCGTGGAGATAATGATTTTTTCATAGTTTTTCAAGTCATCCGGTGTCAGAGCTTCGACGTTGGGAACTTTTTGAAACAATAGCTCTGCTAATCCAACAGTTTTCGGATAAGTTGAATCTCGCACACGAATATTTTGAGAATCGAAGAATATAGGAGAATCACCAATCATTAATTTGTTGTTCGCGAGGTTCCGTACACCATATGAGACATCCAAGCTTGTCTTTCTATTTGTACGCAATAACAGAAGATATTCACTGATTAAATCATCAACATTTTGGGTTGGTGAGTCATCATCATCGTCATATACCAGCTTAAAAGAGTCTTGTGTTTCACTCTTGAAAGAATCTTGTGTTTCATTCTTGAATTGGGGCTCGACACCATTCATCAAATATTCCACATCATTATCCATTACTTTTTCATCTTTAACTTCCATCTTTACCACCTCGTTGTTTTTGTTTGACACTAATTGTTCCAATAGTCTCACTATAGGTTTAAAGACCTTTTGCATTCTCTGCTCATCGATGTCTCTTCCGATCTTGAGTATTCGATGCTTTCGTCTGATTGCATCGCTCGCCTTGGAGATTTCACGCAATACATCTTTTTCCCTCAACAGCTGTTCGCTCTTCATGTTGTCGCTATCGGTGTGTACATGATACTGTCTTTTCGCAATCAATGACGGGTCATTTATCAAGCGTCAGGAAATAATCAAAACCTTGCCTATATCGACCCTCGTTAATATTGGAATCCTTATCGATTGTGATGAATGCATACTTGTCGGAATTCCAACATTTCGTGCACATGTTTTTAAAGCATGTATAAGACATATCCGTATTAACATGATCATTGTACACGTGCTTGAGATTCGTATCATCCTGCTTGAAAAGCACCACAAAATTCGCATTATCTCTCACGAGATGTTTGGGGATACGAGTGTATGTCTGACCAAGATAGAAACTGTCAACAATCTCATGTCTTCCCATGGAAAAGAAGGCTCTCACATTATCCTGTTTTTCACACGCTATATCATCAAAAATGAATATAGAGTTGGGTTGTGCGTCACTTGGTGCTATAACTTGTTCATGCTCATTGAATGGATAATACTCAACGCCACTCACAGGTTCGAGTAATCGTTCGAGCAACTTATATTTTGGCTGTTTCAGAGACTTGGAATACAGATAAATATTCTCAAATCTCAAACCATTTGGGTGTATTATGAGAGTGAGCAGTGCATTCGTTTTCCCACAATTCGATGGACCACAAAAAACGGCGCGTATGCTATCCGGCAATATATTTCCATGACGTTTTTGCCTCTTCATTCTTCCATCGTCGACAAATTTATCAAAATTTATTACGGGAAGCTCGCCTCCGAAAGATTGTTTCTTGGACGCCATCTCACACACGACTAATGGAAAATCAATATAAAAAGGCATTTTATAGGGATTGTCCATCAGTCGAGTATTGTCCTTAGTCATGATCGTTCATGGCAAGAGCGGTAAAGGTTTTGTCAACCAACTAATCAACAAACTCCCTGTTGAACTACATTTGCCTGGGTACCAGTATTGTGGGCCGGGTACAAAGCTGGCTAAGCGCCTTGCTCGTGGTGATCAGGGAATTAATCCGTTAGACACGGCTTGCAAACAACACGACATTGCATATTCAAAAAATCCAGATAACCTTGAAGCGAGACATTCAGCAGATAAAGTGTTGGCCGAGCAAGCTTGGCACCGCGTTACCGCTAAAGACGCTAGCATCGGCGAGAAAGCAAGTGCTTGGAGTGTGTCAAATATTATGCAGACAAAGAGAAAATTTGGCATGGGGATGAAGGGAGCACGTAAGGGCGGCGTTTGTTTGAAAAAAATTATTCGTGCTGCGAAGAAAACGATGATTCAAAGTAATGATCCGCATACGGTTATCAAATCGGCTCTAAAGGGTGCTCGTGTAGCGGTAAAGACTGAAGGTGGTAAAGTGCACGCACCGCGGGTTCTACCTATACCTCATAAAATTGGTGGTTTATTGCCGTTTCTGATACCTATATTTGCGGGTCTCAGCGCTGCTGGGGCTTTGTCGGGTGGTGCGGCTGGTATAGCCAAAGCTGTAAATGCTGCTCAAGCGGCTAAACGTGAATTGAATGAAAGTAAACGACATAATCGAACAATGGAAGCGATTGCTTTAGGTAGAGGGTTACATCTGAAACCGTATAAGCAAGGATTGGGTCTTCATATCAAGCCAAAAAACGTCAAGTAACGCTACCACACCGACCGTTGACCGACATCGACCTACTCAAATATGCAAGAGTCGTGAAGGTTCCACATTTCCGTGGCGTGTACATGCGGGATACATTACCAATGAGCGGGCCACTCAAATATGAATCAGCGATTGTGAACTTGGATGAAAATGTTGGCCCTGGCACACACTGGGTTGCCTACAAAAAGACTGGATGGAAAGTCATGTACTTTGATAGTTTCGGCGATCTTCCACCACCATCTGAACTCATGAGATATTTTGGTGTAGGTAGCGTGAACTATAATTATAAGAGATATCAAGAATATGATACGATTGAATGCGGACATCTATGTCTCAAGTTTCTTTGTCAACAATTACGATACAAAGACAAATACATGCTATATATACGTGGAGTATAAGGCTGAGAGTTTAGTTGTCAAAGTACCAGCGTCATGGAAGATAGTTTAACATTGACCATATCTGGATCGTCATCCATACTCGAGGCGCAATACTTTCCCCCTATAGAACTCTCACCAAACAAAAATTATACTCTCGGTCTCGTGGAACTACTAACATTCAACTCTATTCCCAATATAGACATTAACCACAACAAACTTTACGTGGGCGATGAGGTGTTGACAATACCTACGGGTAGCTATGAAATAGAGGATATTGATACATTTGCGCAAGCCGAGCTGTCACGAAAAAACATCAAAATCAACATCAAACCTAATAATAATACTTTGCGCAGTGAAATCGAGTGTGATCATGGTGTAAATTTTGAGCCTGAAGATTCGATCGGACATCTACTGGGCTTCACAGCACGTAAATTGGAAGCGAATAAAAGACACGAATCTGATCTTCCAGTAGCCATTCTCAAAGTGAACGCCTTACGGGTTGAGTGCAATATAACCGCTGGTGCCTATATTAACGGACAAAAAGTGCACACCATTCATGAATTTTTCCCATCGGTCCCTCCAGGATATAAAATCATTGAGGTTCCATCACATGTTATTTATCTACCAATCACAAGCCGAACGATAGACACAATACAACTTCGAATAGTGGATCAGGACGGTGACTTGGTGAATTTCCGCGGTGAAGTACTCACAATACGGCTGCATATAAAATCATAATGGGTATAGTCTTTAATAGAGTCACTAATAACACTAAACAACCATGGGTAAAAACAATCAGTCGTCGGCCTGCACCCAAAGTGCTCACACCTCAAAACGTGCTACTCTTGAAGAATTTGGGTCTGAAAGTGCGTGGAGACAGCGTGTAAAACATTATCTATTTTATCCTTTGTGCATCTGCTGCGTGCAATGGAAGAAGAAATCGTAAACATTCAGGAGCCCGTAGTCTTCGACGAATCCATAATACATTGTGAAATTCACTCTCATCAACCATATGCATCTTCGACCTTTAATAACAGCGATGAAATACGTATTGCCATTCAAAATCAAGATCTATCCATCCTGCCAAGCAAAAGTTCCTTGCACATCTGTGGAAAATTATCTAAGCGTGATGGGATGCCAACCTCTGCCACAAGTCTCGTCAACAATGCCATCTGCCATTTGTTTGAAGAAGTGCGATATGAGTTGAATGCCATAGAAATCGATCGTAATAAGAATGTCGGTATTACGAGTGTAATTAAAGGATATTCGTCTCTTAGTCCAGCTAAGAGCTCTATGCTCGAGAACACGGGATGGCTCGATGTTGAAGAGACGAAGCAGATTGTTGATGTATCGGGAAATTTTGATGTGTGTATACCACTGAGCATGCTGCTTGGATTTGCCGAAGATTATCGGAAAATTGTGGTAAATGCCAAGCATGAGCTAATTCTTACGAGATCGAAGACTGATGATAATGCCATCTTGCAAACAGCTCCCGAAGACTACAAACTCATATTGCATAAAATCGAATGGCTTGTACCGTATGTAACAGTCTCAGATCAACGAAAAATTCAGCTATTGAAATTTCTCGCCAAAGATGCGCCAATTTCCATGAGTTTTCGAACGTGGGAATTGTATGAATATCCACTACTCCCCGTCACCTCTAAGCATGTGTGGTCTGTCAAGACTTCCAATCAGTTGGAGAAACCACGATATGTCATTCTCGCGCTGCAGACGGGGCGAAAAAATATGAAAGAGAGGAATGCGAGCCACTTTGATCATTGCAACATCAGCGATGTCAAGCTATACCTAAACTTCCAATGCTATCCATATGGAAATCTAAACCTAAATATCAATCAAAATCAGTATGCTTTACTCTACGAGATGTATACAAACTTTCAATTCACCTATCACAACAAAGAAGCTGAACCATGGCTAAATAAGACGGAATTCTTAGAAAAAGCCCCCCTCGCCATCATTGACTGCTCAAAGCAAAATGATTCTCTTAAGGCCGGCCCCGTGGATGTGCGTCTCGAATTTGAATTGAAAACGAATATTCCGCCGAAAACTGCTGCATTCTGTTTAATCCTCCATGATCGTATTGTCGAATACAATCCGATTAGTGGTGCGGTTAAAAAATTGGTATAAATCTTGTCAACTGTCTGCGGACTCTTTAGTCAATATGGAGCTCGTCATCGATGTGCAGGGGTTCAAGAGACCCATCAACGATTTTGTCTTGAAGGAGATTTCCATCGTCAGACTCCACGACAAGAAGGCTGAACCGCTGACGTTTTTCTTCAACGCACCATCTGCATGGGACTCGTTACCAGACAAATACAAAAAGACAAATAAATGGTTGGAACGCAATTTTCATGGATTACGATGGGATCACGGTGATATACCATACGAGGCAGCTAGAACGATAATTCGAACCATCTTGCAAGGAGCTCCTACCATCTACGTGAAGGGATTCGAAAAATGCTCATGGATTTCAAGATTCACGGATCCTGGAACCAAAATTGTTGACTTGAAGACCCTGGACTGTCCCTCGCTGCAGAAATTGTCAAACATCTCCGACTTTGAATGTCCCCATCATTTCTTCAATATGAAATACAATTGCGCCAATGCGAATGTAAAATCGCTGAAAATCTGGCTGAGTGTATATGAAGCGCTGCGAAAGCGGAGGATTTAAAAAAACATTTTTAAATAAAAAAAACATTTTGATATATGTCTTTTTCGATTGTATTTATTCTTACATCTAACAGCAACGTGGAACATTTTTATATTCAATGAAAGCTATCCTTTATACATTGTTGTGAGCATGTTGAAAACTCAACGATATTAGCGACCGATGATCCCATTGAACTCATCATTTCCCACCAGCGGAATGGTGTGCTCACTGTTTATTGAACGCGATGCTGCTGTATTGTCCGCCATAATAGTTCATGTATAGTTCGTCATTGCGAGCCATTTCCAATATATTCTCGAACATCTTTGGACCGTGACTGAAGGCCTTCATGAGCCGTGCTGGTAAGAAGACGGCGAACTCGTCCATGATGTCCACTACGTAACGCTTTGCTAATTTGCTATGGGCAGCCCTCATGTCGGAGATTGGATAACACGATGGAACCTTGAGACAGCTTCTTGGCTGGGAAGAATTCCGCCGTTTTGCTGACAATGAGAAATCCATTTTTTTCATCGACGAAACAACTTCAAATGTTTCGAGGAACGTTTATTTTTTCTCACGAATAGTATTGTCTCCCTCACAACACTTTTCACAATTCCGTTGCGGTGGTGGGGGTCATCAATATGATCCAACATCTCAGGTGTATTGTAATGCTTCATGCATGGAAGATATGATAATATTTCACTGTCGTTTCGATGATGTTCCGGCAAACGATCCCACAGCATACCAATGTGTCGACTCCAATATTTTATGAGCAAGGTCTTTGGAACGTGTTCGAGCTCATTCTTCGTCAAGACCCACGGGTTCTTGGCTGGGTGCACTGCATACATACTCGCACATGCAAATATTTCGACGTTATCTTTCGGAATTAATACAAGACCGAATGCAATGTAATTTTATAAGGGCCTCCATTACTATAACTGCATAAAAAGTTTATCGGTAAAGTCCCATTTGACATCTAGCAGTAAAATTGCATTAAGTTGCCGAGAGTGTATCATAGACGCTGGCTTTCACATGCATATCCACATGTTTGAGAGAAATTTTCCTCCATTGTCTGGAAACGATTCACCTGTATCAATAACACCACCTTAGAAAGTTGTCGCATCATCTACAACGTCCCCTGGCTGCCGGTGCCCCATTGGCCCGTACCTACAACTGTTATCCTCTCGTGCTTTTGGGCATTGACCCATGGTTTTGGGCATCCTCTTCCCTCGCGTGACGTCACTCGCCAACCTCTCCGCACCCCTCTCCGCAAGCCGCAAATCCCCCTCCCCCAATTCCCCAAACGGGCCCTAGACCTTCGCGCGACAGGCAGACACCTCCCTCCCCTTGCTATAGGCTCCTCACCCCCTCCCCCTCGCCGCATACTCCGCGCCACATACTTCCCCCACCACATGATCGAACCCCTCCCCTTACCCCGTCCCGGAATCCCCCGTCCCGGAATCCCCCGTCCCCGCATCCCCCTCGCCCACACTTTATCCAGAACCCCCCTAGTTCTACTACTCTGGACAGGCGAGAGTTAAAGCGAGAGTAAGTTCGAAATTTTTTGAATATAAAATGAAGAAAAGAAAATAGATTTAAAAAAGTCGATTAACCAGGGATCGAACCCGGACCGCAAGTATCGTCAATCCGTCACGCTGCCAACTCAGCTACGACGCTTATTGAGGATAGAAAAACATTTATGATACACCCGTATTCATAATGTTTACTGTTGAAAAAAACGCCGTAGCGACCGCGGCAAAGGCTCAAGATTTCTTTTTGAACCTTCCATGGTCGATTCGGCGTTTTATTTTTCCACGCGGATCGTCGTTGATTTTTTTAACCCGCATTCTCGGCATGAACGGCCAACCGAGAGAAAACAATATTCTCGATAGATGTTTTTCTCTTTGAAATTCATTTAATGCATATTCCAATCCGCAGTACGGCCACACATATGTCGAGCTCGATCGGACGGAAAACCTCGCTCCAGTGCAGCCAGATCGCGCGTAAAAGTTGCCCCCTCTCTAGTCTCTTACGCGCCCGTCATACAATCATAGTCGCGCGTGTCCGAAAGCGAGCGACGCTCTGACACACCTTCGGAAAGAGCCGAGCACGGTCGAAGTGTCACGACCGCACCTTCGGCTGCTACACCAATGCATGGACGCTGAGCACGTTCATGCGCGGCCAAGCCGAAACGAAGGCTTCGAGGGAAAAAGCAACTCGAGCACAGACTTTTACATGATTTCAATGCTTATTTAGCAATTGATTCTCTGCGTTATTAATGTATATAAAAAAATGTATCGCGCACTCTGATCGCTTATTTTTTTAGTTTATACGTTAATTCAAATATAATAATAAATCTAAATTACAACTTATTGATCTTATATAAATTGTTTACGCTTTTCTCACATACGTCCTTATGCCAAATAAATTATAATTCATAAAAGTAAGCGGAAATATATTTATATTCGTATTATTATAATAATTCTCATACTTTCATCAAGCGATAAAGCATTATGCCCAAAAAGAAGCCATCCGGCCGCGAATTGTAAGTACCAGAAAGTGCACATATTCTACAAGCGATGAGATGGTTCCGTTGGTAGCGTTCCTGGCTTCGGTCCGCAGGGGCCCGTAGTGCAAATTTTTCTCCAAATTTTTCATAATTTCTCATATTTTAGTCATATCTGAGATTTTCCGAGAAAAACCGATTTAAAACAGATTCAAGTACTGGTCTATTTCCCAAAAACACATATTTTTTACTTAAAATTCATGATTTCTCATTTTTTTCCCGGAAATTTTTTTTTTTCCTATGACCTGAGTGAACGGCGGCGGAGATATTCGGAGAAAAGTCAAAGATGAACAGAAATGAGATTTTCGTTAAAAAACTTTTTATTATTATTATTTTTTCCGGCAATTTCGCTTTTCCTATTACCTGAGTGAACGGCTGCGGAGATATACAGAGAAAATTTACAGCTGAAAAAAATGAGATTTTCGTAAAAAAAACTTGATAATATTTTTTTTCCGGAACTTTTTCTTTTTCCTATTGAGTGAACGGCTGCGGAGATATTCGGAGAAAAGTTGTAGATGAAAAAAAATAAGATTTTCGTAAAAAAAACTTATTACATTTTTTTATCCCTCATAATTCTGAGAAATAATGAATTTCCGAAATTTTTGCAAACATTATTTTCCTTAAGGGGTAACACCATTGTAACGGCCTGCCACGAAGCGATTTAGACAAATAATACTTGGGGTAATTATTAAGCATATATTGAAGTATATTGCAAACATTTTTTTGGGAAAATATTACAAAATGGCGACACTGCAGCAAATTCTTCCGAGGCATGTTAAACATAAGGTGCTCTACGGTACGCAGTATAACTTGTGCCAATTTTATTCTGGACAAAATAATTTTTTTCAAATTAAATCTAGATGAGTGTAGCTAGTGAACCACGTAGGGGATTTTAGAAATATTGATTTTTCAGTAATTGCCGAGTTTTTGAATAAAAATGTTCAACTTTTTTTAAGACAGTTATTTTTAAATAAATATTGTTTAAATTAACTTATCGAAAATCCCCTCGGGGGTTCAGTAGCTACACTCATGTAGACTTAATAACACAAAATTCTTCTTTTTAGATTAAAATTGGCACAGTTATACTGCGTGCCGCAGAGGTTCGACATGCTTCGGAAGAATTGCTGCAGTGTCGCCATTTTGTAATATTTTTGGATAAAAAATTATAGCTATATACTTCAATATATGCTTAATAAATACCGCACGTATTATTTGTTTATCACATTTTCTTTCGCCAAAAAAAATATTAAAAAATACGCTTCCTATAAGGCCGTTACAGTGGCATTACCCCTTAAAGTCTTCATATAATTTCCAAGATTTTCCAGTGATCGTGATTAAAATGATGAAATATTCGGAAAAATTCAAAAAAAAATCGGAGAAACTCCGATGTTTGCGTAAAAATAATTGTCCGCCAAACTCTGAATTCTTCTCATTTGTTCCAATTCATAGAAAAAATCGGAAAAATTTTCCGGAAAAGATCGGAGTTTTTCGGAAAAAAAATTGCACTAGGGGCGCGGGATCGTACCCCGCGCTCAGTGCTTTTTTCAAAATTATTATTACTATTAATTCTTATTTGATTGGTTATTTTTATTAGTAATCATTATTATTTTAATTAGTTATCTTTTAGTGTCGAAAAATTTATCGCGCACTCTGACCGCTTATTTTATCAGTTTGTACGTTAATTTAAATACAATAATAAATCTAAATTACAACTTATTTATCTTCTAAAAAATTGTTTGCGGTTTACTCACACCCGTTCCTATGCCAAATAAATTGTAATTCATAAAAGTAAGCGGAAATATATTTATATTCATATTATTATATTCATTCTCATTTACTTTCATCAAGCGATAAAGCATTATGATAAAGCATTATGCTCGATTGTGATCCTTGCCTCTGCCCATATTAGTGGAAAACTGAAGAGTGATTTTTCACAAGTAGTTCACGAATTATTGCAATAAACAACACGCCATTTATTGCTGTACTCATCATTATCATCATGAACGTCTAGTAGTCGAAGAATACAACATTTTTTCCTTTCGAACTTTATTTTTATTTCGGCCCGTTCACGAGCTACAGAAAGAACGAAGTTTTTAAGGGTGCGTTGACCCCTTAAGAGTGTCCTGCCCCCAAAACGAGAAAATGTGTATCGACTATTTTGACTGATTGTACTTTTTTTTAAAATTGTATCTGCTACGGCGAACGCTTCGCTAATTGTAGCTTCCATGTACGGGGATTTCCCCTTTTTACATTTCCCATCCCTAATCGATCCCCACCTTGCGGCCGCAGCCGACTTCCCCCTCTGTATCGCATTCACCATGACATTTTCTGTCATGGGTATAGGGAAACTGCGGAAAACCTTTACCAATACAGCCGGTCACGAGTTCGCTTCCCAGCCTCGGAGCTAGTCGCGTTTCGTCGAGAAATAGCTCACAGGCTACAGCCATACACACCCGACACACACTTGCCGGTCCGTGTGTGCGACATCTGTGTAGAACTGGAGCTACGTCACGCCTGTTTTTATTTCTCTCCGAAACTACGAGACGGTGATTCGAACCCGCGACCTTCCGATGTGTTGATTTCAGAGGCAAGCACGCTAACCACTAGACCAACACATCAGTTAGTCTGATTGTACTTTCTTTGTAACCCATCTTTATTTCTACAAATTTTCGTCCATGCCGCACGGTGAGAACTTTGAACGTTTGCCTTTCGAGAGTGGGACCGTTGGGGGGAGAGGCTGGAATGTTACAAATATGCAATTGCGTCATAACACGAACATATATTGACGTGAATTTAGACCGAAATGCCAAAAGGCTAGCTGATAATATGATGCTCTCGGCAAAAAAATCGACGGGTAGTTTCAACCCCTTAATTGTGATATCGAAAAAAGAAAAAATCCCTATCCGCACTTTTCCATTCTCTACATGTATGCAAATTTACATCTCAATCGATTAAAAAATCTCGGAGATACGGTTGAAAAAATTGCATTTTTGTAATAAACAATATGAAATTTGTTGCTATCTGGATCGTTCTCATCTCCAATGTATAGTACACCAAAAAATAAACATTGTTGCAATTTGAAGTTTTTTTCATATCTCGTACCGTTAAAACGTTATCGGCGAAAAACGAAAAACACCCCAGTTTTCGAGGGTGCTTTTCATCCCTTAAAAATCGGGTTCCGTCGATATAAAAAAATACGTGTCGCCTATTTTTACCCATTCTACAAGCATGCCAAATTTCATCGAAATCGGAGACATCGACCTCGCAACGTTTCCTTGTTAATACAACGCTTCTATCCAAATAAGTGCACATTTTTTTCCTGCAGAGATAGCGACTCTCGCTTGCGCTTATTCTTCTCGTATGTAATGACCATTGAAAATGCGACTTTGGAAATGAGGATCGGATGATATTGTGATTTTTGGCGAATTCTCAAAGTCAGCCCTTGGCTTTCCATTTCTTTTCCAAGGCATTTGCATGGGCCAAAAAAATAGAAAAATGTGTTTTTTTCTGGGTTCCGGTTCTTTTATGAGCCACTCATATAGCAAGTTGTTTGCAAACGCTAATCACTTTCAGTTTTCATCGAAATCTCAAAAATTGGGTGTGGACAGTGTCAAGCTTCAATTTCCGGAAGCCGACGTCCAAACATTTTTGGCCAAGTCACACCAATACTTTCAGGACTTCAAACAGCAACGTCTCAAGGACATACATCAGGCAAGAAAGAGTCGGAATAATATTAGTGCCCAGTGTAACAACCATTATACGGCAGGTGAGGGACACCAAATTGTACAATCAGGCTCTCGCCAACAAGAGGCATGAAAAGCTAATACTTTTTCTCTTGAAACAGGTATCGCGACAGAAACCCCAAGTACTGCGGTCAAGAAAGATGCCATGTATTCCATTCAGAGTCCAGAGAAATTAGAACGCTCGAGGCTCAATATCAAACCACCGTCTCGAATAAATTTAGGCGTGAAAGGGAAAAAGTGCGTGTACACTGCTACACGGCCGAGATATTGAATGTTTGATTAATTAATGTTGAGCGGGCGTAGCTTGTGCGTACTTCGGAGGGGCTGACCATCCCCGATACGTCTCGTGTGTACACGAAGGACGAGGTGTACAAATTATGAACTCGAGTTCCATTCAGCCGCAGTTTAAACTAATCAATTTTCAAGATAAGCATTGTGGCACTTTCGAAAATATTTATTTGAGAGAAAAGAATGTATCCTTGGAGTAAATGATAATTATATAATTTTTTTTAATCGGCCAGTAAATATTGCGTAGATATTTATTGTTAGTCTGGCTTTTAAACCATTCTTATCAGCAAGCAAATATTGTTCGATCTTCCTTGTATTCTTCTTCACTCGAGAGATACATCGACGATTTTTCGTAACTCGCCACATTTTTTTTTTTTTAATCAATTGAAGATGAAGAAACGATCAACACCGAATGTTCGTTACTGCCTTTATCGCAATTAAGCCAAACACATTTATTCGAAGACTCCAACTCACCTTGACAATCCTTGCGATATATTTTTTTCTTCAATAATCAGTGTTCGCGATCTCACAGCGTGTAATTAATTTGATTCGTGCTGCTAGAATAAAAATATTAATGCATGAAAAAAAAAACAGGCAACACGAACGAGAATAATGAGGCTCAGCGCAAGAAGTTCGAGCCTCGCTCGCGAAATCGGCGAAACACTTTTTACAATGTTTAATTTCTGAATTTTGATACCCTTCATGTACGCACGCAGATATTGTAGATTAATTCATAAAAAAAAAGAATTCATTATCAAAATTCAGTTGATATACGCGGTTGAGAATTTCTTGTACCCAGCAAAAGTCAGATGGCTATAAAAAGTTCAACGAACCGCCAACGAGCCTCCAGCCTGTCCTGCGCTATATCAATGTATGGGCTGTTCCACACCAACGCGAAATATTTTGAAAAATATGTAATTTCATGAATTACAAGTCGTGTTCATTTTTGTGAAAAACAAATCAACGAACTACAAATGATTAATTATACAACTAACCATCGTAAATGTACAATCTAATCGGGAAGATGTACATATTTTTTTATCCCACAACATCTCTGCCACCTTCGTATCTGTTTTTTAAGCATTGTGAACATTTGATGGGCGTGTAAGAAACAAATAAAATATCGGTGGTCCCGAAATTAATGTTTATTATTCATTCATCGTCAGTATTTTTGTTTTGCGAAAGTTTTCGTCTATAATTAGCAGTGCATAATTTCCGTTCAGTTTTTTTTAAATTACTTACATTTAGGAGCAAAAATAAAACTGATTTTTTCATTTCGTCACTTAATTTATGAGCAATATTTATTGTGAAAAAAAACTTTCCCGACGAGGATGCGATCTCGCGCTCTGGCGCACGTTACTCCAGCGTGCTAACCATTGAGCTATCACTTGCATCACTAGAATAAGTAGTTTTTTAATATTTAAGCAGTTCCCCCAGGATGGAGTTTAGATTCGGTTTGGATTGTTGGTTGGTTTGAGGTTTAATGTAAATTGTATATTGCTTTATTTTTGTTTGTAGTGACTTAAAAAAAATTTCTTTTTGAAATCGAATAAGCGATTAGGATTCGGTTGGGTTGCATTAGGGGTTAGGTTGCGTTATGGTTATTTAATCTTTCATGTCACCGAATAAAAATAAAACATTTGCAGTATCGATCGGCTCCGAGTCGACAAATGACTGATTTATTGACATTTCATAACTATGAACAAAAGCATATCAATATAACTTATCAATTTTATAGAAAAAATGGACGACAAACTATTTCAAATCACCGCGCAGGAAGACTAGAGGTAAGGAGTACGAACGCCTGTGGCGAGCCCGATCCAAAAGCGTCCGTCAAACTGCGGATTTTAGTAGTTAGTGTTTTCACGGCGTGCGTCGCTAGTGTTCAACCGCACCGAAGTGAACTAAGCGACAAGAATACAACTGACGTCATGTGTCATCGATGATTCCCGCTCGTCGTCCGTGTTGGCATAAAGCATGTTGTGGCTAACCAATTTTGCGAATTGTGTTAGATGTAAAAAAAAATAATTGTGTCTCGGTATAAAATATATTTGGTGATCTGTGGCGAAAACAATCAATCATAGGTAAGAAAAATAGTACTTACATTCGCAAAAAGAATGGTTTCGTTTTATCGTACCATTATCGTACCGAGTGAAATAAAAATTATCACAAACGCGAGATATGGAGCAAGGGTCCCGTCGATGAGACAAAACGTGCAATGTATGGATTTTTTATATATTGCACGTTTTGTCTCATGTCTCGAAAATAAACAAAATGTTTATTTTCGAGGCGTGAAAATGGGTATGTGTGTACGTGCGTACGTGGGATGCCAAGCACATAACGAAGAGCTCACGAAGAGAGTGATAAACTATTATCTCGTCATGCGAGGACATTTTCTAGCGCGATCGGTCAACGAAAATAATCACGCAAGGAAAATCAAAACGAAAGACAATAGGAAAAAAATCAAAACTGTAAGTTCGATTTATCTGTACAGCATGTCATAATGTGCAAATATGACGTGTGATAATTTGTAAATCTTTTGTTTGAATTCAAAATTCTTATGAATTGTCTTGTGTCTATGTTTTTACTGCTTCCGCAACGAAAAAAAGAACATTGACTTAATATCTGTATTTCGTTATTATTCTTTATCTGTACAGCGTATTATAATGTGTAAATATAATATGTGAGAATTTGAAAAATTGTTATGAATTTTCTCGTGTCTATAAATAAATTTTGTTTGTTACGGTTTCTGCAAGGAAAAAAAACTGGCTTAATTTCTGTATTTCGTTATTATTCTTAATCTGTACAGCGTGTCATAATCTGTAAATTTTTTGTCTGGATGACAATTTATTATGACTTTCCTTGTGTCTATAAATAAATTTTGTTTGTTACTGCTCCCGCAACAAAAAAAACATTGACTTAATTTATGTATTTCGGTATTTCCCAAAACTATGTATCTATGAGAATTCTGTCTATCTATATAGAAATTGCCTTCATCAACTGGTTGTACAATTTATTTGATAAAATGATCGCTCCATATGAAGTAGCAAAGGGTGCTCTTCGCATATCGTACGGCACTGCCTTTACAATTCATTTGATCAAATTATCGCTCCATATGAGGGAGCGTATCGTACGGCACTTGTTTGTTGCTGATTTTACTTCGGTGCCGTAGGAGAGCAGCGCCGCCTTTCTCGTCCTCGCTTTTGCGGACGTTTCGACAACACGGCGTTCGTACTCCTTACCTCTAGTCTTCCTGTCACCGCGTTTCCCCGCGTTTCCCGGCGCACAGTAGGAGAAAAGCCCAAAAACCTGGCCAAAACCCCAAAAAATAAATTTTCGAAATAGGGTCAGTTGAGTAGTCATTCAGGTAGAGGACTAGTAACTGCATTCTATTGTGGAAGGGAAAGCCCTTTAAGTGTATACCTGCGCCGCAGCGTCAGTTGGCAGTGAGTGTTCGTGAAGAGTGTACGTGTCACGCGCTGAACAGACGAAAATAACGCTGACTTCAAAAACCCATAACTTTAAAGTGACGGGTTTAATTTCAATTCTGCAACATGGATACGACTTCTGGAGGTATGTAGAACATGTTTTTACATCGGTTGAATCGAAAGTTTATGTATAAATGATTGAAATGTAGCCTTCGGCATAAATAAAAATGTATAGCCTTCGGCATAAATAAAATTGAATAATTTTGAAAACTTATATTTTCAACGGTCCGAAAAGTTATATATTTTGTCACATTTTGCAAAGCTCCTAGTCTCGGCCTTTAGTTTAATGTATAAGCTTTCGAAATTTACAAGAGTTACCTGCGGAAAACGTGCGTCTTGTCCGTTATGATTTTTTTCGCATCGTGCGGTAGCCGAGCGTGCACGCGGCACTATTGAGCAGCCGCTGCGCCTTTACCTGAGAATGGGTGAAGTAGCATCATAACGGACAAGACGGCTGTTATACGCTTGAAATAAATTATTTTAATATATATGTATGTGTATATATATATATATAAATTTTCTGTGATTTAATTATGATATATACGTATGCATATATATATATATACATATTAAAATCAACCACATAAAAATTTCTTAAATATGAATGAAATGTTATAACATTCGAATAAAATATTTGAATATATATATATTATATAGTAAGCAAAGCTTTCTTTTAACCAAATCCATGTCAATATTTTCTGTCTAATTTTCTTAAAATTATTTCAATTATTGCGGTTATTTATTTGGTAAAATAATGTACATTGTTCAAGTTTTTGTATTAATTGAAAATTTTATCTTTTCCTTTAACACCAATTTTCTACAATTTTATGTCTTTATTACAGGATCCGGTTACAAAGAATTGGTGCTGACAAGGAAAGAAGTATTTCTGATAATCAGCGAGCATTTATCCGATAAATTCGCTTCCTTGATCGAATTTATGGTAGAAAAAATTTCCAAGGACACCGGACGTACAGTTGTAGTGCCTGAGGACTCGAAACAGACTTTTTCGATACTCTTCAATCAAATGAGAACGAGGTGGCAACAAGCTCACAGAAAATCCTGTGTATTTTTCAAGAATAACGGTGAATGGCTTAGCAAGCAGGTATGTTTTGCCGCACCTACAGACACTGTAGTAACAAGCCCGGGTAATACGGGCGGCCGCCCGTCCCTTGAGTTTACAATGTCCAGTGAAAGATCTAAATGAAGGAAGACCCAAGATATTCGTACATCGTTCAACTCGGTCGAGTTAGCATACGCTACTCAGATGAGCCTTCGCTCTTCAGGACAATCCGACGCCGCAAAAGTTATTAAGGACGTAACAATGACGAGTCCTTTAAGAGCTTCCAAGTATCGTAAAGCTTACTCAGCAACGGATGAAATTACTTTATCCGAAGAGGCTGCACTTTCCGCTATGATTGAATATAAATTCTCCAAGAGTACTTACCAGGGAATGAGAAGATTAGGGAAGGAAAATAACTGTAAGCTATATCCGTCTTACGAAAAAGTGATGAAAGCAAAAAAGCGTTGTTATCCACCACGTGATGCAATCAGGATTACAGAGAGTAGTGCAGAAGTCCAACTACAGGCACTATTAGATCATACAGTTGAACGTATTTTACTCGTCCAAAATGTACTCATTCAAAGATTGACTCCAGATAATGTTCGTAAAATGGACTTGATTTGCAAGTGGGGTTGCGATGGAAGTTCTGGGCAAAGTGAATATAAGCAGACGTTCAGTGATGACAGCAAATCTGATGCGCATGTATTCTTTACTTCAGTCGTGCCATTACAACTCGTGTGTTATGATCAACAATCGAAGGAAGAAATAGTTGTTTGGAAGAACCCCAGACCCTCGTCTCCACGATTTTGTAGACCGCTTAGACTACTGTTTCTACGCGAAGACACAGAGTCAACACTTAATGAAGTCCAAATTGTTGAAGAACAAATAAAGTCACTTCGTCCATTCGAAAGTGTAATAGATGGAAAAGAAATCTCCGTAATGTACAAGTTGTTGTTCACCATGATAGATGGTAAAGTTTGCAACGCTGTATCATTGACGAAATCTGCTCAACGGTGCTATTTGTGTGGAGCAACCAACAAAGATTTTAATGCCATCGACACTGTATTGCAAAGGGAAATCAATGAAACAAATTTGAAGTTCGGATTGTCGACGCTGCATGCGTGGATACGGTGCTTCGAGTATTGCTTACACGTGTCTTACAAACTCGGCATTAAAAAATGGCAAGCTCGAAGTGCCGAAGAAAAAAAAATTACCCAGGAACGCAAGAGGGCCATTCAAGAAGGATTAACGAAGCAATTGGGTCTAAATATCGATCGCCCAAAGCCTGGATACGGCAGCAGCAATGATGGCAACACAGCTCGGCGATTCTTTGAAAATTCGACGGTTTCCGCTGCGATAACGGGGGTCAACGAAGAAGTTATTAAACGCTTGTACGTAATCCTACAAGTTATATCGTGTGGCCACGAGATAAACTGTGAAAGATTTGAACAGTATGCTATTGAAACGGCAAGAAAGACCGTTGCATTATACCCTTGGTACTCCATGCCTACTTCGGTGCACAAACTATTAATTCATGGTCCAGTGATAATAACTCATGCTCTATTACCAATCGGCCAATTATCCGAAGATGCTCAGGAAGCTCGAAACAAAGACATCAAACGATATCGAGAAGATTTTGCGCGAAAAAGTTCCAGGGTTAAAACTATGGAAGATGTTTTTCATCGGCTCTTAGTTACTTCTGATCCGTACATTTCAAGTGTCAGAAGACTACCACAGAAGAAGCTGAAGAGTTTGTCGCCGGAATCTGTAGCGATGTTGATCGCTCCTAAAGTGACTGCTGCAGCAGACGAATTTTGCGCCGAGATTGAAGCCGTGCCGGGAGTTGTAATAGATACAAACTCGGATAATGATTCTGACTCCGACTCCGACTCCGATTACGATTTTGATTAAGAATAAAATTTTCTATTTTTGAAACGTTCCGTATGTATTTTGGAAATAAAAATAATAATTGCGTAGAATACACTGTTCACGTTTATTTTATTATGATGATTTTTTTAAATATATTAATTTATCTATTTAGCAGGATACTCGGCCATTTTGTTTATAACAATTTGCTGTAAGCTCTTTGTTGCAAGTTATAAACAATAGATATCGGATTGGTAATCAGCGACCTTGAAAACCCGTATATACCAATTTTTGTCAACATCTGGTAACTTTTTAACGTTCATGTCGGCCATATTGGATCGGCCATTTTTTTTACGATAATTTGGCTTGCGGATTCGTAATCAGCGAACTTGAAAACCCGTAAATACCAATTTTTGTCGACATCTGGCAACTTTTGTCACATCCGAAAGGGATGAGAGCATAAAACTTTCGTTTCCCTCTTTCTTGCCTACGCCAAGCGCAATAGCACGGGATGAGGGTAAAAGGAGAATGTGTGGAACGGGTGTTCTAGGTCTCGAGTGCCTAGATGGTCAAGAGTTATATGAGTGATTGCGACAGATGTAGCTACCGTTTACAAATTTTCGTTTATTACCAAGTGCCGTCCACTTGGCCGGTCGGAAACATGGGAAGAGTACAGTTCGGCGGATTAAGAAAATGATACAAAAAAATGGTGCAGTTAGCTTACGTTCGCTGGATGACGGTCCTTCGGACTTCGGTGAAAGGGCCTTCGCTCTCGGCCTGTTACGCTCGCTTGTACAAAGTCGGTCGGTGGGCCGCACACACGCTGTGTTTACAATGGTGCCGCAGATGGGTCAGAGGGTCACTTCGTGAGTGTGAAGAGCGCGGAGAAGGTTCACAATACTTTTCGAAGTATATAGATATGCAAATGGATGATCGAAAAACAGAGTTGGATTGTAAAACGCGGAATAGAGTTACGAATCGCGATACAGGGTTGGAGTCGATAGAAGAGATCTTTCTGGTTCGGATGATGATGCTGAACTGATTTTTCTTTTAATCCTCTGGACCTTCCTGCTCCAGATTTCCCTTCTTGGGTGGAGTAGGAGAAAAAAAGGGGGTTTTCGTTTTTGACTATTCTAACCAATCGGAGCGGTCGACGTGGGAGACAGTTCTTTGTATCTGGGAGTCTAAGCGCATGAAATTAATTACAAGGCGACCAATCGGAATGAAGCTATTCCGAGCGAGTTTTCGTGGAAAAAGCGCATGAGATCGTGTTTGTTTATCTAAGGTCTAGGGCCCGGCGCCGAGTCGCCCCGCGATAGTGCAGCTGCTATGCGCCTCATAGCCCTTCCATGTGCATTTTGTTTTTCGTCGCGGCCCGGTTTTATGACCGAGTCGAGTGGACTTTTCCGGCGGTCTTGGTCTATCCTTGATTCCCACACGGATTTAAGAATTGGAGCTCAGATATGCCTTCGCCGGCGGGTGAACTCTGGGTCATCTGGCTTGCAGTATGATAATTTTTGTTTTACGACTTTTCCGAGAAAGCATGCCTAAAAGTATGTTCTCGTTGGATTCGAGTGGGTAAGAAGGGTCGTACGAAAGTACGCCCGACGCTCGCTTATTATCGATAGGTTACATTGCAGTTGTGGTATGTCTAAGCTTAAGAAGATACAAGAATGTGTCGAAAAATGTGAATGCCATATTCGTTTAATGGTTATTCTCGATTTCCATGGGAAATCGCTCAGGCCAGCGTTCTCGGGGGATTTCAACAAAGTAAGAGAAAGAAAACGCAATATTTTTATGCGCTTTGCTCGCGACGTTACACCTCCCCCCTTTAGGATTGAGCGTCTCGCTCGATCAGTCATTGAGGGTGGTGATAAAAATATAGTGGCACGATAGTATGCATTGGCATTGTCATTGATCGACTTACAATTTGACTTAAATATATTCGAAGGTTGGTATCTATTATGACGGTGTAACTTATAGTTATCTTGCGCTTAGGAGGTACGCATGAATTTCATTATCGACTTATAAGAAAGCGTATGTGTTTCTTTTAAAAAGATTTTTGTATGAGATTTTTGGTTTCCTTTTTTTTAAATTATGTATATATGTTTTTTTCCCCTTTTTTTTACATCACTGTAAGATGTATATTTACGCGTTTTTTTCTTTCTTTTTCTTTACGAATAGATACTTATTAACTCATTCCAATTTATCTTACTTGACAAGGTTAAAAGAACAATAGTAATGAGGATAGAGAGAAACGTTATTAGGCATGGCTAAAATGATCGTTTTGATACTCGAATGTCTTCTCGTGCGAACTCAAAGGAAAGGGACGTGTTTTAGGACGTTGATCGTACCTTGAACGATCGGAGATGTTAATGTAGAGATCATGTGTTGCAGCGTTGGTCTTGACTTGATCCGTTGGTTCGACAGAAGGAGATGTGACGAGTTTAGAGTTCTTGACCAGTTCCACGGTTGACGTTTTCTTCTTAGGTCACTTAGCCAGGTGCATCAGGAGGTGCGTAACCGAGTCCCATACTGCACCGATGAGGTAGACCGACCAGCCGTAGACAGTGTATAGGCTGTACGTATAGATCACCGTATCTGTGAGAAGCGTACTCGATCGAACGATGGGTAACATTCGGGTGACACCAGCGTTTGCTGTACCGAATTCAAAAAATTTTCCCCAGGTGCGATTCCAGATTGAGTCCGCTTGGTTGACAGTGTTTTGACCACTGATGCCCCGTGCCATGTTGTTTATGGCAGTGGGCTGCTCTACAGGAAACATGGTGTGTTTTCGTACGTTGTCGATGTTTTCTGCGGAATAGATCCCATATGGTAGTTCTGGGTTGGTGTATCGCCAAGTAGACTTCGTCGACGGCTTCATGTTTGCAGGTAGTATGGCTTTGACAGGAGCAGGTATGAATTTGTACCCGATGTCTCCGTAAAGGTAATATCGAGGAAGGAATTACAGGTTGTTTGAGTTCTTGTTTTGGTAATATATGAGTTCGAGGAGTAAGGCCATATTTTTCGTTCCCACGAGTGACAGGTTGATCGTAATATTCATTTAACATTCCTTTAGTATTCTTTTAAACTCTTTAAGCCTTCTTTTAACATACTTTTGACATTCTTTTAGCATTATTTTAACCTTCTTTTAACATTCTTTTAACATTCTTTTAACCTGATCAGGTTTACTTCTATTGGTATACATTTAATAACATGTAATACTTCGCTACCTAGTACCGCCATATGGCTTGGAGCTTTCATTAAACTATATGTAAATTCGTCTAGTGCTTGTATCGCAGGAGATAAACTATTTTGAAGAATTTAACATTCTCAGTTACATTATTGAATAAGAATATCGTAGTATAGCGTTCAAATTTCTTTCAGGATGTGTCGCTCATCGGATATAACTGTAGTGTTAACATTGGGCGGATATCTTTTAAATTAGTGTTAGATAATTCTTAATAGACAGCGTTGATGTTTTTGGAAATTTGAATTCGTTTTTGGAATTTCGAATTTGTTTTTGGGATCTCATAAAAGTTATACCCCTTGATGTTTCTGAATAGTTCGATAACAGCCATCTGAAAAAACAGTGTAATTGTTGTGGTTATTTATTTAATTATGATTAAAATCGGATTCGTCGACTCTTGGTAGTTTGTTCTTCTTTTTGTTTTTGGTTTCAGTGTTAATGTGTGAGTATCGCAATCTGTTTTCATGCACTATTCGTGTTTTGTTATTATATTGGATTTTTACGTTACCCTTGCCGAGTTTTTCTAAAACCTTATGTGGTCCAGTATAATGGTCTCCGAGTTTACCAGATCTCGGTCCCTTTTGGAGGTAGACGTAGTCTCCTACCTTAAAACTTTTAGGATTCGCATTTTTATCATAATATTTTTTTGACCGATGTTTGGATGAGATTAAATTTTCGTAAGCAAGGTTTCTGATTCCGTTTATTCGTGTTATCAATTCGATTAAGTATCCACGATAAGTGGGTAGTTGGTCTGATTCGCGAAGAGGTTCACTCGACGGGACTCTTGCTAGTTTTCCAAAGACTACCTCATAAGGAGTATGTCTTGTGCTTTCGTGAACACTGGTGTTGTATGAAAGCATAGCTAGTTCCAACCATTGATCCCATTCGTTATCCTTATCGGTATACTGTTTCAAGAATTCGGCTAGCACGTGGTGAGATCTTTCAAGGGATCCATTGGACTGGGGGTGAAACGCTGTAGTTCGGTATCGCTTTATGCGGAAGCGTTTCGCGATTCTTTTCATTAGACCGCTTAGGAAGTTACTCCCCTGATCTGTCAATAATGCCTTGGGTGCGCCGAAAACACATATGAATCTTTTTATGAATGCATCAGCGACTGTTGTCGCAAGTGCATTTGATAGCGGGATAGCAACACAATACTTTGATAAATGGTCTTGAATTGTGAGAATGCACTCATTTTGATTGGAAGTACGTTGCATTGGACCTACTATATCCATCGATATTTTTTCGAAAACTGTACCTGGAGTGTCGGTAATTATCATCGGCTGCTTGGTTTTGACTCTGACTAATTTTTTTAGTTGACACTCTAAGCATTGTTGGATTCTTCTTTGGATGTCTGATTTCAAGTCTTCCCAGAAATATTCGCGTTTAATTCTATTGTACGTTTTTGAGACACCTTTGTGTCCTCCTATCGGGGACTTGTGCATCTCGTAAAAAATGGAATCGCGTTTTTCGATCGGCACGTACTGTAATGTTCCCAAACAAATCAATATTTTTATTGGACTGGCTTTGAACGTTTCTTTAATTATGTTGAGGACGTCGGCCCATATTAGGTGCTCGACGTGATTACTGTGGCAAATACTCAGCGATTGGAGTTTGAGATCTTCGCAAAGGTCCTTTAATTCTCTTATGCTTTCCTTAACATTTTCTGATACGAAGGATAATGATCCAGAATATTCGTCTTTGATGACTAGGGCAACATGATATTTTTTTCCGACCTTTTTACTGTAGGCTTGGCCTACTGATAAATCTTTCCAGAGCGGAAGCTTGTTTGATTCTGATAATTTTTGTGCTCCAGTGTCACATGGTTTTCCTTGTGAGTCGATAAAATAGACTAAATTGTCATTACGGAAATGGAATAATTCTTTCGTATCAATGCAATTGGCGAATTTAAATTTGGACATTGTTGGTTCCTCTGCAGGAGGATCCTCGTCTTCGGAAGTTAATGGATCATGAGAACTGGTATCTGAATCTGTCGAATCATCGGAGTTAGGATCGGCGGATTTTTTGGAATAAGGGATAGGACGTGCTTTGTGCTGGCTAGGGCCCTCAGCTGTTTTGGGGTGAACGGCCTCTCTGGGTCGTCGGGCACGCGTAGGCTCGAATATCTCGGCCTCTGTTTCCTCGTCGCTACTCTCCTCGTAGTTTATGGGTTTACAAGTGCGGCGCGCAAGGTGTCGGGGTTCGGAGTGCACGTCTACCCGTTTGGTGGTAGGTGCATCGACCCTGGTCATAGCGTTGTCGCCAGATGTTTCGTTTTCTCGTTGTGACGGTTCTCCTAATTTCGGGGATGCATCGTTTTTTGCTCGTGAGCGAGTGACAACGTTTATATTTTCTTCACAGGGAATGGGATGGACTTCAGCTTGAGTTGTAAAAGTTGTGGGATTTTCGTTTTCCTCATCGCTATCACTAGTCTCTTCTAATTGGCGCGCTAAATCTTGTAACGTGATTTTTGAATTTTCGATTTGTTCCTGTTGACAATTGGGTATGGTTTTGACATCTTCCAATTTTTCTATCGGGTTTCGGGATAAGGCGTCAGCGTTTGAGTTAAGTGGGCCGGGTTTGTAGACGACTTCGTAGTCGTATTCGGAAAGTTTGAGTCGCCATTTGAGTACACGCGCGTTAGCGTCTTTAGCGGTTCTGAACCAAACCAAGGGCTTATGATCCGTAACGAGCGTGAACCTTCTACCATAGATATAAGGACGGAAGGCCTTCACGCCGTGAACGATCGCCATGGCTTCCTTCTCGTACGTATCGTACCGAAGGGCTGCGCCGCGTAATACGCACGATGTGTACGCTATGGGTTTGTCTTTTCCTATTTCTCCCTGTGACAGGACTGCGCCCAGGGCGTACCCGGAAGCGTCTGTCGTAATAATAAATGGTTTATCGAAATCGGGGTACTGGAGGATAGGGGCTTCGCATAATTTATTTTTAAGAATTTCGAATGCTGTTTGCGTTTCGTTCGTCCATTCAAAGTCGGTTTTGTCTTCTAAGAGATGGGTTAGAGGTTTTGCAATTTTTGAGAAGTCTTTAATGAACCTGCGATAATATCCTGTTAAGCCCAAGAATTGGCGAACATTTTTAACGTTTTTTGGGATAGGAAATTCCTTTACTGCTGACAATTTGTTTGGGTCTGGTTTTAATCCATCTTTTCCAATTATGTGGCCGAGGTAATTTACTTCTGGTCTGAGAAATTCGCATTTATCCGGTTGTAATTTGAGGTTAGCCTTACGCAATCGTTCCATTAATTTGTGAATTTTGTCACCGTGTTCTTCTAAGTCTTTTGCGTAAACTACGATATCGTCAAGATAAACAAAGAGGGATACTCCTTGGAGTCCGCTAAGCACAACATCCATTAAGCGTTGGAAGGTCGCCGGAGCATTTTTGAGCCCGAAAGGCATTCGAGTGAATTCATAATGCCCGTATGGCGTGGAGAAGGCTGTCTTTGGTTTATCTTCGAGGTTCATCTCGATTTGATGAAAACCGGATGCTAAATCGAATACGGAGAAATAGGTTGCGTGTCCTAATTGGTCCAGAATGTCAGTGATATTCGGTAAAGGGTAAGAATCGCCGATTGTTTTCTCGTTAAGGGCTCGGAAGTCTATTACCATCCGCCAACGTTTATTGCCGTTGGAGTCCGGTTTTTTCGGTACTATCCAAACAGGACTGTTATTTGGGGATTCCGAGTGGTTTATGATATTTGATTCTAGCAGCTCATCTACCTGACGCTGGACTTCGCCTTTAAGGGCTTGTGGGAACCGATACTGTTTGGTGTTGATTGGGTGGTCGTCGACTGTAGGAATTTTATGTTTGAGTACGTGGGTAGCTCCCAGTACTTCGTTTTTTAAATGGAACCGATCTGAATACGTTTCGATAATTTCTTCGACATGTTTTAATTCTTCGTCTCCCAAGTGATCTAGACGTAAGAGATTCTTGATTATTTCTGGACGCTCTAGATTTTTTTTGATTATACGCGATGTTGACTCAGAGGTGGAGACGCAATTTACGTTTGTTTCTAAAATTGTTTTTACACTTAGGTTTTTATTTTGGTTTTGATTTTTATTTTGATTCGTTGACGATTTTTCATTTTTCTCATTGTTTAATTTTTTGATTGATGTTGGTTTTTTGCTTTTCGCGTTTTCGTCTTTGCTTGATTTTGATTTTTTTATTGGATTTTGTTATTGCTCTTTCCTCGCTACAGAAATTTTTATTTGGTTTTCCTTGGTCATCGCTTTCATTAGGGCGAAGGCAAGGTTTTATTTCGACGTTTTTCGCCGAAACTTTTGGATTGGCCTCTATTGGGCTCTGGATTGACGTGATTGTCTTGCAATCTACGCCTGGAATAGAAGGATCACGAGGGATGGAACTAGAACTGAAGGTTGTCGTGCAACCGGATTTTGTTTTGTTTTCGTTTTGGTTTGTTTTTGATTTTTGGTTTTTATTAGGTTTTTCTTCGTCTTCGCTCTCGCTGGAGCGTTGACGAAGTTCTATTTCGACGTTTTTTGTCGATGTTTTTGGATTGGCCACTACTGGGCTCTGGACCGGCGTAGTTGTCTTGCAATCTACGTCCGAATTAGGATTAGAATCGCGAGAAATTGGAATAGCATCGCGAGAAATAGGATTGGAACTGGAGATTGTCATGCAATTTGGATTTGATTCGATTTTCGTCAGGTCTTCGACAATGTCGAATTCCTGTAGTTTTATGACTGGCACGCGCAGTCTTACGGCGTCATTTGTGGTATTAAAAACCTTCAAATGGGCCTTTCCGTGGGTGTTTGTTACCAGGCAATCGCCGGCGTAAACACCCTGACGGATTTTTAAAGGCGGGATATATCCTTCCTTTAACGTGCGGTTTTCGACTTTCACATGGAAGGTCGTTTCCGAACGCGCGGGGATTTCGATCACCTCGTCGGGTTCGTTCGTTTTTTCGAAAGGCAATGTATTATCTCCACATTCGAAACACTCTGTCTCGAAATTTATTTTGGATTTTGTTTGATAAAAGTAACGGGTCCCCAATAAACCGGGGTGAGGGATTCCTACCTCATCGGGTATGATATGGAATAAGGCCTCGAATCCGAATACACGCAGCATTACACTTCCCAATGCAAAAACTGGTGCCTCGGATATTCCCTTTAATCTAATGATATCTTGTTCGTCGATACCAGCCAAATTTTTTATATATTTCTTTTTAATCAAATTTGGGATAGCGCCACTGTCTAACAGTACCGATATTTTACCCACTTCCGGTAGTGCTCCGATACACACCGAGGGTAATTTGTCGAAATTTTCTGCATTTATTGTGTAGGTAGGATGGGTTCGTTCGGTGGGGTCGTTACGACCGTGGTAACCGGACGCTTTGGGATCAGAGAACCTCTCGGCGCGTCCGCCCGAGGGGTATTCAAGCCGTTTCCCGGCTGATTTCGCGAGTTATTAAATTCGCGGGTACGACAATTTTCGATAACGTGCCCTACCCTTTTGCAGTACCGACAAACGTTCGAGTTGGGGTTAGGCGGCTCGGTTTTTGCTTGGAAACATTTATCAGCGGTATGCCCGATTTTTTTGCAAATTTGGCATTGAGGACCGGCCGACTGACGTCGCCAGTCTGTTGCGAAGTTTGTGAACCTGCCTTGCGAATTGCATTTATCGGCCGTGTGTCCTGGATTTTTGCACAATTGACAATTTATGGAGCGGGAGTTCTGATTGGCATAACACCGATCTGCCGTGTGACCGGGTTTTTTACAGATTTGACAAGAGACAGAGCTTTGCTCATTTAATACTTTTCGGCATTCATTAGCACTGTGGCCTTGATTTTTACAGATTTGGCAAGTGAGGGATCCGAATCGACAAGCTTCAGTTGAATGATTGTCCTTTTTGCAAATACTGCATAATTTAACTGCTTGTGTTGGAACGGGTTTTTCGAGTTTAGCGGTGTTTGTTTGCAATTCTTTCCGCGCATTAACCTCGCGTTCGATTTTTATCGCGTGTTCGATCGCGTCTTCAATTAGGTCGCACTGAGGGAGTCGTTGTTCAATTTCCCCTTTTAAACCCCGTTTAAAACACGTTAGGCAATAATCGCTCACCATGGTCTTGAAAATGGGGTCGTCTGTGCCATTGTTAACTAATTTTCGCGCCTCAAGTATCTCTCTTGCCTTTTTCTTAATTTTTGAAATGAAATCTACGACACTTTCGTTGTCCATCTGGAAAATTGTACCGAGTTCTCCTAACAATTGCATTTCGGATTTGTTTGGTGTATATATTTTTTTAAGGAATTTTGTGAGTTCTTCTATCGTTTCGAATTTTGTCCCATGTATCGCTTCTCTAGCTTGATCTTTTAATTTGTTTCTAGCTAATTTGGCTAAGTATTTTTCAGCTTCGGGAGGAAGCATATCTTTTGCGTCTTCGCATCCCGTGATAAATTCTGACAAAGGGATATTTTTTCCATCGAATTCGGGAACGCAACTTATTGCATCTTTAAGGGAGATTAACTGATTTGTTCCTAACGTCGTCATTGTTACTGTGTTTTTTATTTCGGTTTTACGAGGTAAGTTTAATGTTTTTATTGATCTTTTTGGAATAGATTCGAGACCAGACAATAATTCTACGTTGGAACTTCTCAGTGAATATCCTGATTGCTCCGCTGGGTCTTCAGTAATATTTAGATTTAATGAGCTAGTTGATTCGTCGTCAGACATTGGGTTAATTAACACATTTCCTTTTTACAATCCCGGACGAGCCCCCAAAAATTAATATGTCACATCCGAAAGGGATGAGAGCATAAAACTTTCGTTTCCCTCTTTCTTGCCTACGCCAAGCGCAATAGCACGGGATGAGGGTAAAAGGAGAATGTGTGGAACGGGTGTTCTAGGTCTCGAGTGCCTAGATGGTCAAGAGTTATATGAGTGATTGCGACAGATGTAGCTACCGTTTACAAATTTTCGTTTATTACCAAGTGCCGTCCACTTGGCCGGTCGGAAACATGGGAAGAGTACAGTTCGGCGGATTAAGAAAATGATACAAAAAAATGGTGCAGTTAGCTTACGTTCGCTGGATGACGGTCCTTCGGACTTCGGTGAAAGGGCCTTCGCTCTCGGCCTGTTACGCTCGCTTGTACAAAGTCGGTCGGTGGGCCGCACACACGCTGTGTTTACAATGGTGCCGCAGATGGGTCAGAGGGTCACTTCGTGAGTGTGAAGAGCGCGGAGAAGGTTCACAATACTTTTCGAAGTATATAGATATGCAAATGGATGATCGAAAAACAGAGTTGGATTGTAAAACGCGGAATAGAGTTACGAATCGCGATACAGGGTTGGAGTCGATAGAAGAGATCTTTCTGGTTCGGATGATGATGCTGAACTGATTTTTCTTTTAATCCTCTGGACCTTCCTGCTCCAGATTTCCCTTCTTGGGTGGAGTAGGAGAAAAAAAGGGGGTTTTCGTTTTTGACTATTCTAACCAATCGGAGCGGTCGACGTGGGAGACAGTTCTTTGTATCTGGGAGTCTAAGCGCATGAAATTAATTACAAGGCGACCAATCGGAATGAAGCTATTCCGAGCGAGTTTTCGTGGAAAAAGCGCATGAGATCGTGTTTGTTTATCTAAGGTCTAGGGCCCGGCGCCGAGTCGCCCCGCGATAGTGCAGCTGCTATGCGCCTCATAGCCCTTCCATGTGCATTTTGTTTTTCGTCGCGGCCCGGTTTTATGACCGAGTCGAGTGGACTTTTCCGGCGGTCTTGGTCTATCCTTGATTCCCACACGGATTTAAGAATTGGAGCTCAGATATGCCTTCGCCGGCGGGTGAACTCTGGGTCATCTGGCTTGCAGTATGATAATTTTTGTTTTACGACTTTTCCGAGAAAGCATGCCTAAAAGTATGTTCTCGTTGGATTCGAGTGGGTAAGAAGGGTCGTACGAAAGTACGCCCGACGCTCGCTTATTATCGATAGGTTACATTGCAGTTGTGGTATGTCTAAGCTTAAGAAGATACAAGAATGTGTCGAAAAATGTGAATGCCATATTCGTTTAATGGTTATTCTCGATTTCCATGGGAAATCGCTCAGGCCAGCGTTCTCGGGGGATTTCAACAAAGTAAGAGAAAGAAAACGCAATATTTTTATGCGCTTTGCTCGCGACGTTACACTTTTTAACATTCATGTCAGCCATATTGGATCGGCCATTTTGTTTACGATAATTTGGCTTTCAGATTCGTAATCAGCGACCTTGAAAACCCCTGTAAGCCTATTTTCATTCCCGTCAAAGGTCATTTGAGGTTTTGGCCAGGTTTTTGGGCTTTTCTCCTACTGTGCGGCGTTTCCGGTATCGCCGCAGTAGAGGCACCGCCACGCGGTAGGTGGTGTAAGTCGTTGCCGTCATCGCTTTTTCAGACCATTTCTCCAACACTGCGTTCGGGCTCCTTTACCTCTAGTCTCCATGGACTGCGGGTTCGGTCGCGTCGACGATACCCGCGACGTCCTTGATGCGGCCGCTCCCCTCGCTCGTGCTCCTGTTCTTTCGATGGCCTACCCTTCTCGCGCCCTTGGGCTCCCTCGGGTGCCTCTTGCCGCTGCGGCTGCCGCTGACGACCACTTTTCTTTTTGTTGCGGCGCCAAAATTTCTTCTTTGTAACTGTAAAAAATAAATAATAAAATGTACAAATAAAATACACTATTTACACAAATTAAGAGATATTAAAAAAATTCCAAAGGGGGTAGCCGGTTAAGGGGGGTCTGACGGCCCCCACCGAGTTTGATCGAATCGACCCAAAAACCTGAAAGAGGGCTGAAAAACAAAATTTTAGAGATATTTTTTAACCCCCTAAACCCTTATGAAAACACCATAATCGCAAAAAATGCGTTTTTTTTATGTTTAATTTTTTTTCGAGCTTTCAAATGCATTTTAAAGCGGTTTTAACACAACCAAAATTTTGTTTCAGATGTGTAGACATGCCCTGAATTTTTCCAGATTTTTTCGTAAAGTTAAATCATGTGCAACATAATTTTAATGGCATAAAAACCGTAAAAAATAGTTATTTTTTGTATTTAATGCTATGGTTTTTATTGACGTATTAATGGTAAAAAATCGTGCACCATAGCATAGAAAGCTACTATCTTCCTCTACAAAATGACGCTAATTGGGCTCAATTCGGTCGTCTCTAGCGTCCGAAAATCAAACTTGAATAAATTCCGTTTTTATAATTTGAGCATTTTCAGTTACGAAAATGACACAAAATCATATTTTTCAATTATTTTACTTAATAAAAGTACATTTTGGGGTTTCTGAGGTCGCCGATTACAAATTTGATGTCAAACAGCTAACAAAAAAAAAAAATTACACATGTCATCAAATGAAAATGGTATTTGCTATTTCGGTTTTTTCAATAATTAAAAGTCATTGTATTTTAAAAAATCTATTTATTTATAATAATATTACATACATTCATCTAATATATACATTAAACAGACACAAGTAATACATACATTGCAACATGATTGTTATGTTGTTAATCTTCGTCACTGTGTTCTTCAATAACAGGTTCGACATTATCAACGTGAAATAGATTCGTTAGAATTTGAGCTGGGCGGATGATTTTGGACAAATACCGTGCATGACTTAAAAAGTAAATGATTGTTGCAACGTGGGCACAGCAACCAACAGTTCTTAGCCCATTTGCACAATCACATACGTAGTTTTTTATACCGTTATATCCAATACTGTTAGGGTCGTACTGAACGTAACATCTGTATACTTTCTTGTTTATATGTCTTGATTTAACTTCACATTTCAAAATGGTATCGTCCTCCAACAAGTATTGCATATTCAAAAGTCCTTCTTCGGTATACATTTCAGCTAAGTATGAAACAGTTTGCGATAACTGGTACGAGCCAGTGAAAAGGATCTTCAAATCTTGCTCTGTCATTTCCGGAAAGTCTAATACGTCATTTGATGTTAACGGTTTGAAGATCCTTTTCTTCCTATTCCAGTTTTGTTCTTCCACAACTTTCGCTAAAGAATTGTCAACGTCTTTTCTTTTCAACATTTGCTCGGCAATTTGATCTTGTAAATCGGTATCGCAATTCAGTCTTTTTCCAAACTCATTAACCAAAAAATTCGCTACTTTGCAATAAAGCATCGCTGAATCCAACATGTTGTTGTTAAACTGATTATGCAAGAGTTTGAATTTACTACCGATTATACCGTGGACAGCCTCTACCACCCACCTCAATTTCGTAACAAATCGACTTTCGTTTGCTTCATTTGTTGGAAGTTGCTTTCTTTTGCCTTTCAACGCTGGCATCAACACAACGAACCCTTGAGATTCTAACCAATCTTTGACGTCTCTGAACCCCCTGTCAAGTATAAAAACATCCCCTTTTTTGAGGATTGATCTCAAGCCGTTCGGATCACTTAGTACATGTTGTAAGATTTTCGCATCATTCACAATTGCTTCGTACGGTCCGTAAACATCTATTACATATCCATCTGTGGCACAAACTGTGAAGGGTTTACAGAGTGGACACTTTTTCTGACCAGAGAAAGATTTTTTTGGTAACAATTATTACTACTTTTTTGGTGTCGAAGGTATGAACCATCAGCAATCAAGAGCAGGCGATCTTCAAATCCGTGTAATTTTTTTACGTAAGGCGACGTGTGATTAGCAATTAAATCTTCGCGAGAACATGCCCGAGCTCCGAAACGAAGTGGAAAGACGTCTTTCGCGAATGAATCCAAAACCGATTTGCAATAAGCAGATACTAGTTGTTCACATTTGATATCGAAAATTGACGCAGTGATTGTGTTGGAATTTCCAGTTCTTAATTTAAAAAGGAATATTAAAAGAGCTTGATTAATACTGCGATTTTGAGAATTTCGCAAAGTGACCAACATGTTTTTTAGAGTCTTGATTTCTGCAACTGTGTATCCAGTTAGCGATTTTATGCGCTCTGCCGATAAATTGTAATCATCTACTCTGTCTAAAATACTGTTGTCGCATTTTTTGGACAGTGCATCCAAAAATAATGCCAACTCTTGAGAACTGATAGTACAAGTATTCGAAAATATTTTCAAGTTTGAAATTTCGTCAACGTACATACGTTCACTGATAAGATGTACAGGACAACAGCGATTGCCTTTTGGAATGAAAATTCGTGAACTTATAAATACCTGTAACCTCGCTTTAAACGGAACAACCGGAGATGTCGTAATTGGAGTAAGACATACGCAACAACATTTGTGAATCGCGGTAACTCTGTTGAAAGGCATCTCGATCATTTCATAGTCCGGTTCTCTTGGACGAAGAACGTAAGGAGGGTCCTTAGAAGATTGTGATGACTGTCCTGTGGAAGATCCAGACTCCGACCGTGACAATTGTTGCGAAGACTGTTCCGAAGATTGTTCTGTGTCATCTGATACTGTCAAATTGGAGAGTGTTGATGAATGTCTCTCTACAGGATCGACAGAATTTTGTTCGCGATCAACATCTGGCAGAGGATTTTCCTCGGGATTGACGTTTGGCAGAGGATTTTCTTCGGGATTAAAATCCAACTGAAGATTTTCTTCAGGATCAGAATCACTGCTCGTCGATGGTGAAACCGTTCGGGATTTAGCGATTGCGGAACGACACAGATGACATAAAACGTCACCTTTCTCTACTCGTTTACCTAGTAGTTTAGTATATAAGTGTACGTCATCATCTGAAGAAATGGACTTCTGTTTTCCGGTATCATAACGCAACAATCTGTTGCATCTTATGCACCTTTCACCAGCCGTACATTTTCGTTTTTTCGGTGGCATCGCACAGTTTTTCCTAAAGAAAAAAAAAGAACATTGTTATTTTTTTTATTATGATTAACAAATTATTTTTTTTTTTTTGAAAAAAATGAAAAAAGTAACTGAAACCCGGAATAAAAAAAAACCATAATTAAAAAAACAAATAGAACAAAAGTAACGAAAATCGAAAGTACATTAAAAATTGTAAATCAAAACAAAAAAAATGTTGAAAACATCGGTAAACAAAACAGAAATAAATTATTGTATTCCAAATCATTTTTTTATTGAAATATCGTTTCGTCTTAGTTTTGTTTTTTTTTTGCTTTTTTTTAATTCTTTTCATGTGAGTGAACTAAACAACAACTTGAAGTTGACGGCCACCTTCTGTACGATTTCAAGTCGACTATGAGGCAAACGATTGTAGATTGAGGTTATGATTATAAATCAATTTTTATGTTGATTGATATTTAAATTGATATTCAAACTCACCTTAGAATACTGCTTCAATCACTTCGTGTTGAGATAGGCAGGTTAAACGATAAATTAAAAAAACGCTGTTAACAAAACAAATAGATTTGTTTAACGGAGCAGAGCGCGTCGCATGACGTGTGTACTGGACGGCGGCTGAACACAGAGAGAAAGAGAGACCGCGTGGAGCGGGGTTCTCGATGCGTCAGTGCGTAGTGGGCATGCGCAGTACCGTGCGGAGGGGCATACGAGCCTAAGGCCCACGTGGGTACGGTGGCCTTAGGCACTCGGGTACGTGGCTTAATAAGGTACAAGTTGGGATTTTCTCCGCCAGGTGACAGTTTAGTCGGGGAATTCCAAATTTTTTTTCTGAATAATACGTAATTTTTTGTTTGTTAATATAACTATTGACAGCTGTTACGATTAAAAATTCGTGTATAAGAATGAATTTATAATCAGCGACCTAAAAAATCCTTATTAATATCGTTCCCATAGCTTTTTTAAAAAATTTCAAAAATTAAAATATTTTTTCTTCGTTTTGACAGCTGTCATGTGACAAAACTAATTTTTGACATCAAATTTGTAATCGGCGACCTCAGAAACCCCAAAATGTACTTTTATTAAGTAAAATAATTGAAAAATATGATTTTGTGTCATTTTCGTAACTGAAAATGCTCAAATTATAAAAACGGAATTTATTCAAGTTTGATTTTCGGACGCTAGAGACGACCGAATTGAGCCCAATTAGCGTCATTTTGTAGAGGAAGATAGTAGCTTTCTATGCTATGGTGCACGATTTTTTACCATTAATACGTCAATAAAAACCATAGCATTAAATACAAAAAATGACGATTTTTTACGGTTTTTATGCCATTAAAATTATGTTGCACATGATTTAACTTTACGAAAAAATCTGGAAAAATTCAGGGCATGTCTACACATCTGAAACAAAATTTTGGTTGTGTTAAAACCGCTTTAAAATGCATTTGAAAGCTCGAAAAAAAATTAAACATAAAAAAAACGCATTTTTTGCGATTATGGTGTTTTCATAAGGGTTTAGGGGGTTAAAAAATATCTCTAAAATTTTGTTTTTCAGCCCTCTTTCAGGTTTTTGGGTCGATTCGATCAAACTCGGTGGGGGCCGTCAGACCCCCCTTAACCGGCTACCCCCTTTCTTCTCACCGTCATCGATACTTTCTCGAAATTCGCCTGGGCCATGCCAATTTTGAGTAAGAGTGGTAAAGATGTAGCAGCAGCAATGAAGTCGATCCTCGTTAAGGGACGCATACCGCCGAACTTGCATGTCGATCAGGAAAAAGAATTCTACAATTGTGACTTTAAAGCCATCATCAAAAAGTACAATATTCACATGTATTCAACATACAGCAACTCGAAGGCATCCATTTGCAAGCGTTCCAATCGTACATTGAAGAACAAGATGTCGATGCAATTTAGTCTTCGTGGTAATTATAAGTGGATCGATATTCTTGATAATCTAGTAGCCGAGTACAACGATTCGGTACATCGCACCATTAAGATGAAGCCGAGAAATGTCAACGCGGAAAATGAGAAGCAATTGCAGCAGATTTTCAATAAGCCTCCAATGAAAAGACAACCAAAATTCGCCGTTGGTGATAAAGTGAGAATCAGCAAATTTAAGACTGTTTTCGAAAAGGGTTACACCCCAAACTGGACAACAGAAATATTTACAATCTATCGTGTGAAAAAAACTCATCCCGTGACGTACCACTTGAAGGACCATAAAGATGAACCGATCGCCGGTGGTTTCTACGAACAAGAGCTTCTCAGGGTCAAGCACCCCGATATCTATCTCATTGAAGCGGTATTGAAGAAGCGCGGTAATCGAATCTTTGTAAAGTGGTTAGGTTTCGACAATAGCCACAATAGTTGGATAAGTAAATCCGATTTGTAGTCGATAATAAAGAAAATGGAAAAATATGTATGTTTTATGACTCTTGACCTGCTGGTCGTCCCCGCATCCCTCCAAGGCCGCCGACCGACTCCACAGCAGGCTTCCCCCCTTCTCGCCGTCACCGTTTTTCGTGGAACGTGAGGAGATGGATAGAGTGAATATATACATGTGATTATAAAAAGTCCGCTTCTTTATTTACGGAAAATAATAAATCCATTCTTGCACAATATATACAACAAACATAATTTCAACATCGAGTGAACAAAATATATACATAATTTTCACGAGTTTTATACATCAATATTCACCAAGTATACACAATTTTACATCAAGCTTGTGGGGGAAAAAAAATTACAAAACTTTTCACGACGGTATTCTGTAATGCCCCCATGGTAGGGTATCAGAGGTCCGAGGTATGATATACCGCTTATCATCATGAGGACTTAGAGCGATTTTCGTCTTACGAATGGTGTAGACCTTGTGCAACTTCGATCGAATACACGTTTGACTACGCATCATTTCAATGTCTTCCTTCAAGCATCGGGCATAATCGTCAAACGTGATTGTCCTAGCCACAACATTGCTCTTGACACCTTTAACTTTTTTAGTATCCTTCTTACCCTCGACACGTGTCGCATACATTTTCGATCGAAGTCCAATGAACTCGGTCATAATTGCACCATTGCATTCGTCTTTCATGAGACCGGGTACCTTCTTATTGACAAGCGGCATATCATACGTATTGTCCGCTGAATAGTCGCTCGTATCAAATTTTTCAATGTCACACTTCATGTCTGCATATACATCTTCGCTCTCAATGGCATATATGAGGCTATCCGTATCGGTATACATCACTTTACATTTATTCCGATACAATGGTACCATATACTCGTGATGAAATCCATACAAGCACGTTTTGGATATGTCGAGTATGCACATACCCACATATATCGGCTTGTTGAACTTCACCTCGAGATTGCGCAATTCTACGGCAACGAGGTTTTCGGAGAAAACGCTTCGGCTGTGGAAGTTTGGCTTCGCAATCATTGCCTCCGCGCCATACCTGCCCTCCCATTTCGTCAAAAGCTTTACATCTACATGATTGCGCACATTCTCCATCGTTTTGCCAAACACCGCATTATTCATCAATTTGAATAAATTCTTTACAAAATCGTTTTTGGCCAGCGTTCGAAACTGAGTATTTAACTCGATATATGAACGTAGCCATGGGGATGCGTGAATTGTAATACCCTATGGATTTTCGTGAGGCAAAGTCCATGACGTAAACATTGTTGTAAATTTCTGTAGTGTATGATGTAGCGTTTTTTATCGTTGACGGTTGCTAGTAGCTTTTCCTGCTGCTGACCCGGTGGTTTTTCGTGTATTGGGCAAAACGGTAGGTCTTTGTGCGCATCATGTAGAGATTGGGGATATTCCAAGTCGACCTCAAGGATGTAGCCTGTAGGTGAATCTAGCGCGATGGATAATGGATCAAACTTGGACACGTCGTTGACCCATCGAAAATCTGCATATGGCAAGGGTTGACACATTGCCCATCCATACAAATTGTTGACGTCAAAATACATCAAGTATGCTGATGCTTTCGATGGATCAAACGACTCCATGTACTTATTATAAGCGTGAGCATATCGGTTTGAGCATTGACTGAGACCACCGCGTATACCCCGCTCAACGAATAAAACCATGTCGATGTCAGTTAGTAACTCAAACTTGACATTCGAGTGTTTTAACATTGCATCCCGGGTATACCCCGGCAATGTGTACGCGGGATCTAGGCCATAGCTCTCAATGCACGTATTTCGAAAGTTTTCGAAAATATCGGCTAATAACAAGACATCTGTCTTCAAGTACAAATCGCTATAGTCACCCAGCGTTCGAATGGAGAACCGCTCCCAAACTTTCTCAGCATGTACGTACTCGCTCTCACATACTGTAGCATCTGTCAGGGAACTATAAAATGCGTCACGTGGTGGTAGGCAAGTGTCGTCTAGCTTGGTCACGTCATCAATATATTCATAAGGGAAGACCCCTTTTCGCGTCAGCAAATTGAAATCGTCTGTCGATAGCGTTGGGAATTGCATGCGTAAAATGTTGAGTTTGTCCTCGGTCAAAAATGAGGCTAATTTGTCGAGACTGGTGTTGAGGAATTTGTACGAATCGATGAAGCGCAATTGGATCCTATGTTTTGAATCGTCTTTAATTTCAACATGCTTCGTGAAGGAGATGTATTTCTCCTTTGTAATTGGAAGCACATTGGTTCTTCCTTCGAACGCTGTGGCTACTTCCTTGATTATAAAATGCGCATCATAGCCGGATAAATTGTGGAAAAGTACAGGAATGAAAAATGACTGCTTGTAATTTAAGTTACAGTTGGAATGGGCAGGGCCTCTATAGCGTCCAGTCAGATGGCAATGATCTCGAACGCGTACATCTTCTTGCGCAAACGGTTTCTTACATATGTGACATTGAGTCGCTGCTCGAAAACTAGCCCACTCACTCGGTGTTAAATATACCATTGGCACGTTGTCGCAGAAAATTTCTTTTATCCGCAGTGCTAGATTTTTTAGTTCTTCGACAAACCACGATACACAATCAGCACTACGACGCGAGTGATATGAAGATAATGAATCGTCGTACGAACAACGCACATAGTATCCGATGCTAAATACTTCATGATGTTGATACATATCTTTCGCCAGGTTCTCCCCATCGGTCTTTGCCAGCACACACTCCAAATCAGCATACACGATGAAAGGATGTCGCTCTTTCCGGCTAAAGTTGCTGAACTGGAGCCACTTATTAGTGTCGTTTGGTAGTCGAATTGCACAGTCGTTTATCGCCCCACAATCGACCTCGTGCGATTGCAATTTTTCCTCGGAACCGAAGTAGTGCAAACACCTGCAAAAAAAATGGTTTTGTTTAATTCGTCGAGCATATATAATTACATATATATATATATATATATATATATATATATATATATATATATATATATATATATATATATATATATATATATATATATATATATATATTATGGTAACTACATACCGATCACAGATATATTTTTCATGCTCCATTTTGGTTAGTTGTGCCCTCACGAGTCTCGACAGATTCTTAATCCATACGAAGTGCCCCACATTGTTGTCCTCAGTATCTTGCATGTACAGCAAATTGATGTGCTTTTCCTTCTTATTCTGAGTCACGCGTATTGGAACGATGTCCTTTTTTGTGGTCGTGGTATATACGTTGATCGATACATTGTTATTAAATTCAAATTTTTTAATTTGATGTATCGTCACCGGGAATTCGATATCCTGGAGATTCAGTACAGTCGAATAATGCGGATAAGAAGATGGACGGGCACTGTCTCGTTCGGCTGGGTATAGAGCAGCAACAACTGCCCACGCGAAACATGCGTTATCGTTGGATTTGATGTTAACCACAGCCCTCTTCAACATTATTTCCCGCGGCAATGATATGGAGCACCCAGCACGCATCGGATTATACTTATTCACATTTATCGTGAGGTTAAGTATTTTCCGTAGAGCCCAGCCACTGTCTCGTTCTTGAAATTCGTCGAGTGAGGTCAAAGTGGGCTCAATAACACGCTGTTCATACCACTCATTTAAATCGCTCGTGTTAAAGAGTTCACAGTTTCGCGTGTCCACTCGCGAATTCACCATTGAACACCGTATTAACTTTAATACTGTTGTGCTTGCAGATAATATTTTGTACATGTTGAAGCACTAGGTCCCGAGCATCATTAAGAAATTGTTTCGGTTCGATGTGACTGCGATTGATTACAGAACCAGTCGATATTCGACTCTTGAATGTGTCAATCTCACGCCAGATTAATCCATGATCACCATGCCCTGCACCCGTGTATATAAAACGGCTGCATACAGAATTCTTCAATCCTTCCAGACGCGCTATTTGGGCTATCAGTGACTGTTCATGTGCAATTACCAAGCGCGGGCGCTTAGTTCGGCTTTGCGTTTCTAGCACTTCGATGAACTCGACGCACCGTTACTCCCACGCAGTAAAATCTTCGAACGAACTTAAAAGCGCGGCTTGATCATGCAAGCTTTGTTCAATATTGTTATCCATAGTAATAAGTTGGAGACGACTTCCGCGATGTTAGCTGACTGACTGCTTCGTTCAAAGTGTGGCAGTTTAGAGCGCAGCAGATAATAAAAAAATGCCTCCCCGTTCGGAAGAAAAATTTCGGCTTTCCCAATATCTCGGGGGAAAAACCGGGCTTTTTTCTGATATCGTGTTGGTAAAGATTGTCTGAGGAAGAAACGACATAGAAAACAAGTCGGGATGCATCGGGTTAAAAGATGTATTTTATGGATCCTGCAGCTGTGATAAAGTGGTCCATTGGCCTCAAAGGCTTTCGACGATAGACCCCTAAAGTTAATCGTTTTTTTTCCACGAAAATACGTCGTATCCATCTATGTTTTGGAGGCAAGTTGCGCATACATGGTAACCCGAAAATGTGTGGAGATCATAAAAATCAATGCTTGATGAGTCTGGCTAGATTTCACCTCGACCCTGGAGTACCCCTTTTCTGGACAGCCGACCCCTACAGATTTTCCGATAACGCGCTGGTATATATTGACCGAGGGAAACGAGACAAAAATAACAAGTTGGGATGCATCGAGTGAAAAGATTTATTTTATGGGGTCCTGGAGCTCTGCTCAAGTGGTCCATCGAGGCTAAAAGACGATAGATCCCTAAAGTTGATAGTTTGTCCAAAAAATACGTTGTTTTCATCTATGTTTTGAATATTCGAGCTATAAAAAAATTCCCATCGTGAGTGGCTGTGAATGTAAAAAAAAAAGCTTCAACCCTGACGTGTTAAGACCTGTGTCAAGAGTCAGCGAGATTCGGCGGACTTACATGCAACGTCTTAACATGATCTTTCGGAATGGGAACGAAGACCTCGCGTTACAGGAGTGAACACGCATACAAACATTTTGAAGATTTCGGAAATGAAACCAAGCGCATCACACCCGCATCACATAAATAAACAGCTTTGAAAAGCCGTCCCCTTCATGAATCGCTACAAATTAACGAAATTTTCCTACCCATATATAACCATTGCATGCGCACATCGTGTGTGTGTGAGTTTTATTTTCACACGGACTAAATAGTGTAGAAAGAAAAACACTGCATCGATGCTAATCTTTTTTATGTCTATAATAAATTAGGAGATTTATGGGTTTTCAACGGTCACTCACCACTACCTGACCCCCGCCCCCGCACAACACTCGCCGACAGCGACTTCCCCCTCTCGACAGTCGCTCTTCGGACCACATGGCTACCTCCTCCACAGAGACCCCTGACGTCACGTCCCCGCGCTGGACCCCCCCTCCACCAGGCACTTGGCTTCGCCGCGCTGGACCCCGCCGCCCCGCTCCCCCCTGAGATCCGTGCGTTAGAACCGCTCTAGTACATCTACTCGCGTTGAAAAATAAAACGCCGAAACGACCGTGGAAGGATCAAAAAGAAATCTTGAACCTTTGCCGCCGTCGATGCGGCGTTTTTTTTTTCAACAGTAAACATTATGGATAAGCGTGTATCAGTGCAGAACTGAGACCCTGCCTCATAAATGTTTCTCTATCCTCAATGAGCGTCGTGGTTGAGTTTGCAGCGTGACGGATTAACGATGCTTGCGGTTCGGGTTCGATCCCTGGTGAACCGACTTTTTTTTCTATTTTTTTTTCTTCATTTCATATTCACAAAATTTCGAACTTACTCTCGCTTTAGCTATTCTCGCCTGTCCAGGCGTTATTTATGATAATTAATTCATATATGTTTAATTTTAAAAAAGACATTGGCTGCCGGGGATCGAACCCGCGTCGTTTGCACTCAGAGCCCGCACGCTGATATATCAACCGCGAGGCTCTTGTGACTGCAAACCTGCCTTACGTATACACACTTATCCAACCTTAATAAAAAAATTCGCTGCAGGACCAATTGCATATTGTTTTTATGACCCCAAAGTATTATTGAAGACAAAAGAAAACGATTTTTGAAAATTCCTAGAGTGGTGTTATCCCTTAAAGAAAAGAAATTGATTTTTTGATCGTTGTATTAGTATATCCCCTCTCAAAGACTTTAAGGCATCTGGCCACCTTGGCCGATCGAAAAATGGGTATATTAAAAAAAAAATAATAGACTCGAAAGTATGGGCCGGAATATTTTTATTTTTTCACACAACGTCAGAAAGGGCTTTAAGAATAACGTTAATAAATTTCCGTTCAAAATATTAAAAAATGGCACTGTTAAGCACATTGCCGCGGAGGCCCTCCGCACGATACGCGCGGTCGTTGTGCCAGCTGTTACCCGGTCATGTCACATCTGGAAAAAAATCAGCTCATTCGCGAGTAGTGTCGCTACAATGTAGCGTAGCCGTTTTTTTTTGGCGACCATTAAAAAAATTATGGTGAGCCGAAGAAAAAAATTTGTATTTTTCACTGAAATTATGGCTCACCATAATTTTTTTAATGGTCGGAAAAAAAAACTGCTACGCTACATAGTAGCGACACTACTCACGAATGAGCTGATTTTTTTTTCAGATGTGACATGACCGGTTAACAGCTGGGACAACGACCGCGCGTATCGTGCGGAGGGCCTCTGCGGAGATTTGCATAACGGCGCCATTTTTAAATATTTTGAACGGAAATTTATTAACGTTGTTCTTAAAGCCCTTTCTGTGGTTCTGTAAAAAAATAAAAATATTCCGGCCCATACTTTGGAGTTTATTATTTTTTTTTAATTTTCCCACTTTTCGATCGGCCAAGGTGGCCAGACGCCTTAAAAGAATCTCGTACGTGTTAGCGAAAACCGGGAGAAAATTATGAAGCAACTCGTCCACTTCTTTGATGTTCGCTATTTCGGTGTTCGCTATTTTGGACCATCGCTCGTTTGCCTATCTGAGTTCTACACTTTCAAAGTTTGTATCCTCGATGTATATGTCTATTTGCTATCGATGGTATTACCAATATTAGATACTCACTTCTTTCTATTTCGGAGATATGGATGTTCTAGATTGTTTGAATCTGTATTTGTATGACTCAAACTGCAGACAATCTGAATACACGGTCTCGAATAAATGAGCTTTCGAATAAATAATCCTTTGGTGTAATAGTTATTCAAGTTCGTCATCGGTCGACGGATAAAATTTTGAATAATTTACAGTTCGTTACTTTGAGTTTATAATTGTGTCATTCCGAAATCTTTGTCGTTCTATATTCGGCCTTTCAAAGTTTTGACCCCCATCCCAATGTGAAATGTGTTGAAAAAAATGCCGAAACAAACTTATCCAATGTGAAATGTGTTTTGAAAAAAAATGCCGATGAAGACTCAGAGCTCTCTTCGAGCCTTTCTCGATCGTTTCGGCACTTTTCTTCAACAATTTTTTAAATTAATTTTCTAAGGGGAAAAGTAGAAACTCATGTACGTATTGGGGAAAACATTAATTTTTTTGTCATATTTTCCAATACTGTTTGCACCAAAATTTGAAACGCCCGCTCGTTTTAAGCAACTTCAACATGCGTCCGACGGGGCGAACGACTGCGGGTTCGGTCGCGTGGACGATACCCGCGGCGTCTTTGCTGCGGCCGCTCCACTCGGTCGGGCCGCTGTTCTTTCGATGGCCTGCCATTGTCGCGCCCTTGGGCTCCCTCGGGTGCCTCTTGCCGCTGCGGCTGCTGCTGACGGCCACCTTTCTTTTTGTTGCGGCGCTAAAATTTCTTCTTTGTAACTGTAAAAAATAAATAATAAAATGTACAAATAAAATACACTACTCACACAAATTAAGGGATATTTAAAAAATTCCAATTTTTTGGCTGATTTTCAACAAGGGATAACTCGGACAAAAATGGTCGTACAGAAAATAAAAAAAGGAAATTATAGCTTCAAGTATCTAGTTTTCAGATCTGGACTGTAAAATTTTTTTGCGTGGGCGGTTTTCCTGTGATCATCCGAAAACCAACGAAATTTTTGCTCGTCTTTAAATTGGTCTGTGGACTTCAAATAATTTTTTCATCATACGACTATAAAAGTCTTTTAGACAATTTAATCAGCTTTAATTTGACCTTTTAACGAGCGCTGTACGATGATTTGGCGCGGAGTAATCGTCGATCAAAGCAAACAAGTGCATTTTAACATTGACAATAAATTACTCGAGAACTAAGACGACTAAGAAGAGATAATACACGTTTCGCATGGGTGACAGTCACAGCTTTAAACCCAGCTGAACGAAACAGTGACCACGGATCTTCTCACATGCATTATTCAACGGTATGATTCTATCGAATATTGGATTCCCAATAACTATAGGTCAAATTTAAAAAAAAATTGTGCTTCAAAACAATGTATCCATTAATGTGTGTACCACCGATGAAGGCATTGCTCCGATACGCGTGGCTCAACATAAGAAGAAGAAAAGCATACCAATTTGCTATACATACAAGATACCGAAGATAACAATGTATGACATATTACATAGATAAAGAACCTATCAAGCCTCGTGAGCGCACAACAGAGGCAACCATTAAATATATATATATATATATATATATATATATATATATATATATATATATATATATATATATATATATATATATATATATATATATATATATACAGGGTGATTCATAATAACCTGTACACCCGGAACTGGCGGGTTCACCGGGGTGCCCCGAGTATAACTGTCAAGGCTTTTTTGTCTCCGTCAAATAGTTTTTGAACGGGAGCGATTCCAATTTTGGCATTCGAAGGATTGTTGTAGGGGTGCAGTCTGCCCTTGACAACGACGCCACTCGAGGGCTGGGTCTGAGCGCGAGAAACGTAGTAGGTGACGAGCAAGGTAGATAGGCATCTGTCTTGCTTGCCCGGCCAATTTGACGTTTCGCGAATCGTCTGCTATTATTTTCTGTCATCGTGAGTACGCAAGTTCAGAGCGTGAGCCGAGCGGCGCGACTGAGCGTGACTTGTTTTTTCGGATGTCGTCGATCTCTATTTGTCGCACTTTCGTTCTTTTTTATTTAATGAGCGTCTCCTATCGCCTATATCTCATTAATAAATATTTATCTTCTCTCTTGTTCTCTTTCATCTTTGCGCATACTTTTGTTTATCCCAGGTTTTCCCTTCGATTTTAATGAAACTGATGTCCATGGAAGAGCACTGAAAACAGTCATACGCTTACGGTATGACTGGAAAAACAGTTGCACTTGTTGAAACCCTTTCCAAATAGAAAAAGCTTTCAAATGCGGAATTTTTTCGTCTCGGAATTTTTTTTTTCCCGAGATTTGTTAACCCTTCCTTGACACGCTGGGTAACGTTGACCAGGCCAAATTTGAAATGAAATGCTCAGTTTTCCAATAACGAAAGTTTTCAATAATTTTTTACAACAATTTTATTTTACATTTTCCGAATTTTAATTATGCAGACGTATTAAGAAATGTTTAAAGTGTATCCCGAATTCGTTTCAATAAGTACCGACCGATGGGTTGTTAAGGGCAGGTGGGTTAAGTACTATCCGGGTCAAATTGATCCAGTATGTCAACGTCGTGGCCAAATGTAAGTGTGTCAAGGAAGGCTATTCGATGCAAAGTTATAAGGAAAATGACAAAAAAAATCCTATTAAAAAATTTTCATTATTTGAAAACCTCCACGTGGTACGCTTTCAGTATTGATAATACTAGCGGTAGAAAATTTGTACATTTTTTTTATTTGGAAAAAAGAATTTTTATTTGCGGTTTTTTTCTCACAATTTGATGAGTATTAAATGCCAAATTGTAAGAAAAATAGTGTTTTTTTTTCATCTCATAGTCATTAAATTATCTTTAAGGAACAATAAACGTGCTCTTGAAATTATTTTTAAACTGATCGATCCATAAAGAGACGCTTTGAATTTTCGCAGGGCTCTTAAGGATACAATTAACTTGAAAAAAAATCCGCTAACATTAGTACTTATACGAATATTTGCAAGGTAGCGGGGGGTTTTCTAAAAATCAAGAAAAGGTAATTTTTTGTACTTTTTTCAAATCAATAGCAAGCATGGGAAAAGATTTTTCGCCAAAACCATAGTCAGGCCTCATAGGGAATTTATTGAAGTTTCAGAAACTGCCGGTCGATTTGCTGTGCAATGATTAATTCTCATACTTCATGAGATATCCATGATCAAAGACAAAAGGGTGACTTTTCATTCAGAGGCTGATATTACAGCCACTAATTGTCGTACCGAGCCAAAAAACCCAACTGCACGTAAATGATAAGTTTCAATGACCCTGATATTGATTCAGTCGGAAAAAAATATGCTGAGCCTAGGGGAAAATTGAGAGAAAAAAAACAAAAGGAATATTTTTGTCTCCTGATTTTTCTTTTGCTTGAGCAATAAAAGTTACTAAAAAAAAATTCATCAAAAGGTTTCAAAACTAGAAACTGCAAGCTTCAAGATCGTTATTGTCACAAAAAATACTATTTCTTCCTAATTTTCTGTTCCTTTAATTACATTAAGCGCAAAAATTAAAGGATAACTTTTTCTTCATCGAAAAATTGCCCTTTTTCGGACGGCCGTATCGCGGTTGTGAATAATCGGAAAAATGAATTGAAGAAGCTTTTTGTAGGGTTGTGAACTTCAGAACGCTTATATTGATACATTTTTATGAACTTTTTTCAACCAAAAAAATTATTGGTAAGCAATGAAAACGGAAATTCAAAAAATTTCACTAACTCTGCCGGCTTACACGGGGAACAGAAACTTTTGTAAAGAAAATCCGTTTCAACCATTTGAAAGCGTATATCTTCTTCTCTTATCTTATTTTTTCGAACCTCTGTGCGATTTTCATTCACCTAGTTATCACCGGCCAAATGAAACAATTCATATGTTTATTTTGGACGGTTATAACTTTGGTCCAAATCATCGTACATCATTCATAATGACATCGTTGGAAAGCTTGAATTCATTCTATTAATCATAGGGTTTGAAATAATTTAAGTATTATTTTGAAACACCGTGAAATCGATATTAAAAATCGTGTAAAATGCCGAAATTTACACTTTCTGTCGATTACATAGTTGCAACCGACGCACAGAGCTATAAGATTTTTACGTTTTCTCAAAGCTAAGGGTGCATAGGAACATTCCACCAAAAACCAGGCCGCTGCATATAGGCTTTCGAACTGGCCCGAGGCTTTGAACTTCGCAAGAATTGAGATACGGCAATTTTCACGCGGTGATCGATCTTGGACACGATCGAATTTATCTATTTTAGACAGGTGATGCGAGAAATTCTCCAATTACCTCGATAATGTTCCCGTTTAAGGGGAAGTGAGCGGACATCGCAGCGATCGGGATTTTCATTTTATCGGTTTTGATGAATTATAGAATTTGAATTGCAAAAAATTAATGATCAGCAAAAATTAATGTTCGGCCATTGCGCTGGACGAACAAAAAAACTCGACTTTGGGGCACCATATTTAAGGGGATAAAGGAAGAAAGCGAGTTCGTGGAAATATGTAATAAAAACAATCTGCTCTTTCCAGGTGTAAAATACCGACTTAAGTTTGCCTTGACTCCGGAACCTCATTTAAGGTGTCATATTGAGGAGGGCTATGTGTGCTAAATTTGTCTTATTTAATTGAAATTGAATGCGGTGCATCTATCGGTTATCGGTGCGGGATGCACCCTGCACAGATTTCGACTTCGAAAATCATGGCCTAAGGGGGTCATACTCGATGCAAACTGCGTCCACATAACATTTCAGGAGGGAGTCGAGAAAAAAAAAGGTTTACTATCTTCTACCACAACAAACAAAAAATGCAATGCTATCGCACTATTGGGAGACGTTGTTTAAAGGGATTGGATACCAAAAGAGTTTGTGCAAATTTTCTCTTGAGGCGACCTGGAAGATTTAAAATGCATCCTTTCCGGTTGCGAAAGAGCAGAAAGCAAAATCGAAAAGAACGACCCTTGCGAAGACGATTGCAAATCTTCCATCAGTTTTGCTGAGGTGCAATTAACATTAGCTTTTCAGCTGCGATACAATTACACGGCTTGATCCCAATGATGGGAAACTTTATTTAGAGGGCTGAATCAGACGATGAATGGGTGCAAATCAGCTCTTGCAGCGAGCTTGATGAATCTTCTGAATTCGGCCAAATGTACAGTTATTAAGTTGCGGAGGGTGCAGTTGAGCCAGATATCAACATTGGGAAGCTGCATTTACGTGGTTGAAGAAGTAAGATGACGTTAGGCTTTACGTTTCGTCGTAAGAGAGCCTTTGAGGCTTATCTGAGGGAGGATTTACCAATATTGGACGCGAGAAAGCGACTTTGCTTGTAGTCCAGGAATTTTAGCACCAAAAATAGGTTCGCTCCGCAAAAAATCCTGATAATTTATTTTTCGATTGGATTATGTCAGAGGGTGTCCCCTAAGTATAAAACCAAGTTTGTGTCGTCCGAAACCGCGAGCGTTAGCCGCCATCTTGAAAAACGCCATTTTGCAAATATGTCGGAAACGGTGAGTTTTACGTTAAAAAGTGTTACGACCTCTTTTGTAGAGGATAAAATTTTCCATCTTTTGTATTGGGAACTTTTTTTGTCTATTGTTAATATTTGCCGAGATATACGGGTGACTTTTATAAGGTGGACAGGTGTTTTTTGAGGGTCTTGCGCGGTGATTTTGCGACTGAAAAAAATATGATTTTTAATGGTTTTTCACGCTTTCTTTGAAAAAAATAAAATATATCGTATTTTTGTCATGAATAGCATTTGCCAGAGAAAATAGCGTATTCTGGAAAAGAATAACAAATCCGATTTGCGTGCAGGAGAATGAAGTTTATAAAATTCCAAATACGGAACACTCGCGAAAAACTTTATTTGTGCTTCCCGTCATGGAGAAAAAAATTATCAATCAAACGATTAAAGTGGATAAATCGGAATTTAATCAGTGGAACAAACTCGCTAAGTCAGGCACGACAGTGCTATAGGAAATGCTAGTCTGCTGACGTCACAGCTGCAACTTCCGAATGGTGGGCTGTCACAGGACGTTGGTTCAGAGTCCGATGATACGCGGTCGAGCCGAGGGATCTGAATGTGTCCCTATCTGAGAACTTAATTCAAAATAATGTCAATTTATAAAATGTTCGAGGATTCCATGCACTGCAAATACGATTTTCAATCATTTGCGATTCGCCAACAACTTTTGGAATAAATGATTCTAGCAATACATTTGAAAGTAATTTGACGTGGAATTATTAATTTTCACCAAATACTACGAGATTTTTTTTCAATGTTGCATAAATTATCTTAGCATGTTGTAGTGATAGAATTTTCGAATATTTTATGAAAAAGTCAAAAATACAAATGCTCGTACAATTTGGCAAAAAATAATAATTTCACGCGAAATTAATTAAAAATGTATTGATAGAATGATTTATTGCGAAAGTTATTAGCGAATCGCAAATGATGACGAATATTGTTTGAGGACCATGAAATCCGCAAACATTTTCGAAACTGACATTATTTCCGATTAAATTCGCAATCGATCGATCAAGTTCAATCGATTATCTTAAACCTCAATCGATAAAGGTAGTTCAGGCACATTAATCCCGTGAAACTGGGTCGTTTTCGTGCACTGCCAAACCAACAATTGTCGGTGGAAAAAATCTGAAAAGAATCATGGTCGATCTTTAGACCGTACTTCTACAGGAATAATAAGGTTGTTTTCGTCCTTATTTTCGATTTTCTAAAAAATAAATATTAAGTGAAGAAAAGGATCTTGGGCGGGACGAAAACGACCCAGGTTTGCGAGTCGCGGGTTAGGATTTGCTGCTACGCAATGGGTCAGATTGAGTCGAAAAGTCTGACGATGCTGCGACAACGACGGAAGGAGCATTATTTATTAAACAAAGATAAAATCGGTGCTTGCAACAGTTCTCGGAGCCTCAGTCGGACAATCCGGATATTACTGCCCCGAATTCGTCTCCGATTTTATCTTATTTCCGGTCAGATTGGGTCGAGAAGTCTGACGATCCTGCGACAACGACGGCAGGAGCATTATTTATTTAAGAGAGATAAAATCGGTGCTCGTATCGGTTCTCGAAGCACCGATGCGACAATCCTGACATTACTGCCCCGAATCCGTCTCCGATTTTATCTTATTTCATGTCAGATTGGGACGAGAAGTCTGACGATCCTACGACAACGAGGGAACGGACGCGTCCGTTCTCGATCGCGAACGGATGAAATCATATCTTTGCGATATTATCGGAATCCGGATGAAATCAACCGCGAACTCGTCGTCACGTTGTCGAGTATGTCCTATGGATACTGCACGAATCATTGACATAATTGATTTCATCTCCGTTCGCGATCGGGAACGAGATGAATTCATCTCGTCACGATATTATCGAAAAGCAGATGAAATCAATGGCGAACTCCTTGTGACGTTGTCCAGTGTATCCTACGGATACTGGACGAATCACTAACAGGATTGATTTCATCTCCGTTCACGATCGGGAACGAGATGAATTCATCTCGTTCCGATATCATCGGAAACGAGATGAAATCAAAGGCAAACTCGTCGTGACGGCTTCGAGTATTTCCTACGGACACTAGAAGAATCATTGACAGAATTGATTTCATCTCTGTTCGCGATCGGGAACAAGATGAAATCATCTCTTTGCGATATTATCGGAATGGAGATGAAATCAACCGCAAACTCGGTGTGACGTTGTCGAGTATGTCCTAGGGATAATGCACGAATCGTTCACCGAGTTGATTTCATCTCCTATCGCGATCGGGAACGAGAGGAATTTATCTCGTTTCAATAGCATCGGAACGGAGATGAAATCAGTGGCGAACACGTCGTGACGGCTTCGAGTATGTCCTACGGACACTAGAAGAATTATTGACAGAATTGATTTCATCTCCGTTCGCGATCGGGCACGAGATGAAATCATCTCGCTGCGATATTATCGGAATGGAGATGACATCAACCGCGAACTCGGTGTGACGTTGTCGAGTATGTCCTATGGATAATGCACGAAACGTTGTCCGAATTGATTTCATCTCCTATCGCGATCGGGAACGAGATGAATTTATCTTGTTTCAATATCATCGGGAAGGAGATGAAATCAATGGCGAACTCGAGATGACGGCTTCGAGTATGTCCTACGGACACTAAAAGAATCTTTGACAGAATTGATTTCATCTTTGTTCGCGATCGGGAACGTGATGAAATGATCTCTTTGCGATATTATCGGAATGTAGATGAAATCAACCGCAAAGTCGGTGTGACGTTGTCGACTATGTCCTAGGGATAGGGCACGAATCGTTGTCCGAATTGATTTCATCTCCTATCGCGATCGGGAACGAGATGAATTTATCTCGTTTCAATATCATCGGAACGGAGATGAAATCAATGGCGAACTCGTCGTGACGGCTTCGAGTATGTCCTACGGACACTAGAAGAATCATTGACAGAATTGATTTCATTTCCGTTCGCGATCGGGAACGAGATGAAATCATCTCTTTGTGATATTATAGGAATGAAAATGAAATCAACCGCGAACTCGTTGTAACGTTGTCGAGTATGGCCTATGGATAATGCACGAATCGTTGTCCGAATTGATTTCATCTTCTATCGCGATCGGGAACGAGATAAATTTATCTCGTTTCAATATCATCGGAAAGGCGATGAAATCAATGGCGAACTCGTCGTGACGGCTTCGAGTATGTCCTACGGACACTAGAAGAATCATTGACAGAATTGATTTGATCTCCATTCGCGAACGGAAACAAGATGAAATCATTTCTTTGCGATATTATCGGAATGAAAATGAAATTAACCGCGAACTCATTGTGACGTTGTCGAGTATGTTCTATGGATAATGCACGAATCGTAGTCCGAATTGATGTCATCTCCTATCGCGGTCGGGAACGGGATGAATTTATCTCGTTTCAATATCATCGGAGAGGAGATGAAATCAATGGCGAACTCGTCATGACGGCTTCGAGTATGTCCTACGGACACTAGAAGAATCATTGACAGAATTGATTTCATCTCCATTCGCGATCGGGAACGAGATAAAATCATCTCTTTGCGATATTATCGGAATGGAGATGAAATCAACCGCGAACTCGTTGTAACGTTGTCGAGTATGGCCTATGGATAATGCACGAATCGTTGTCCGAATTGATTTCATCTTCTATCGCGATCGGGAACGAGATAAATTTATCTCGTTTCAATATCATCGGAAAGGCGATGAAATCAATGGCGAACTCGTCGTGACGGCTTCGAGTATGTCCTACGGACACTAGAAGAATCATTGACAGAATTGATTTGATCTCCATTCGCGAACGGAAACAAGATGAAATCATCTCTTTGCGATATTATCGGAATGAAAATGAAATTAACCGCGAACTCATTGTGACGTTGTCGAGTATGTTCTATGGATAATGCACGAATCGTTGTCCGAATTGATGTCATCTCCTATCGCGGTCGGGAACGGGATGAATTTATCTCGTTTCAATATCATCGGAGAGGAGATGAAATCAATGGCGAACTCGTCATGACGGCTTCGAGTATGTCCTACGGACACTAGAAGAATCATTGACAGAATTGATTTCATCTCCATTCGCGATCGGGAACGAGATAAAATCATCTCTTTGCGATATTATCGGAATGGAGATGAAATCAACCGCGAACTCTGTGACGTTGTCGAGGATGTCCTATGGAAAATGCACGAATCGTTGTCCGAATCGATTTCATCGCCTATCGCGATCGGGAACGAGATGAATTTGTCTCGTTTCAATATCATCGGAAAGGAGATGAATTCAATGGTGAACTCGGCATGACGGCTTCGAGTATGTCCTACGGACACTAGAAGAATCATTGACAGAATTGATTCCATCTCCGTTCGCGATCGGGAACGGGATTAATTCATCTCTTTGCGATATTATCGGAATGGAGATGAAATCAAAGGCAAACTCGTCGTGATGGCTTCGAGTATGTCCTACCAACACTAGAGGAATCATTGACAGAATTGATTTCATCTCCGTTCGCGATCGGGAACGAGATGAAATCATCTCTTTGCGATATAATCGGAATGGAGATGAAATCAACCGCGAGCTCGGACGTTGTCGAGTATATCCTATGGATAATGCACGAATCGTTGTCTGAATTGATTTCATCTCCTATCGCGATCGGGAACGAGATGAATTTATCCCGTTTCAATATCATCGGAAAGGAGATGAATTCAATGGTGAACTCGGCATGACGGCTTCGAGTATGTCCTACGGACACTAGAAGAATCATTGACAGAATTGATTCCATCTCCGTTCGCGATCGGGAACGGGATTAATTCATCTTTTTGCGATATTATCGGAATGGAGATGAAATCAACCGCGAACTCGTTGTGACGTTGTCGAGTATGTCCCATAGATAATGCACGAAGCCTTGTCCGAATTGATTTCATCTCCAATCACGATCGGGAACGAGATGAATTTATCTCCTTTCAATATCATCGGAAAGGAGATGAAATCAATGGCGAACTCGTCGTCACGGCTTCGAGTATGTCCTACGGAGACGAGAAGAATCATTGACAGAATTGATTTCTTCTCCGTTCGCGATCGGGAACGAGATGAAATCATCTCTTTGCGATATTATCGGAACGGAGATAAAATCAACCGCAAACTCGTTGTGACGTTATCGAGTATGTCGTACGGATAATGCACGAATCGGTGTCCGAATAGATTTCATCGCCTATCGCGATCGGCAACGAGATGAAATTATCTCGTTTCACTATCATCGGAAAGGAGATGAAATCAATGGCGAACTCGTCATGACGGCTTCGAGTATGTCCTACGGACCCTAAAAGAATCATTGACAGAATTGATTTCATCTCCATTCGCGATCGGGAACGAGATGAAATCATCTCTTTGCGATATTATCAGAATGGAGATGAAATCAGCCGCGAACTCGTTGTTGCCGGTTGTTGCCGTCCGAGATGAAATCAGTGCGGACAACGATTCGTGCATAATCCATAGGACATACTCGAGAACGTCACAACGAGTTCGCGGTTGATTTCATCTCCATTCCGATAATATCGCAAAGAGATGATTTCATCTCTATCCCGATCGCGAACGGAGATGAAATGAATTCTGTCAATGATTCTTCTAGTGTCCGTAGGACATACTCGAAGCTTTCACGACGAGTTGGCCTTTGATTTCATCTCGTTTCCGATGATATCGGAACGAGATGAATTCAACTCGTTCCCGATCGCGAACAGAGATAAAATAAATTCTGTCAGTGTTTCGTGCAGTATCCATAGGATATACTCGACAACGTCACGACGAGTTCGCCATTGATTTCATCTCCGTTCCGATGATATTGAAACGAGACAAATTCATCTCGTTCCCGATCGCGATAGGGGATACAATCAATTCGGACAACGATTCGTGCATTATCCATAGGACATACTCGACAACGTCACAACGAGGTCGCGGTTGATTTCATCTCCATTCCGATAATATCGCAACGAGATGATTTCATCTCGTGCCCGATCGCGAACGGAGATGAAATCAATTCTGTTAATGATTCTTCTAGAGTCCGTAAGACATACTCGAAGCCGTCACGACGAGTGCGCCATTGATTTCATCTCCGTTCCGATGATATTGAAACGACATAAATTCATCTCGTTCCCGATCGCGATAGGAGATGAAATCAATTCGGACAACGATTCGTGCATTATTCCTAGGACATACTCGACAACGTCACACCGAGTTTGCGGTTGATTTCATCTCCATGCCGATAATATCGCGAAGAGATGATTTCATCTCGTTCCCGATCGCGAACAGAGATGAAATCAATTCTGTCAATGATTCTTCTAGTGTCCGTAGGACATACTCGACGCCGTCACGACGAGTTTGCCTTTGATTTTATCTCGTTTCCGATGATATCGAAACGAGATGAATTCAACTCGTTCCCGATCGTGAACGGAGATGAAATCAATCCTGTTAGTGATTCGTACAGTATCCATACGATATACTCGACAACGTCACGACGAGTTCGCCATTGATTTCATCTCCTTTCCGATGATATTGAAACGAGATAAATTCATCTCGTTCCCAATCACGATAGGAGATGAAATCAGTTCGGACAACGATTCGTGCCATATCCATAGGACATACTCGACATCGTCACACCGAGTTCGCGGTTGATTTCATCTTCATTCCGATAATATCGCAAAGAGATGATTTCATGTCGTTCCCGATCGCGAACGGAGATGAAATAAATTTTGTCAAAGATTCGTTTAGTGTCCGTGGGACATACTCGAAGCCGTCACGACGAGTTCGCCATTGATTTCATCTCCTTCCCGATGATATTGGAACAAGATAAATTCACCTCATTCCCGATCGCAATAGGAGATGAAATCATTTCGGACAACGATTCGTGCATTATCCATAGGCCATACTCGACAACGTCACACCGAGATCGCGGTTGATTTCATCTCCATTCCGATAATATCGCAAAGAGATGATTTCATCTCGTTCCCGATCGCGAACGGAGATGAAATCAATTCCGTCAATAATTCTTCTAGTGTCCGTAGGACATACTCGAAGCCGCTACGATGAGTTTGCCTTTGATTTCATCTTGTTTCCGATTATATTGGAACGAGATGAGTTCCACTCGTTCCCGATCGCGAACAGAAATGAAATAAATTCGGTCAGTGATTCGTGCAGTATCCATAGGATATACTCGGCAACGTCACGACGAGTTGGCCATTGATTTCATCTCCGTTCCGATGATATTGAAACGACATAAATTCATCTCGGTCCCGATCGCGATAGGAGATGAAATCAATTCGGACAACGATTCGTGCATTATCCGTAGGACAACGTCACACCGAGTTTGCGGTTGATTTCATCTCCATTCCCATAATATCGCGAAGAGATGATTTCATCTCGTTCCCGATCGCGAACAGAGATGAAATCAATTCTGTCAATGATTCTTCTAGTGTCCGTAGGACATACTCGAAGCTGTCACGACGAGTTGGCCTTTGATTTCATCTCGTTTCCGATGATATCGGAACGAGATGAATTCAACTCGTTCCCGATCGTGAACGGAGATGAAATCAATCCTGTTAGTGATTCGTGCAGTATCCATAGGATATACTCGACAACGTCACGGCGAGTTCGCCATTGATTTCATCTCCTTTCCGATGATATTAAAACGAGATAAATTCATCTCGTTCCTGATCGCGATGGGAGATAAAATCAATTCGGACAACCATTCGTGCGTTATCCATAGGACATACTCGACAACGTCACGATGAGTTCGCCATTTATTTCATCTCCTTTCCGATGATATTGAAACGAGATGATTTCATTTCCATTCCGATAATATCGCAACGAGATGATTTCATCTTGTTCCCGATCGCGAATGGAGATGAAATCAATTCTGTCAAAGATTCTTTTAGTGTCCGTAGGACATACTCGACGCCGTCACGACAAGTTTGCCTTTGATTTCATCTTGTTTCCGATTATATCGGAACGAGATAAATTCATCTCGTTCCCGATCGCGATAGGAGATGAAATCAATTCGGACAACGATTCGTGCATTATCCATAGGACATACTCGACAACGTCACACCGAGTTCGCGGTTGATTTTATCTCCATTCCGATAATATCGCAAAGAGATGATTTCATTTCCATTCCGATAATATCGCAACGAGATGATTTCATCTTGTTCCCGATCGCGAATGGAGATGAAATCAATTCTGTCAAAGATTCTTTTAGTGTCCGTAGGACATACTCGACGCCGTCACGACAAGTTTGCCTTTGATTTCATCTTGTTTCCGATTATATCGGAACGAGATAAATTCATCTCGTTCCCGATCGCGATAGGAGATGAAATCATTTCGGACAACGATTCGTGCATTATCCATAGGACATACTCGACAACGTCACACCGAGTTCGCGGTTGATTTTATCTCCATTCCGATAATATCGCAAAGAGATGATTTCATCTCACTCCCGATCGCGACCGGAGATGAAATCAATTCCGTCAATGATTCTTCTAGTGTCCGTAGGACGTACTCGAAGCCGTTACGGCAAGTTTGCCTTTGATTCCATCTTGTTTCCGATTATATTGGAACGAGATGAATTCATCTCGTTCCCGATCGCGAACAGAGATAAAATAAATTCTGTCAGTGTTTCGTGCAGTATCCATAGGATATACTCGACAACGTCACGACGAGTTCGCCATTGATTTCATCTCCGTTCCGATGATATTGAAACGAGATAAATTCATCTCGTTCCCGATCGCGATAGGGGATGAAATCAATTCGGACAACGATTCGTGCATTATCCATAGGACATACTCGACAACGTCACAACGAGTTCGCGGTTGATTTCATCTCCATTCCGATAATATCGCATCGAGATGATTTCATCTCGTGCCCGATCGCGAACGGAGATGAAATCAATTCTGTCAATGATTCTTCTAGAGTCCGTAGGACATACTCGAAGCCGTCACGACGTGTGCGCCATTGATTTCATCTCCGTTCCAATGATATTGAAACGACATAAATTCATCTCGTTCCCGATCACGATAGGAGATGAAATCAATTCGCACAACGATTCGTGCATTATCCCTAGGACATACTCGACAACGTCACACCGAGTTTGCGGTTGATTTCATCTCCATTCCGATAATATCGCGAAGAGATGATTTCATCTCGTTCCCGATCGCGAACAGAGATGAAATCAATTCTGTCAATGATTCTTCTAGTGTCCGTAGGACATACTCGACGCCGTCACGACGAGTTTGCCTTTGATTTCATCTCGTTTCCGATGATATCGGAACGAGATGAATTCAACTCGTTCCCGATCGTGAACGGAGATGAAATCAATCCTGTTAGTGATTCGTGCAGTATCCATACGATATACTCGACAACGTCACGACGAGTTCGCCATTGATTTCATCTCCTTTCCGATGATATTGAAACGAGATAAATTCATCTCGTTCCCAATCGCGATAGGAGATGAAATCAGTTCGGACAACGATTCGTGCCATATCCATAGGACATACTCGACAACGTCACACCGAGTTCGCGGTTGATTTCACCTCCATTCCGATTATATCGCAAAGAGATGATTTCATCTCGTTCCTGATCGCGAACGGAGATGAAATAAATTTTGTCAAAGATTCTTTTAGTGTCCGTGGGACATACTCGAAGCCGTCACGACGAGTTCGCCATTGATTTCATCTCCTTGCTGATGATATTGGAACAAGATAAATTCACCTCATTCCCGATCGCGATAGGAGATGAAATCAATTCGGACAACGATTCGTGCATTATCCATAGGCCATACTTGACACCGTCACACCGAGTTCGCGGTTGATTTCATCTCCATTCCGATAATATAGCAAAGAGATGATTTCATCTCGTTCCCGATCGCGAACGGAGATGAAATCAATTCCGTCAAAAATTCTTCTAGTGTCCGTAGGACATACTCGAAGCCGCTACGACAAGTTTGCCTTTGATTTCATCTTGTTTCCGATTATATTGGAACGAGATGAGTTCCTCTCGTTCCCGATCGCGAACAGAGATGAAATAAATTCTGTCAGTGATTCGTGCAGTATCCATAGGATATACTCGGCAACGTCACGACGAGTTGGCCATTGATTTCATGTCCTTTCCGATGATATTGAAACGAGATAAATTCATCTCGTTCCCGATCGCGATAGGGGATGAAATCAATTCGGACAACGATTCGTGCATTATCCATAGGACATACTCGACAACGTCACAACGAGTTCGCGGTTGATTTCATCTCCATTCCGATAATATCGCAACGAGATGACTTCATCTCGTTCCCGATCGCGAACGGAGATGAAACCAATTCTGTCAATGATTCTTCTAGTGTCCGTAGGACATACTCGAAGCCGTCACGACGAGTGCGCCATTGATTTCATCTCCGTTGCGATGATATTGAAACGACATAAATTCATCTCGTTCCCGATCGCGATAGGAGATGAAATCAATTCGGACAACGATTCGTGCATTATCCCTAGGACATACTCGACAACGTCACACCGAGTTTGCGGTTTATTTCATCTCCATTCCGATAATATCGCAATGAGATGATTTCATCTCGTTCCCGATCGCGAACAGAGATGAAATCAATTCTGTCAATGATTCTTCTAGTGTCCGTAGGACATACACGAAGCTGTCATCTCGTTTCCGATGATATCGGAACGACATGAATTCAACTCGTTCCCGATCGTGGACGGAGATGAAATCAATCCTGTTAGTGATTCGTGCAGTATCCATAGGATATACTCGACAACGTCACGACGAGTTCGCCATTGACTTCATCTCCTTTCCGATGATATTGAAACGAGATAAATTCATCTCGTTCCCGATCGCGATAGGAGATGAAATCAATTCGGACCACGATTCGTGCGTTATCCATAGGACATACTCGACAACGTCACGATGAGTTCGCCCTTGATTTCATCTCCTTTCCGATGATATTGAAACGAGATAAATTCACCTCGTTCCCGATCGCGATAGGAGATGAAATCAATTCAGACAACGATTCGTGCATTATCCATAGGACATACTCGACAACGTCATAATGAGTTCGCGGTAGATTTCATCTCCATTCCGATAATATCGCATCGAGATGATTTCATCTCGTGCCCGATCGCGAACGGAGATGAAATCAATTCTGTCAATGATTCTTCTAGAGTCCGTAGGACATACTCGAAGCCGTCACGACGTGTGCGCCATTGATTTCATCTCCGTTCCAATGATATTGAAACGACATAAATTCATCTCGTTCCCGATCACGATAGGAGATGAAATCAATTCGCACAACGATTCGTGCATTATCCCTAGGACATACTCGACAACGTCACACCGAGTTTGCGGTTGATTTCATCTCCATTCTGATAATATCGCGAAGAGATGATTTCATCTCGTTCCCGATCGCGAACAGAGATGAAATCAATTCTGTCAATGATTCTTCTAGTGTCCGTAGGACATACTCGACGCCGTCACGACGAGTTTGCCTTTGATTTCATCTCGTTTCCGATGATATCGGAACGAGATGAATTCAACTCGTTCCCGATCGTGAACGGAGATGAAATCAATCCTGTTAGTGATTCGTGCAGTATCCATACGATATACTCGACAACGTCACGACGAGTTCGCCATTGATTTCATCTCCTTTCCGATGATATTGAAACGAGATAAATTCATCTCGTTCCCAATCGCGATAGGAGATGAAATCAGTTCGGACAACGATTCGTGCCATATCCATAGGACATACTCGACAACGTCACACCGAGTTCGCGGTTGATTTCACCTCCATTCCGATAATATCGCAAAGAGATGATTTCATCTCGTTCCTGATCGCGAACGGAGATGAAATAAATTTTGTCAAAGATTCTTTTAGTGTCCGTGGGACATACTCGAAGCCGTCACGACGAGTTCGCCATTGATTTCATCTCCTTGCTGATGATATTGGAACAAGATAAATTCACCTCATTCCCGATCGCGATAGGAGATGAAATCAATTCGGACAACGATTCGTGCATTATCCATAGGCCATACTTGACACCGTCACACCGAGTTCGCGGTTGATTTCATCTCCATTCCGATAATATAGCAAAGAGATGATTTCATCTCGTTCCCGATCGCGAACGGAGATGAAATCAATTCCGTCAAAAATTCTTCTAGTGTCCGTAGGACATACTCGAAGCCGCTACGACAAGTTTGCCTTTGATTTCATCTTGTTTCCGATTATATTGGAACGAGATGAGTTCCTCTCGTTCCCGATCGCGAACAGAGATGAAATAAATTCTGTCAGTGATTCGTGCAGTATCCATAGGATATACTCGGCAACGTCACGACGAGTTGGCCATTGATTTCATGTCCTTTCCGATGATATTGAAACGAGATAAATTCATCTCGTTCCCGATCGCGATAGGGGATGAAATCAATTCGGACAACGATTCGTGCATTATCCATAGGACATACTCGACAACGTCACAACGAGTTCGCGGTTGATTTCATCTCCATTCCGATAATATCGCAACGAGATGACTTCATCTCGTTCCCGATCGCGAACGGAGATGAAACCAATTCTGTCAATGATTCTTCTAGTGTCCGTAGGACATACTCGAAGCCGTCACGACGAGTGCGCCATTGATTTCATCTCCGTTGCGATGATATTGAAACGACATAAATTCATCTCGTTCCCGATCGCGATAGGAGATGAAATCAATTCGGACCACGATTCGTGCGTTATCCATAGGACATACTCGACAACGTCACGATGAGTTCGCCCTTGATTTCATCCCCTTTCCGATGATATTGAAACGAGATAAATTCACCTCGTTTCCGATCGCGATAGGAGATGAAATCAATTCAGACAACGATTCGTGCATTATCCATAGGACATACTCGACAACGTCATAATGAGTTCGCGGTAGATTTCATCTCCATTCCGATAATATCGCATCGAGATGATTTCATCTCGTGCCCGATCGCGAACGGAGATGAAATCAATTCTGTCAATGATTCTTCTAGAGTCCGTAGGACATACTCGAAGCCGTCACGACGTGTGCGCCATTGATTTCATCTCCGTTCCAATGATATTGAAACGACATAAATTCATTTCGTTCCCGATCACGATAGGAGATGAAATCAATTCGCACAACGATTCGTGCATTATCCCTAGGACATACTCGACAACGTCACACCGAGTTTGCGGTTGATTTCATCTCCATTCTGATAATATCGCGAAGAGATGATTTCATCTCGTTCCCGATCGCGAACAGAGATGAAATCAATTCTGTCAATGATTCTTCTAGTGTCCGTAGGACATACTCGACGCCGTCACGACGAGTTTGCCTTTGATTTCATCTCGTTTCCGATGATATCGGAACGAGATGAATTCAACTCGTTCCCGATCGTGAACGGAGATGAAATCAATCCTGTTAGTGATTCGTGCAGTATCCATACGATATACTCGACAACGTCACGACGAGTTCGCCATTGATTTCATCTCCTTTCCGATGATATTGAAACGAGATAAATTCATCTCGTTCCCAATCGCGATAGGAGATGAAATCAGTTCGGACAACGATCCGTGCCATATCCATAGGACATACTCGACAACGTCACACCGAGTTCGCGGTTGATTTCACCTCCATTCCGATAATATCGCAAAGAGATGATTTCATCTCGTTCCTGATCGCGAACGGAGATGAAATAAATTTTGTCAAAGATTCTTTTAGTGTCCGTGGGACATACTCGAAGCCGTCACGACGAGTTCGCCATTGATTTCATCTCCTTGCTGATGATATTGGAACAAGATAAATTCACCTCATTCCCGATCGCGATAGGAGATGAAATCAATTCGGACAACGATTCGTGCATTATCCATAGGCCATACTTGACACCGTCACACCGAGTTCGCGGTTGATTTCATCTCCATTCCGATAATATAGCAAAGAGATGATTTCATCTCGTTCCCGATCGCGAACGGAGATGAAATCAATTCCGTCAAAAATTCTTCTAGTGTCCGTAGGACATACTCGAAGCCGCTACGACAAGTTTGCCTTTGATTTCATCTTGTTTCCGATTATATTGGAACGAGATGAGTTCCTCTCGTTCCCGATCGCGAACAGAGATGAAATAAATTCTGTCAGTGATTCGTGCAGTATCCATAGGATATACTCGGCAACGTCACGACGAGTTGGCCATTGATTTCATGTCCTTTCCGATGATATTGAAACGAGATAAATTCATCTCGTTACCGATCGCGATAGGGGATGAAATCAATTCGGACAACGATTCGTGCATTATCCATAGGACATACTCGACAACGTCACAACGAGTTCGCGGTTGATTTCATCTCCATTCCGATAATATCGCAACGAGATGACTTCATCTCGTTCCCGATCGCGAACGGAGATGAAACCAATTCTGTCAATGATTCTTCTAGTGTCCGTAGGACATACTCGAAGCCGTCACGACGAGTGCGCCATTGATTTCATCTCCGTTGCGATGATATTGAAACGACATAAATTCATCTCGTTCCCGATCGCGATAGGAGATGAAATCAATTCGGACAACGATTCGTGCATTATCCCTAGGACATACTCGACAACGTCACACCGAGTTTGCGGTTTATTTCATCTCCATTCCGATAATATCGCAATGAGATGATTTCATCTCGTTCCCGATCGCGAACAGAGATGAAATCAATTCTGTCAATGATTCTTCTAGTGTCCGTAGGACATACACGAAGGTGTCATCTCGTTTCCGATGATATCGGAACGAGATGAATTCAACTCGTTCCCGATCGTGGACGGAGATGAAATCAATCCTGTTAGTGATTCGTGCAGTATCCATAGGATATACTCGACAACGTCACGACGAGTTCGCCATTGAGTTCATCTCCTTTCCGATGATATTGAAACGAGATAAATTCATCTCGTTCCCGATCGCGATAGGAGATGAAATCAATTCGGACCACGATTCGTGCGTTATCCATAGGACATACTCGACAACGTCACGATGAGTTCGCCCTTGATTTCATCTCCTTTCCGATGATATTGAAACGAGATAAATTCACCTCGTTCCCGATCGCGATAGGAGATGAAATCAATTCAGACAACGATTCGTGCATTATCCATAGGACATACTCGACAACGTCATAATGAGTTCGCAGTTGATTCCATCTCCATTCCGATAATGTTGCAACGAGATGATTTCATTTCCATTCCGATAATATCGCAACGAGATGATTTCATCTTGTTCCCGATCGCGAATGGAGATGAAATCAATTCCGTCAATAATTCTTCTAGTGTCCGTAGGACATACTCGAAGCCGTCACGACGAGTTTGCCTTTGATTTCATCTTGTTTCCGATTATATCGGAACGAGATAAATTCATCTCGTTCCCGATCGCGATAGGAGATGAAATCATTTCGGACAACGATTCGTGCATTATCCATAGGACATACTCGACAACGTCACACCGAGTTCGCGGTTGATTTCATCTCCATTCCGATAATATCGCAAAGAGATGATTTCATCCCGTTCCCGATCGCGAACGGAGATGAAATCAATTCCGTCAATAATTCTTCTAGTGTCCGTAGGACATACTCGAAGCCGTTACGACAAGTTTGCCTTTGATTTCATCTGGTTTCCGATTATATTGGAACGAGATGAATTCATCTCGTTCCCGATCGCGAACAGAGATGAAATAAATTCTGTCAGTGTTTCGTGCAGTATCCATAGGATATACTCGACAACGTCACGACGAGTTCGCCATTGATTTCATGTCCTTTCCGATGATATTGAAACGAGATAAATTCATCTCGTTTCCGATCGCGATAGGGGATGAAATCAATGCGGACAACGATTCGTGCATTATCCATAGGACATACTCGACAACGTCACAACGAGTTCGCGGTTGATTTCATCTCCATTCCGATAATATCGGAACGAGATGATTTCATCCCGTTCCCTATCGCGAACGGTGATGAAATCAATTCCGTCAATGATTCTTCTAGTGTCCATAGGACATACTCGAAGCCGTCACGACGAGTTTGCCTTTGATTTCATCTTGTTTCCGATTATATCGGAACGAGATAAATTCATCTCGTTCCCGATCGCGATAGGAGATGAAATCATTTCGGACAACGATTCGTGGATTATCCATAAGACATACTCGACAACGTCACACCGAGTTCGCGGATGATTTCATCTCCATTCCGATAATATCGCCAAGAGATGTTTTCATCTCGTTCCCGATCCCGAACGGAGATGAAATCAATTCCGTCAATGATTCTTCTAGTGTCCGTAGGACATACTCGAAGCCGTTACGACAAGTTTGCCTTTGATTTCATCTTGTCTCCGATTATATTGGAACGAGATGAATTCATCTCGTTCCCGATCGCGAACAGAGATGAAATAAATTCTGTCAGTGTTTCGTGCAGTATCCATAGGATATACTCGACAACGTCACAACGAGTTCGCGGTTGATGTCATCTCCATTCCGATAATATCGCAACGAGATGATTTCATCTCGTGCCAGATCGCGAACGGAGATGAAACCAATTCTGTCAATGATTCTTCTAGTGTCCGTAGGACATACTCGAAGCTGTCATCTCGTTTCCGATGATATCGGAACGAGATGAATTCAACTCGTTCCCGATCGTTAACGGAGATGAAATCAATCCTGTCAGTGATTCGTGCAGTATCCATAGGATATACTCGACAACGTCACGACGAGTTCACCATTGATTTCATTTCCTTTCCGATGATATTGAAACGAGATAAATTCATCTCGTCCCCGATCGCGATAGGAGATGAAATCAATTCGGACCACGATTCGTGCGTTATCCATAGAACATACTCGACAACGTCCCGATGAGTTCGCCATTGATTTCATCTCCTTTCCGATGATATTGAAACGAGATAAATTCATCTCGTTCCCGATCGCGATAGGAGATGAAATCATTTCGGACAACGATTCGTGCATTATCCATAGGACATACTCGACAACGTCACACCGAGCTTGCGGTTGATTTCATCTCCATTCCGATAATATCGCAAAGAGATGATTTCATCTCGTTCCCGATCGCGAACGGAGATGAAATCAATTCCGTCAATGATTCTTCTAGTGTCCGTAGGACATACTCGAAGCCGTTACGACAAGTTTGCCTTTGATTTCATCTTGTTTCCGATTATATTGGAACGAGATGAATTCATATCGTTCCCGATCGCGAACAGAGATGAAATAAATTCTGTCAGTGTTTCGTGCAGTATCCATAGGATATACTCGACAACGTCACAACGAGGTCGCCATTGATTTCATGTCCTTTCCGATGATATTGAAACGAGATAAATTCATCTCGTTCCCGATCGCGATAGGGGATGAAATCAATTCGGACAACGATTCGTGCGTTATCCATAGGACATACTCGACAACGTCACGATGAGTTCGCCATTGATTTCATCTCCTTTCCGATGGTATTGAAACGAGATAAATTCACCTCGGTCCCGATCGCGATAGGAGATGAAATCAATTCAGACAACGATTCGTGCATTATCCATAGGACATACTCGACAACGTCATAATGAGTTCGCAGTTGATTTCATTTCCATTCCGATAATGTTGCAACGAGATGATTCCATTTCCATTCCGATAATATCGCAACGAGATGATTTTATCTTGTTTCCGATCGCGAATGGAGATGAAATCAATTCCGTCAATAATTCTTCTAGTGTCCGTAGGACATACTCGAAGCCGTCACGACGAGTTTGCCTTTGATTTCATCTTGTTTCCGATTATATCGGAACGAGATAAATTCATCTCGTTCCCGATCGCGATAGGAGATGAAATCATTTCGGACAACGATTCGTGGATTATCCATAGGACATACTCGACAACGTCACACCGAGTTCGCGGTTGATTTCATCTCCATTCCGATAATATCGCCAAGAGATGATTTCATCTCGTTCCCGATCGCGAACGGAGATGAAATCAATTCCGTCAATGATTCTTCTAGTGGCCGTAGGACATACTCGAAGCCGTTACGACAAGTTTGCCTTTGATTTCATCTTGTCTCCGATTATATTGGAACGAGATGAATTCATCTCGTTCCCGATCGCGAACAGAGATGAAATAAACTCTGTCAGTGTTTCGTGCAGTTTCCATAGGATATACTCGACAACGTCACGACGAATTCGCCATTGATTTCATGTCCTTTCCGATGATATTGAAACGACATAAATTCATCTCGTTCCCGATCGCGATAGGAGATGAAATCAATTCGGACAACGATTCGTGCATTATCCATAGGACATACTCGACAACGTCAAAACGAGTTCACGGTTGATTTCATCTCCATTCCGATAATATCGCATCGAGATGATTTCATCCCGTTCCCCATCGCGAACGGCGATGAAATCAATTCCGTCAATGATTCTTCTAGTGTCCATAGGACATACTCGAAGCCGTCACGACGAGTTTGCCTTTGATTTCATATTGTTTCCGATTATATCGGAACGAGATAAATTCATCTCGTTCCCGATCGCGATAGGAGATGAAATCATTTCGGACAACGATTCGTGCATTATCCATAGGACATACTCGACAACGTCACACCGAGCTTGCGGTCTATTTTATCTCCATTCCGATAATATCGCAAAGAGATGATTTCATCTCGTTCCCGATCGCGAACGGAGATGAAATCAATTCCGTCAATGATTCTTCAGTGTCCGTAGGATATACTCGAAGCCGCTACGACAAGTTTGCCTTTGATTTCATCTTGTTTCCGATTATATTGGAACGAGATGAGTTCATCTCGTTCCCGATCGCGAACAGAGATGAAATAAATTCTGTCAGTGTTTCGTGCAGTATCCATAGGATATACTCGACAACGTCACGACGAGTTCGCCATTGATTTCATGTCCTTTCCGATGATATTCAAACGAGATAAATTCATCTCGTTCCCGATCGCGATAGGGGATGAAATCAATTCGGACAACGATTCGTGCATTATCCATAGGACATACTCGACAACGTCACAACGAGTTCGCGGTTGATGTCATCTCCATTCCGATAATATCGCAACGAGATGATTTCATCTCGTGCCCGATCGCGAACGGAGATGAAACCAATTCTGTCAATGATTCTTCTAGTGTCCGTAGGACATACTCGAAGCTGTCATCTCGTTTCCGATGATATCGGAACGAGATGAATTCAACTCGTTCCCGATCGTTAACGGAGATGAAATTAATCCTGTTAGTGATTCGTGCAGTATCCATAGGATATACTCGACAACGTCACGACGAGTTCACCATTGATTTCATCTCCTTTCCGATGATATTGAAACGAGATAAATTCATCTCGTTCCCGATCGTGATAGGAGATGAAATCAATTCGGACCACGATTCGTGCGTTATCCATAGGACATACTCGACAACGTCCCGATGAGTTCGCCATTGATTTCGTCCCCTTTCCGATGATATTGAAACGAGATAAATTCACCTCGTTCCCGATCGCGATAGGAGATGAAATCAATTCAGACAACGATTCGTGCATTATCCATAGGACATACTCGACAAAGTCATAATGACTTCGCAGTTGATTTAATTTCTATTCCGATAATGTCGCAACGAGATGATTTCATCTTGTTCCCGATCGCGAATGGAGATGAAATCAATTCCGTCAATAATTCTTCTAGTGTCCGTAGGACATACTCGAAGCCGTCACGACGAGTTTGCCTTTGATTTCATCTTGTTTCCGATTATATCGGAACGAGATGAATTCATCTCGTTCCCGATCGCGATAGGAGATGAAATCATTTCGGACAACGATTCGTGCATTATCCATAGGACATACTCGACAACGTCACACCGAGCTTGCGATTGATTTCATCTCCATTCCGATAATATCGCAAAGAGATGATTTCATCTGGTTCCCGATCGCGAACGGAGATGAAATCGATTCCGTCAATGATTCTTCTAGTGTCCGTAGGACATACTCGAAGCCGTTACGACAAGTTTGCCTTTGATTTCATCTTGTTTCCGATTATATTGGAACGAGATGAATTCATCTCGTTCCTGATCGCGAACAGAGATGAAATAAATTCTGTCAGTGTTTCGTGCAGTATCCATGGGATTTACTCGACAACGTCACGACGAGTTCGCCATTGATTTCATGTCCTTTCCGATGATATTGAAACGAGATAAATTCATCTCGTTCCCGATCGCGATAGGGGATGAAATCAATTCGGACAACGATTCGTGCGTTATCCATAGGACATACTCGACAACGTCACGATGAGTTCGCCATTGATTTCATCTCCTTTCCGATGATATTGAAACGAGATAAATTCACCTCGGTCCCGATCGCGATAGGAGATGAAATCAATTCAGACAACGATTCGTGCATTATCCATAGGACATACTCGACAACGTCATAATGAGTTCGCAGTTGATTTCATTTCCATTCCGATAATGTTGCAACGAGATGATTTCATTTCCATTCCGATAATATCGCAACGAGATGATTTCATCTTGTTCCCGATGGCGAATGGAGATGAAATCAATTCCGTCAATGATTCTTCTAGTGTCCATAGGACATACTCGAAGCCGTCACGACGAGTTTGCCTTTGATTTCATCTTGTTTCCGATTATATCGGAACGAGATAAATTCATCTCGTTCCCGATCGCGATAGGAGATGAAATCATTTCGGACAACGATTCGTGCATTATCCATAGGACATACTCGACAACGTCACACCGAGCTTGCGGTTGATTTCATCTCCATTCCGATAATATCGCAAAGAGATGATTTCATCTCGTTCCCGATCGCGAACGGAGATGAAATCAATTACGTCAATGGTTCTTCTAGTGTCCGTAGGACATACTCGAAGCCGCTACGACAAGTTGGCCTTTGATTTCATCTTGTTTCCGATTATATTGGAACGAGATGAGTTCATCGCGTTCCCGATCGCGAACAGAGATGAAATAAATTCTGTCAGTGTTTCGTGCAGTATCCATAGCATATACTCGACAACGCCACGACGAGTTCGCCATTGATTTCATGTCCTTTCCGATGATATTGGAACGAGATAAATTCATCTCGTTCCCGATCGCGATAGGCGATGAAATCAATTCGGACAACGATTCGTGCATTATCCATAGGACATACTCGACAACGTCACAACGAGTGCGCGGTTGATTTCATCTCCATGCCGATAATATCGCAACGAGATGATTTCATCTCGTGCCCGATCGCGAACGGAGATGAAACCAATTCTGTCAATGATTCTTCTAGTGTCCGTAGGACATACTCGAAGCCGTCACGACGAGTGCGCCATTGATTTCATCTCCGTTCCGATGATATTGAAACGACATAAATTCATCTCGTTCCCGATCGCGATAGGGGATGAAATCAATTCGGACAACGATTCGTGCATTATCCATAGGACAGACTCGACAACGTCACACCGAGTTCGCGGTTGATTTCATCTCCATTCCGATAATATCGCAAAGAGATGATTTCATCCCGTTCCCGATCGCGAACGGAGATGAAATCAATTCCGTCAATAATTCTTCTAGTGTCCGTAGGACATACTCGAAGCCGTTACGACAAGTTTGCCTTTGATTTCATCTTGTTTCCGATTATATTGGAACGATATGAATTCATCTCGTTCCCGATCGCGAACAGAGATGAAATAAATTCTGTCAGTGTTTCGTGCAGTATCCATAGGATATACTCGACAACGTCACGACGAGTTCGCCATTGATTTCATGTCTTTTCCGATGATATTGAAACGAGATAAATTCATCTCGTTTCCGATCGCGATAGGGGATGAAATCAATGCGGACGACGATTCGTGCATTATCCATAGGACATACTCGACAACGTCACAACGAGTTCGCGGTTGATTTCATCTCCATTCCGATAATATCGGAACGAGATGATTTCATCCCGTTCCCTATCGCGAACGGCGATGAAATCAATTCCGTCAATGATTCTTCTAGTGTCCATAGGACATACTCGAAGCCGTCACGACGAGTTTGCCTTTGATTTCATCTTGTTTCCGATTATATCGGAACGAGATAAATTCATCTCGTTCCCGATCGCGATAGGAGATGAAATCATTTCGGACAACGATTCGTGGATTATCCATAGGACATACTCGACAACGTCACACCGAGTTCGCGGTTGATTTCATCTCCATTCCGATAATATCGCCAAGAGATGATTTCATCTCGTTCCCGATCGCGAACGGAGATGAAATCAATTCCGTCAATGATTCTTCTAGTGTCCGTAGGACATACTCGAAGCCGATACGACAAGTTTGCCTTTGATTTAATCTTGTCTCCGATTATATTGGAACGAGATGAATTCATCTCGTTCCCGATCGCGAACAGAGATGAAATAAATTCTGTCAGTGTTTCGTACAGGATCCATAGGATATACTCGACAACGTCACGACGAGTTCGCCATTGATTTCATGTCCTTTCCGATGATATTGAAACGAGATAAATTCATCTCGTTCGCGATCGCGATAGGGGATGCAATCAATTCGGACAACGATTCGTGCATTATCCATAGGACATACTCGACAACGTCACAACGAGTTCACGGTTGATTTCATCTCCATTCCGATAATATCGCAACGAGATGATTTCATCCCGTTCCCCATCGCGAACGGCGATGAAATCAATTCTGTCAATGATTCTTCTAGTGTCCATAGGACATACTCGAAGCCGTCACGACGAGTTTGCCTTTGATTTCATCTTGTTTCCGATTATATCGGAACGAGATAAATTCATCTCGTTCCCGATCGCGATAGTAGATGAAATCATTTCGGACAACGATTCGTGCATTATCCATAGGACATACTCGACAACGTCACAGCGAGTTCGCGGTTGATTCCATCTCCATTCCGATAATATCGCAAAGAGATGATTTCATGTCGTTCCCGATCGCGAACGGAGATGAAATCAATTCCGTAAATGATTCTTCTAGTGTCCGTAGGACATACTCGAAGCCGTTACGACAAGTTTGCCTTTGATTTCATCTTGTTTCCGATTATATTCGAACGAGATGAATTCATCTCGTTCCCGATCACGAACAGAGATGAAATAAATTCTGTCAGTGTTTCGTGCAGTATCCATAGGATATACTCGACAACGTCACGACGAGTTCGCCATTGATTTCATGTCCTTTCCGATGATATTGAAACGAGATAAATTCATCTCGTTCCCGATCGCGATAGGGGATGAAATCAATTCGAACAACGATTCGTGCATTATCCATAGGACATACTCGACAACGTCACAACGAGTGCGCGGTTGATTTCATCTCCATTCCGATAATATCGCAACGAGATGATTTCATCTCGTGCCCGATCGCGAACGGAGATGAAACCAATTCTGTCAATGATTCTTCTGGTGCCCGTAGGACATACTCGAAGCCGTCACGACGAGTGCGACATTGATTTCATCTCCGTTCCGATGATATTGAAACGACATAAATTCATCTCGTTCCCGATCGCGATAGGAGATGAAATCAATTCGGACAACGATTCGTGCATTATCCCTAGGACATACTCGACAACGTCACACCGAGTTTGCTGTTGATTTCATCTCCATTCCGATAATATCGCAATGAGATGATTTCATTTCGTTCCCGATCGCGAACAGAGATAAAATCAATTCTGTCAATGATTCTTCTCGTGTCCGTAGGACATACTCGAAGCTGTCATCTCGTTTCCGATGATATCGGAACGAGATGAATTCAACTCGTTCCCGATCGTGAACGGAGATGAAATCAACCCTGTTAGTGATTCGTGCAGTATCCATAGGATATACTCGACAACGTCACGACGAGTTCGCTATTGATTTCATCTCCTTTCCGATGATATTGAAACGAGATAAATTCATCTCGTTCCCGATCGCGATAGGAGATGAAATCAATTCGGACCACGATTCGTGCGTTATCCATAGGACATACTCGACAACGTCACGATGAGTTCGCCATCGATTTCATCTCCTTTCCGATGCTATTGAAACGAGATAAATTCACCTCGTTCCCGATCGCGATAGGAGATGAAATCAATTCAGACAACGATTCATGCATTATCCATAGGACATACTCGACAACGTCATAATGAGTTCTCAGTTGATTTCATTTCCATTCCGATAATGTTGCAACGAGATGATTTCATTTCCATTCCGATAAGATCGCAACGAGATGATTTCATCTTGTTCCCGATCGCGAATGGAGATGAAATCAATTCCGTCAATAATTCTTCTAGTGTGCGTAGGACATACTCGAAGCCGTCACGACGAGTTTGCCTTTGATTTCTTCTTGTTTCCGATTATATCGGAACGAGATAAATTCTTCTCGTTCCCGATCGCGATAGGAGATGAAATCATTTCGGACAACGATTCGTGCATTATCCATAGGACATACTCGACAACGTCACACCGAGTTCGCGGTTGATTTCATCTCCATTCCGATAATATCGCCAAGAGATGAAATCAATTCCGTCAATGATTCATCTAGTGTCCGTAGGACATACTCGAAGCCGTTACGACAAGTTTGCCTTTGATTTCGACTTGTTTCCGATTATATTGGAAAGAGATGAATTCATCTCGTTCCCGATCGCGAAGAGAGATGAAATAAATTCTGTCAGTGTTTCGTGCAGTATCCATAGGATATACTCGACAACGTCACGACGAGTTCGCCATTGATTTCATGTCCTTTCCGATGATATTGAAACGAGATAAATTCATCTCGTTCCCGATCGCGATAGGGGATGAAATCAATTCGGACAACGATTCGTGCATTATCCATAGGACATACTCGACAACGTCACAACGAGTTCGCGGTTGATTTCATCTCCATTCCGATATCGCAACGAGATGATTTCATCTCGTGCCCGATCGCGAACGGAGATGAAATCAATTCTGTCAATGATTCTTCTAGTGTCCGTAGGACATACTCGAAGCCGTCACGACGAGTGCGCCATTGATTTCATCTCCGTTCCGATGATATTGAAACGAAATAAATTCATCTCGTTCCCGATCGCGATAGGAGATGAAATCAATTTGGACAATGATTCGTGCATTATCCATAGGACATACTCGACAACGTCACAACGAGTTCGCCATTGATTTCATCTGCTTTTCGATAATATCGCGACGAGATGAATTCATCTCGTTCCCGATCGCGAACGGAGATGAAATCAATTATGTCAATGATTCGTGCAGTATCCGTAGGACATACTCGACAACGTGACGACGAGTTCGCGGTTGATTTCATCTGGATTCCGATAATATCGCAAAGATATGATTTCATCCGTTCGCGATCGGGAACGGACGCGTCCGTTCCCTCGTTGTCGCAGGATCGTCAGACTTCTCGACCCAATCTGACGAGAAATAAGATAAATTCGGAGACGGATTCGGGGCAGTAATGTCAGGAATGTCGGATCGGTGCTTCGAGAACCGTTACGAGCACCGATTTTATCCCTCTTAAATAGATAATGCTCCTGACGTCGTTGTCGCAGGATTGTCAGACTTCTCGACCCAATCTGACCGGAAATAAGATAAAATCGGGGACGAATTCGGGGCAGTAATATCCGCATTGTCCGACTGAGGCTCGGAGAACCGTTGCAAGCACCGATTTTATCTTTGTTTAATAAATAATGCTCCTTCCGTCGTTGTCGCAGCATCCTCAGACTTCTCAACTAAATCTGACCCATTCCGTAGCAGCAAATCCCAACCCGCAATTCGCAAACCTGAGTCGTTTTCGTCCCGCCCAAGATCATTTTCTTCACTTAATATTTATTTTTTAAAAAATCGCAAATAAGGAAGAAAACAACCTTATTATTCCTGTAGAAGTACGGTCTAAAGATCGACCATGATTCTTTTCAGATTTTCTCTACCGACAATTGTTGGTTTAGCAGTGCAAAAACGAAAACGACCCAGTTTCACGGGATTAATGTGCCTGAAATACCTTTATCGATTGAGGTTTAAGATAATCGATGTAACTTGATCGATAGATTGCGAATTTTATTGGAAATAATGTCAATTTCGAAAATGTTTGGGAATTTCATAGTCCGCAAACAATATTCGTCATCATTTGCGATTCGCTAATAACTTTCGCAATAAATAATTCTATCAATACATTTGTAATTAATTTCGCGTGAAATTATAATTTTTTGCCAAATGGTACGAGCATTTTTATTTTTGACTTTTTCATATAATATTCCAAAATTCTATAACTACAACATGCGAAGATAATTTATGCAACATTAAAAAAAAATCTCGTAGTATTTGGTAAGAATTAATCATTCCACGTCAAATTACTTTCAAATGTATTGCTAGAATCATTTACTCCAAAAGTTGTTCGCGAATCGCAAATGATTGAAAATCGTATTTGCAGTGCATGGAATCCTCTAACATTTTATAAATTGACATTATTTTGAATTGAGTTCTCAGATAAGGACACATTCAGATCCCTCGGCTCGACCGCGTATCATCGGACTCTGAACCAACGTCCTGTGACAGCCGACCATTCGGAAGTTGCAGCTGTGACGTCAGCAGACTAGCATTTCCTATAGCACTGTCGTGCCTGACTTAGCGAGTTTGTTCTACTGATTAAATTCCGATTTATCCACTTTAATCGTATGTTTGATAATTTTTTTCTCCATGACGGGAAGCACAAATAAAGTTTTTCGCGAGTGTTCCGTATTTGGCATTTTATAAACTTCATTCTTCTGCACGCAAAACGGATTTGATATTCTTTTCCAGAATACGCTATTTTCTCTAGCAAATGCTATTCATGACAAAAATACGATATATTTTTTTTTCAAAGAATGCGTGAAAAACCATTAAAAATCATATTTTTTTCAGTCGCAAAATCACCGCGCAAGACCCTCAAAAAACACCTGTCCACCTTATAAAAGTCACCCGTATATCTCGGCAAATATTAACAATAGACAAAAAAAGATCCCAATACAAAAGATGGAAAATTTTATCCTCTACAAAAATGGTCGTAACAATTTTTAACGTAAACCTCACCGTTTCCGAGATATTTGCAAAATGGCGTCTATCAAGATGGCGGCTAACGCTCGCAGTTTCGAACGACACAAACTTGGTTTTATACTTAGGGGACACCCTCTGACATAATCCAATCGAAAAATCAATTATCTGGATTTTTTGCGGAGCGAACCCATTTTTGATGCTAAAGTTCCTGGACTACAAGCAAAGTCGCTTTCTCGCGTCCAATATTGGTAAATCCTCCCTCAGATAAGCCTCAAAGGCTCTCTTACGACGAAACGTAAAGCGTAACGTCATCTTACTTCTTCAACCACTTAAATGCAGCTTCCCAAAGTTGATATCTGGCTCAACTGCACCCTCCGCAACTTAATAACTGTACATTTGGCCGAATTCAGAAGATTCATCAAGCTCGCTGCAAGAGCTGATTTGCACCCATTCATCGCTTGATTCAGCCCTCTAAATAAAGTTTCCCATCATTGGGATCAAGCCGTGGAATTGTATCGCAGCTGAAAAGATAATGTTAATTGCACCTCAGCAAAACTGATGGAAGATTTGCAATCGTCTTCGCAAGGGTCGTTCTTTTCGATTTTGCTTTCTGCTCTTTCGCAACCGGAAGCGATGCATTTTAAATCTTCCAGGTCATCTCAAGAGAAAATTTGCACATACTCTTTTGGTAACCAATCCCTTTAAACAACGTCTCCCAATAGTGCGATAGCATTGCATTTTTTGTTTGCTGTGGTAGAAGATAGTAAACCTTTTTTTTTCTCGACTCCCTCGTGAAATGTTATGTGGACGCAGTTTGCATCGAGTATGACCTCCTTAGGCCATGATTTTCAAAGTCGAAATCTGTGCAGGGTACATCCCGCACCGATAACCGATAGATGCACCGCATTCAATTTAAATTAAATAAGACAAATTTAGCACACATTGCCCTCCTCAATATGACACCTTAAATGAGGTTCCGGAGTCGAGGCAAACTTAAGTCGCTATTTTACACCTGGAAAGAGCAGATTGTTTTTATCACATATTTCCACGAACTCGCTTTCTTACTTTAACCCCTTAAATACGGTGCCCCAAAGTCGAGTTTTTTTTTGTTCGTCCAGCGTAATGGCCAAACATTAATTTTTGCTGATGATAAATTTTTTGCAATTCAAATTCTATAATTCATCAAAACCGATAAAATGAAAATCCCGATCGCTGCGATGTCCGCTCACTTCCCCTTAAACGGGAACATTATCGAGGTAATTGGAGAATTTCTCGCATCACCTGTCTAAAATAGATAAATTCGATCGTGTCCAAGATCGATCACCGCGTGAAAATTGCCGTATCTCAATTTTTGCGAAGTTATAGGCGCTGCATATAGGCTTTCGAACTGGCCTCGGGCCAGTTCGAAAGCCTATATGCAGCGGCCTGGTTTTTGGTGGAATGTTCCTATGCATTCTTAGCTTTGAGAAAACGTAAAAATCTTAGAGCTCTGTGCGTCGGTTGCAACTATGTAATCGACAGAAAGTGTAAAAATCAGCATTTTCCACCATTTTTATATCGATTTCACGGTGTTTCAAAATAATACTTAAATTATTTCAAACCCTATGATTAATAGAATGAATTCATGCTTTCCAACGATGTCATTATGAATGATGTAAGATGATTTGGACCAAAGTTCTAACCGTCCAAAATAAACATATGAATTTTTTCATTTGGCCGGTGATAACTAGGTGAATGAAAATCGCACAGAGGTTCGAAAAAATAAGATAAGAGAAGAAGATATACGCTTTCAAATGGTTGAAACGGATTTTCTTTACAAAAATTTCTGTTCCCCGTGTAAGCCGTCAGAGTTAGTGCAATTTTTTGAATTTCCGTTTTTATTGCTTACCAATCATTTTTTTGGTTGAAAAAAGTTCATAAAAATGTATCAATATAAGCGTTCTGAAGTTCAGAACCCTACAAAAAGCTTTTTTAATTCATTTTTCCGATTATTCACAACCGCGATACGGCCGTCCGAAAAAGGGCAATTTTTCGATGAAGAAAAAGTTATCCTTTAATTTTTGCGCTTAATGTAATTAAAGGAACAGAAAATTAGGAAAAAATAGTATTTTTTGTGACAATAACGATCTTGAAGCTTGCAGTTTTTAGTTTTGAAACCTTTTGATCCATTTTTTTTAGTAACTTTTATTGCTCAAGCAAAAGAAAAATCAGGAGACAAAAATATTCCTTTTGTTTTTTTTCTCTCAATTTTCCCCTAGGCTCAGCATATTTTTTTCCGACTGAATCAATATCAGGGTCATTGAAACTTATCATTTACGTGCAGTTGGGTTTTTTGGCTCGGTACGACAATTAGTGGCTGTAATATCAGCCTCTGAATGAAAAGTCACCCTTTTGTCTTTGATCATGGATATCTCATGAAGTATGAGAATTAATCATTGCACAGCAAATCGACCGGCAGTTTCTGAAACTTCAATAAATTCCCTATGAGGCCTGACTATGGTTTTGGCGAAAAATCTTTTCCCATGCTTGCTATTGATTTGAAAAAAGTACAAAAAAATTACCTTTTCTTGCTTTTTAGAAAACCCCCCGCTACCTTGCAAATATTCTTATAAGTACTAATGTTAGCGGATTTTTTTTCAAGTTAATTGTATCCTCAAGAGCCCTGCGAAAATTCAAAGCGTCTCTGTATGGATCGATCAGTTTAAAAATAATTTTAAGAGCACGTTTATTGTTCCTTAAAGATAATTTAATGACTATGAGATGAAAAAAAAAACATTATTTTTCTTACAATTTGGCATTTAATACTCATCAAATTGTGAGAAAAAAACCGCAAATAAAAATTCTTTTTTCCAAATAAAAAAATTTACAAATTTTCTACCGCTAGTATTATCAATACCGAAAGCGTACCACGTGGAGGTGTTCAAATAATGAAAATTTTTTAATGGGATTTTTTTTGTCATTTTCCTTACAACTTTGCATCGAATAGCCTTCCTTGACACACTTACATTTGGCCACGACATTGACATACTGGGTCAATTTGACCCGGATAGTACTTAACCCACCTGCCCGTAACAACCCATCGGTCGGTACTTATTGAAACAAATTCGGGATACACTTCAAACATTTCTTAATACGTCTGCATAATTAAAATTCGGAAAATGTAAAATAAAATTGTTGTAAAAAATTATTGAAAACTTTCGTTATTGGAAAACTGAGCATTTCATTTCAAATTTGGCCGGGTCAACGTTACCCCGCGTGTCAAAGAAGGGTTAACAAATCTCGGGAAAAAAAAAAAATTCCGAGACGAAAAAATTCCGCATTTGAAAGCTTTTTCTATTTGAAAAGGGTTTCAACAAGTGCAACTGTTTTTCCAGTCATACCGTAAGCGTATGACTGTTTTCAGTGCTCTTCCATGGACATCAGTTTCATTAAAATCGAAGGGAAAACCTGGGATAAACAAAAGTATGCGCAAAGATGAAAGAGAACGAGAGAGAAGAGAAAGTATTTATTAATGAGAGATAGGCGATAAGAGACGCTCATTAAATAAAAAAGAACGAAAGTGCGACAAATAGAGATCGACGACATCCGAAAAAACAAGTCACGCTCAGTCGCGCGGATCGGCTCACGCTCTGAACTTGCGTACTCACGATGACAGAAAATAATAGCAGACGATACGCGAAACGTCAAATTGGCCGGGCAAGCAAGACAGATGCCTATCTACCTTGCTCGTCACCTGCTACGTTTCTCGCGCTCAGACCCAGCCCTCGAGTGGCGTCGTTGTCAAGGGCAGACTGCACCCCTACAACAATCCTTCGAATGCCAAAATTGGAATCGCTCCCATTCAAAAACTATTTGACGGAGACAAAAAAGCCTTGACAGTTATACTCGGGGTACCCCGCTGAACCCGCCAGTTCCGGGTGTACAGGTTATTATGAATCACCCTGTATATATATATATATATATGCCATCGGTGTGTGAAGTTAACACAATAACTATATCGTCATATGTGCTAGACGAATTGAACAACAATCCATTATTTCGCAGGTGTCTGCATTACATTAGATCAACGGATAAACTGCAGTCACATGAGATCGATTATGGAGCAATAAAGCACACTGCGCCATCCGACTATCAAATGATACCAATAAGTGGCTCCAAATCATCAACTCCAATCGGAAAGCAACACATCCATTCACTGAAAATGCCTACTTGGAGTGTTTTTTTACTAATTATAGAGAGAAGATGAGAGTGTGCAAAGACTGATGAGAAGAACGTAGCAGAGGATATGTATGAATATCATGAAGTATTTACTATTGATTACCACATGTGTTTTTCATATGATGAATGGCTATCATAGTATCGATCACATCACAGCGCCGATTTCATATCACAGTGACCGTTTATTGGAAGTTTGCGAGGCATTCGCAATAAACGGCTTACGAACATCTAGCGAACGTATACTAATGAATGTCATCGATTATCATTTCGCGATTATATTAATTTATTTTCAATTAAATTCCATACAAAAAAAATGAGTTTCACATTCGAAAGTAATATTGTTTTCAGTTGCATAATCCGATATCTGGTGATGCTGACATAACTAAGTACGGGGTGAGGAGAATAAAAAGTACATAACGTTACATTAATTTCATTTGCATGAATCTTTATGATTCAGCCACCAATTACATATTTTAAATACATTTTGTAAGGCACAACTGTTTTTGTGCTTTTCACATCGTAGAGTAACACTTTTATCTAATTTACTTGAGACATTCATATCGTTAAAGTCTATATTCACCGACTCAATAAACAGCTCATTTTTCATATTTATTATATCAGCTAGCCATTCTCGTTTTTCATGACCCTTAACATATACGATAGGACACATGTCGTTGTCATGCTATATGGAACGTTTCCATATGCCCACTTTGGACCATGATGATTGCGAATCAACCATGATGCTTCGTATCTCGCTGATTATGCTGATCTATGCAATTTTTACGGATAATGTCGGTCAATGGACAATATTCAACGACGCGATCATGTAAGATTAAAACAATATGCAGTTGTATTCGGTGGTGAATCTTCTTTGCATTCGAACTCTATTCACACATTTACGGTAGCATTTTTTACAGGTTCGTTCTGATGCGATCAATCATTAACCGTGAGAGGGCCGTTACATTAAGACTTGGCGATGGTCAGTAAAGAACGATCACTATTGCAGTCATAATGGTATTTACAAAATCGAGAGTACCTATTGAACAAAATGTCGAAACTTTTTTGAAGTCCAAATTCGAGTCATCTTGAGAAAAGAATCCTGAATTGAGATAAAGTTTAGCACTTGTGAGTTTGCAGTCGGTGAATAATATAATGTCTTTTGCCATACATTATCTTTTTTACCAGTCTGCACCGCACCAATTACATATTTTGGTTTCTTTAGTTGGGAGGCAGTTTTTACGGTCCATGAATGTTTCGTTGTGCTTTGAAGCGATGGACAGTCGCATGCTTTGAAGCGATGTACCCAAGAGCGAAAACTCACATTCAAGTATCGCCCACTTTCCAATGTTCGAAGTAATGATAATTTATTGATCTCATCAAATATCTTGTGGGGCATACGCCATTGTATCTTGAGTAATTCAACTTCTACATCTAGTAGTTGATGATGACTGAATGCACAATTATTTCCATAGCGTGAAGGTATTAGAATTAACTCATGACCAGCATTAATTTGTATTTTATGTACAGCACTAGTTTTTCCAGTTCTGTCACTAACTATGATATGCAATCGGCGCTGTGATGTGATCGATACTATGATAGCGTTTCATCATATGAAAAACACATGTGGTAATCAATAGTAAATACTTCATGATATTCATACAAATCCTCTGCTACGTTCTTCTCGTCAGTCTTTGCACACTCTCATCTTCTCTCTATAATTATTTAAAAAAAAAACACTCCAAGTAAGCATTTACAGTGAATCGATGTGTTGCTTTCCGATTGGAGTTGATGATTTGGAGCCACTTATTGGCATCATTTGATAGTCCGATGGTGCAGTGTGCTTTATTGCTCCATAATCGATCTCATGTGACTGCAGTTTATCCGGTGATCTAATGTAATGCCGACACCTACGAAATAATGGATTGTTGTTCAATTCGTCTAGCACATATGGCGATATAGTAATTGTGTAAACTTCACACACCGATGGCATATATATATATATATATATATATATATATATATATATATATATATATTTAATGGTTGCCTCTGTTGTGCGCTCACGAGGCTTGACAGGTTCTTTATCTATGTAATATGTCATACATTGTTATCTTCGGTATCTTGTATGTATAGCAAATTGGTATGCTTTTCTTCTTCTTCTTATGTTGAGCCACGCGTATCGGAGCAATGTCTTCATTGGTGGTACACACATTAATGGATAAATTGTTTTGAAGCACAATTTTTTTTTTAATTTGACCTATAGTTATTGGGAATTTAATATTCGATAGATTCAATACCGTTGAATAATGCATGTAAGAAGATCCGTGGTCACTGTTTCGTTCAGCTGGGTATAAAGCTGTGACTGCCACCCATACGAAACGTGTATTATCTCTTCATTGCACATTAATCGCAGCCCTGGTAATCATCATTTCCCGTGGCAATGTGATATAACATTCAACGCATATTGATTTATACTTATTTACATTTATTGTAAGATTATGTATTTTCCGTGAAGCTTCCACCTTGTTGAAATTCATCGAGCAGGAGTTAAAGTATAGACCATCACGCGTTCAAGTCGAGTTCTCGCCATATTAACCCATCACCGCTGTGCCCTGAACCGAGGCGTATAAAATGCCTGTACATGGAAAACTTCAATCCTTCCAGATGCGATATTTGGCCTATCAATGACGATTGATGTTTAGTTGATAATCGTTGGCGCTTAATTCGGCTTTGCGTTTTCAGTACTTCGATGAACTCGACGATCTGTATCTCCCACACAACAAAGTCGTCGATCGAACTTAAGAGCGTGGCTTCATTGTGCAAGATTTCATCTGATGGATCATTGTTGTTCTCCATATTAACGAGTTGAAAAGTCTTGCTAGAGAGATATGTGAACTCACTGCTTCATTCAAAGTGTGGCCACTTTTGAGCGCTGCTGATGATTAAAAATGGTCTCCCATCAGAAAATATTTTTGCCGTTCCCTTCTAGCTCGGAGAATGTAATAGAATTACCTCCACCAGAGTTTTTCAATATCACGTTGATATCTTTTATCGTGGAAAGCATGAAAAATAAATACGCACACAGAACGAGCCAGTTGGGCTTCAACGGGGCAATAAAGAAAAGTATTTTTGTGAGTATTCCAGACCGCGAGTGCATCTATGCTCAAATTGTGCATGCAGTGGGATCAGCGGTCGAAGCCTAAAAAAAAATGCTTCGGCCATAAATCCACAAAGTTGATCGTTTTGTAATAAATACCTCGTTTTCGTATATGTTTTGGATAGCCAAGACATTACTTGAGCGGAATGTTATTTTTTCAAAATGTTCCCTATGCTCGGAGGCTGGCTTCGAACGTCGACGAACAAAAAAAAATGCCTTAAGAATATGGCTGATTTGGTAAGAACTGTATAGCCTCAAGTGTCACTTCAATAGGTTTGATGTTGCTCTGCGAAGAGCCCTATGATTCGTGACAGGCTGGACTTCATACATACTGGAACACGTGGCAATATATATCAAAAACTCGAAGATGCTCTTTATAATACGCCAGTTCAGTCTCCATGACCTAGACGCTGTTCTGTAGAGATCGCGAAAGTCAATGATTGGCGAGCCTGGCCAGCTTTCACCTCCACGAGAGCACACTTTTCTGGACAGCAGATGCCTACCCCCACAGGGAGAGTTAAGGAGAAAAAAAACTTTTCGTTCATCCCCTGGCCAGGATGCACCATCTTGCAAGGTTTTTTTTTCTACAAGTCCCAACTAATGTCGAAAACTATTTACACATCCTGTTGGTCATCCCCCACCCTACTATAAGTCTATGAGGATCCAAAAATCGAAATCCGAAGAAGGATCGGAACAGCAGTTTTCGCCACTCCAGTTTTCAACCTCCGAGGTGTCATTGTGGAAGAGTCGGAAAACGGAAAATCAGTTAAGAAAAATGTCGAACCAAATTGAAGTGATCGATCTCGTCGATGATGAGATGGAGGTTGTCGTGAATATCGCCCATGACGACGCAGTGGAAGTTGGGGTAGACGAAAACGTTATTGATATCGCCGATGATGACGATGATGAGTGCGCGGACATTGAAGTGCTTGCATATGATGACATGCAACTGGCCGAAATGGACAGTGATACGGAATCCTTTGATTGTGGATTGGGTGATGCCTCAGATAAGGGAGTCCATTATGTGCGTGAAATCATAGTGGACCAGCAGCAAATAAATCGGTTGAACCGGGGCGTCATGGGCTGTGTGATCTACGAATATCTCACCGAAAATGATCGGGCGAAATTTTGCGTGCTGTGACACTTTGATATGCGGGGCGCGGTTGATCGGCTAATTGAAAGATGTGGCCATTTCAGCGAACGGTTTAACAACATTCAGGGGATATTTTGTACCAACTGCGGCGGGCCGACTCACCAAGTTTCAATGCGCGACACGTGCCCCACCTGCCTGAACTTATACTTGTTCGATGGTTCGTATTATCTTTAGTATTATTCAAAATATTATTATGTTTTATAGGTTAATTAGATGTATGATTTGTTATATTCCAGGACAACGGATCCGCTGCCGATATTCGAAATAAAATAATTGAAAACAATGAAAAACAGGCAAACACACACACACACACCAAAGATTTTATGTATAAAATATACTATGCAAGGACATTGTTCATTTTAATTATTAATAAACTATTGTTTTATTGTCATTTAATTCGGAGCATTCTTTTTACCCCCCTCCCCCTTCGTTTCACACAAGCACACATACGCACGCACGCACGCACGCACGCACGCACGCACGCACACACACACACACACACACACACACACACACACACACACACACACACACACACAGGCACGCACGCACGCACACACGCAAAACACTCATCCCCGCCGGCTTCTCCCTCCCGCCAGTCGCTTCACGGACCACATGGCCCCCTCCACAGAGGCCCCTCTGTGACGTCACACGCGCCCGGCAACCCCGCCCCCCTCCGCCGTACCCTCGCACTTGGCTTCCCCGCGCTGGAGCCCCCCGCCCTGCTCCCCCCTGAGATCCCTGGGTTAGAGCCGGTCCTGTTATACTACTGATGTTGACTGAAAAAAAGTTGAAAATTTGCCAATTTCAGGATATTTGGAAAATTTGGTATAACTTTGGATATAATGCATGAACAAAGGATATCGTCGGTAATGTTTTAACCTCGAAGTGTCCCCAAAAAACCCTCAAAGTTGCAAAGCACTGCGATTTTTTTTCTTAGTGCCCCGAAGGTTTACATTTTTCGTTTCTGTCAAAAATCACCGTAACAAGCAATTTTTCGATTTTTATTCATTTTTTCATCTTCAAAATGTTTTTTTTAGCAATACTGCGTAATTTATTTATTCAAAGACATCAATTACCAAAAAAAATTTTACTAAAAAGATTTTGAAAAAAAAATTAATTTTTTTTTATTTACATTTTTTTTCAAATTAAAAAAAATAAAAAATTGTTTCAAATTTTTTTTTCACGTGTTAACGATAATCTTCTCTTGTCAAAAAAAGTTTGATCAATTTTTTTTACCAGTCTAACCACCTTTGTTGTTTACATACCCCCCTACGGTCCACTGATTCTCTTCACACAAATCTCGAACTTTTAATTTTTTTGCAGCTTCAATCGTTGAAATACACTTTCTTAACAAACACACAAAAATGTTTTTTTTCAAAACTACCCTAAATTTTTTTTTTTATTTGAATTTTTTTCGAACTTTTTATTTATTTATTTTTTCTTGGTAATTGATGTCTCTGAATAAATAAATTACGCATTATTGCTAAAAAAAACATTTTAAAGATGAAAAAATGAATTGCATGTCATAGACAATGTTTTGCAGTTTCCAAAACCCTACTTTTATTTTCTGTACGATCATTAGTTCTCGAGTAATTGATTGTCAAAGTTGAAATTGACTTTTTTGCTTTGATCGACGATTACTCCGCGCCAAATCATCGTACGGAGCTCGTTAAAAGGTCAAATTAAAGCTGATTAAATTGTCTAAAAGACTTTTATAGTCGTATGATAAAAAAAATTATCTGTTGTCCACAGACCATTTTAAAGACGAGCAAAAATTTGGAAAAAAAATTTCGTTGGTTTCGGATGATTACAAGTGAGCGAGACACGACCAAGAATACCGCTTGATTGCCCCACTCCCGGGCGCCTGAGACTAGACCACCTGATCGACACCTCCCGCGAGCGACTCACGTACGGCCGCTAGTTCCGCAGCGAGCGCGCAGAGGGAGAGCGCGCTCGAGTCTCGCGAAACTGGAGCCCGTCACGATCGAGAATAAAAGGAGCGTCGTGAGACCCCGAAAATCAGCGACAAGCTTGCTAAAGCACGAGCTTACAACTCGGGTATCATATCCACGCTCAAGGCACTCGGCGAGGCAATCTCACAGCTTTCCTCGTATTATTTCCCTGACTGCATACCAATGCGTCAGACCAAATACAAACGCAACCAACAGGAGGCGCCACCAACAACCGAAATAACTTGGAAGCTCTTGCCACTGAAAGAGCCAAGTTCCAGTCAACGTGGGTTCCTCACCCGACCGCCGCGAGACTCCCTCACCATTTGGGACGTTTCGGTACGGCGATATACTTCTCCTCGCTGGACAGCCGCTGGACCACCACTGCTCTTCCCACTACCTAGCTCTCCCAAAGGTACTGTGGGGACGCAGACTCACCGGTGCCCACGAGTACATCGAGGAATCCAAACCTTCGACCAGGCCAGACCATCGCTGGCCGACCAAGAAACTCAAACATCTTCGGGCAGCGAGTGGGAAACTGCTATCCCGCCACCAGCGCCTAAGGGCCTCCCCAACGAGGACGGAGCGACCACTCCACCGCTCGCCCTTCTGCCAGACATTCAACGCACGATCACCCAGCCGTCACTCCTCTGGAGCGAATCTCCGAACGCCCCAACTGCGGATTGCAACAACAACCCCACGATCAAGCTGTACATTAAATAAATAGAAGTCTAATTAAACGTTCTTCGTGTCAACCACGTCATTCGCTGACCTACCCCAAGCGTGCGCCATCACCCGCTCCGACTGAGCGTCATATCGAAACATTGGTCCTTCGAGCCGGAGACAAGGAGACGCATCCTTCTTGAACCGCAGAATCCAACACGGTTTACACGTTCGATTTCCTCATCCAAGGCCAGGCCGAGCTACATGGAAGAGTAGCTCGGATCGTCGACAACTTACGGAAGCTTGGCCAAGCGAACATCACCGAGGGAGCCGTGAAAACGCGCCTATCTACGCTGGAGAAATATTGGGAAAAATTCGAAGCTAATCAAGATGTCCTTACAACGGAATATGCCACGCAGCTACGTCAGCACGAATACTTTCAGAAGGATTTCTACAACACTATGGAAGAAACTTATCTCTTCCAGCGCAGTACGCTGCTCGATCGACGAGTCAAGCTTGCCCGATCAACAGAACAGCTGAGTATGAGGTCCGTACCAACAGCGCAAGGACACACACTGTTACCTCGCATTCAACTGACTCCGTTTTCCGGAGACTACAGCGATTGGCCCTCATTCAAGGACCTATTTGAATCGATGGTCAACAAGGACACTCGACTGACTGAAGTAGAAAAACTTCATTACCTGAAGAACAGTCTTCGCGGAAACGCTAAAGCCGTGATCAACAATCTACCAACCACAGAGGAAAATTACAACAGAGCATGGGAAGCTCTGACGAATCATTATGATACTAAACGACTACTCGAGAGATCATGTGTCGCAAAATTCACCGCACTCCCTAAAATGAAAGGAGAGTCGGCCGAAGAATTGTAGCAAATCTTCCACAGCGTCACCACAACGGCAAACACCTTGGAAGGTCTAAAAAGGCCGATTGGGAAAACCGAGGACCTCTTTTTATTCCTCATCGTGGAGCTGTTCGATAATCGAACTCGCCGAGACTGGGAAAAGACCAGTAACAAAACTCCCAATCCTTCAACCTACGCCGAGCTGTTAACATTCCTGGAACATCGGACACAGATGTTGGAAGCGATACAATCGCAACGTCCAGAAGCCAGCACTGCTAAACCAGTCGAGCGACAGCGCTCGCGCACGCTGACAACCCAGCAGCGAAATTCCTATTCTAAAGCCTCTGTAATGGACCGCATTTCGTCATGGGTTGCGAACAATACAAGGCAAAAACGCCAGAACAGCGACTAAAAACAGTCGAACAGCTAAAACTCTGCCACAACTGCCTGAGAAGACACCCAGCAACTGAATGTAAATCCCAAAAGGTCTGCTCCACATGTTCAGAAAAACACAATTCAACACTTCATCAAGCATCCACCAGAGTAAGCAGCAATCTCGCCACACATAAAACGTTAGCCGTCTTACTTGCAAAAGCACGAGTACACGTATTAGACCCACATGGGAACCCTTGCAAGGCACAAGCGCTAATCGACCCGGGCTGAGAAGTCAGCCTGATAACGGAGAGACTTGTACAACAACTCAAATTACAACGGAGGTAGACATCAATGGCAATTTGCGGAGTATAAGACGTCCAAACAAGCCACGCTAAAGGACGCGTAACGCTGAACATACGATCACCACAGACTGAGGCACGTCTCGAGACAAAAGCGTTGATCCTTCCACGCCTCACCGTCTATTCCTGCAGCCTAGTAAAATCAAGACGCCAATGGGATCACATTAAGGGAATTAGCTGATCCCCAGTTCCAAGCTCCAGACTCATTAGACCTACTGCTAGGAGCTGACGTCTATGTCACAATGATACAGTCCGGCTTATGCAGGGGAAGCAAGAATCAGCCGATAGCTCAAGAAACCTCATTCGGCTGGATCTTGTTGGGAAGCATGGGGCAAAGGCCCTCCCACGGACTTTAACCTCCCAGCAGTGTTCCGCAGTCGAGGATTTTTCTACAGCCGTCAGAAAGTTCTGGGAACAGGAGGAAAGACCAAGCCATCCTTCGCCGTTGGCAGAAGATGAGCAGATCTGCGAAGACTCATTCGTGGCTGAACACAAAAAAACGAACGGGCAATACACTGTCCGCATTGCCGCTTAAGGAACCCCTGCCGGATCTAAGCGCCACTCAGGAAGCCGCCACGAGAGCATTAACCCAAATGGAAAAACGCTTGGGAAAAAACGGGGAGCTTCGAGGATTATACAACCACTTCCTAAAAACCTACTTAGAGATGGGACATATGGAAACAGTCAGCGACCGGGAAACAAAAGGCCAAATCTGTTATCTCCCCCACCACGGGGTTTTGCGCAACTCAAGTACGTCAACGCCCCTGCGAGTCGTTTTCAACGGCTCATGGAGGACCCCATCAGGATACGCCCTAAACTATTACCTAATGCCGGGAAGGAACTTACTCCCAGCACTGTTAGATGTGCTGTTACGATGGCGAATCCATCCAAAGGTAATACGGGCGGACATGGAAAAAAGGTATCGACAAATCTGGGTCCCCCCGGATCAACGAGATCTGCAACGAATTTTGTGGCGAGAAAACCCCCATCAACCAATGCAAACTAACCGGTTGAACACCATCACATATGGGTTAGCATGCGCTCCATTCCTGGCCATTCGTACTCTTCTTCAATTAGCCGCAGATGAAGGAAGTAAATTTCCATTAGGAGCCAAGGCTTTCCAAGAAAACACCTACATGGATGACATTCTAGTTGGTGCTCCAACCGAAACCGAAGCTAAGGCAATTCAACAAGAAATCCAACAAATCTGCATGACGGGCGGCTTCGCAGTAAAGAAATGGGCATCTAACTGCCCATAAATCCTACAAGACGTTCCTGCCGAAGACAAGGCACCCCAAGCACTTCACTCTTCGACAGCAAATGATTCTACCCACGCCACTTTGGGACTTTTGTGGAAAGCAGAACACGACACCTTCACCTTCAAGGTTCAAGGTTCAAGCTATAAACAGCAATAAAACGACGAAGCGAACTATACTTTCGCAAGTGGCACGACTATTCGACCCTCTAGGGTGGCTGGCACCTATCATCGTGAAAGCGAAGTTCTTCATGCAAACCTGTTGGCAAATTAGCGCTCAATGGGATGACCACTTGCCCCCTTCTGTGGCAAACGATTGGAACACGTTTCATGACGAATGGACCCTGATCCAGGCCGTCAAAATCCCCCGCTGGTTAAGAATGGAACAAGGAAATATGGTAGAACTGCACGAGTTCGCAGATGCCTCAGAACGCGCCTACGCTGCGGTCCTCTACCTAAGAGCCATCACTCGTGACCAGGATCCATACATATCCTTGATAACGGTTGAGACCCGAGTAGCCCCATTCGAACGCGTCTCACTACCACGCCTTGAGCTGTGCGCAGCTCATCTGTTCGCTTCACTCGCGCATCAAATTGCAAGAATCTTGGGAATCCATCAAACCAAGATCACCCTTTGGTCCGATTCAACCGTAACTCTGGGGTGGATTCAAGGGCACCCCTGCAAATGGAAAACCTACGTCGCGAATCGCGTAGCCGAAATACACAACTAATGCCAGGAGGCAGCTGGAAACATATCCCCGAAAACTTGAATCCCGCGGACTGCGCTTCAAGAGGACTAACGCCCAAGCAACTCCTGAAGCACGACTTATGGTGGCACGGACCGCCATTTCTTGATAGAAGGGGTCCAAGCAATGATGAACATCCACAACCTGACCTTCCTCTAGAATTACCGGAAGCAAGGGTAACCATTCAAACGGCTACTGTGCAAGTCCCATTTCTCGAACCCGAAATACTGACGAGGTTCTCAAGCTACAACACACTATTGTAGCTACACACTGTTGTTCTCAAGCTACAACACATACACACATGCGAGTCACCGCATGGTGTAAACGATGGAGATCAGCTGCGCGGCCAAGAAACCAAGAGCTACTTCCCGATGATCTTCGAAACTCCGAACTCACCTGGGTAAAACAGATTCAAACCACTCACTTTTCGGCAACTATAAAGGATATACGAGCCAACAGGGTAAGCCGTATAAAGGGGTCATTAGCGCAGCTAGCGCCCTTCCTGGACAAGGAAGACATCTTGCGAGTAGGAGGAAGACGCACTCCCTCCAATCTTGGGATGAAAAGCACCCAATAATACTCCCAGCAGTATCGAAACTCACCAAGCTACTAGTCAATCAAGCTCACAGAGCCACACTGCACGGGGGAACTCAGCTTACCCTGAACAGCTTGCGCCAACGCTTCTGGATACCGGGCGGACGACGACGCGTCAAGCAGTGTCTCTACCAATGCGTCACGTGCGCGCGATGGCGGGCGGCGCTATCACATCAATTCATGGCAGACCTTCCACCGGTACGCACCAGGCCCGCAAGGCCATTTCAATTCACCGGAGTACACTATGCCGGGCCCGTGTTCCTGAGAACCTCTCCAGGAAGAGGGCACAGAGCATAAAAGGCCTTCTTGGTCATCTTCGTCTGCATGGTGACCAAGGCAGTGCACCTTGACATAGCATCAGACTACTCTGCAAAAGCATTCCTTGCAGCCCTACAGCATCTAGTCTCACGTCGTGGTTTGTGCACTGAACTCTACAGTGACCTTTGTCGGCGCCAATTCCGAGCTGCGAAAAATATTCGCAGCTAGCAGCAAAGAATTCGCTACCATCAGACGCAAAACACCAAACCAGGGGATAGCTTGGCGATTCAACCCACCTGCCACGCCACACTTTGGGGGCCTGTGCGAAGCAGCAGTAAAGTCGACAAAATATCATCTACGAAGAGTCATCGGGGAAGCTACCCTCACTTTTGAGGAGACGTCGGCAGTACTCGCGCGGATGGAGGCATGCCTCAATTCACGCCACCTGAGCGCCTTAAACGAGGATCCCACTGATATCAGCGCGTTAACCCCAGGGCACTTCCTCATCGGTACGGGTCTCACAGCCATCCCTGAACCTTCACTGCTGGAGACATCAACATCCAGACTCACTCGATGGCAACAGCTCAATAAAATGAGAGATCATTATTGGGCCCGCTGGGCAAAGGAATATGTCCACGGACTCACCCCACGAGCTAAGTGGCAACACAAAACGAATGAGTTTACGATAGGACGACTTTGTCTCTTGAGAGACGAAAACACTCCACCATCCAGATGCCTTTAGCTCGCATCACGAAGCCAGCCTTTGGCTCGCATCACGAAAATCCACCCAGGAAGGGACGACTGCACCAGAGTCGTAACTGTAAAAACCGCCACGACAGAACTAACCAGGCCGATCACAAAACTCGTCGTTCTACCAGTAAGCACACCAGAAGATGATCCTGCAAGTCTTTAATTATCACGAGCACGTGATAAGGCGGGCGGAATGAGCGAGACACGACCAAGAATACCGCTTGAACCCCCCACTCCCGGGCGCCTGAGACTAGGCCGCCTGATCGACAACTCCCGCGAGCGACTCACGTGCGGCCGCTAGTTCCGCCGCGAGCGCGCCCGAGTCTCGCGCAACTGGAGCCCGACACAATCGGGAATACAAGGAGCGCCGTGAGACCCCGAAAATCAGCGACAAGCTTGCTAGAGCAGGAGCTTACAACTCGGGTATTATTACCACGCTCAAGGCACTCGGCGAGGCAATCTCGCAGCTTTCCTCGTATTATTTCCCTAACTGCATACCAATGCGTCAGACCAAACACAATCGCAACCAACGGGAGGCACCACCAACAACCGAAATAACTTGGAAGCTCTTGCCACTGAAAGAGCCAAGTTCCAGTCAACGTGGGTTCCTCGCCCGACCGCCGCGAGACTCCCTCAACATGTGGGACGTTCGGGTACGGCGATATACTTCTCCTCACTGGACAGCCGCTGGGCCACCGCTGCGGTCCCCACTACCTAGCTCTCCAAAAGGTACTGTGGGGACGCAGACTCACCGGTGCCCACGAGTACATCGAGGAATCCAAACCTCCGACGAGGACGGAGCGACCACTCCACCGCTCGCCCTTCTGCCAGGCATTCGACGCACCATCACCCAGCCGTCACTCCTCTGGAGCGAATCTCCGAACGCCCCAACTGAGGATTGCAACAACAACCCTACGATCAAGCTGCATATTAAATAAAAAGAAGTCTAATTGAACGTTCTTCGTGTCGACCACGTCATTCGCCGACCTGCTCCAAGCGTGCGCCATCACCCGCTCCGACTGAGCGTCATATCGAAACAACAAGAAAATCGCCCACGCTGAAAAAATTTTAGTGTGTCGATTATGTCGATTATGTCAGATCAAGTCAAGTCCAGATCTGAATACTAGATACTTAAAGCTATAATTTTTTTTTTTTCTGTACGACCATATTTCCCCGAGTTATCCCTTGTTGAAAATCAGCAAAAAATTTGGATTTTTTAAATATCCCTCAATTTGTGTGAGTAGTGTAATTTATTTGTACATTTTATTATTTATTTTTTACAGTTACAAAGAAGAAATTTTGGCGCCGCAACAAAAAGAAAAGTGGTCGTCAGCAGCAGCCGCAGCGGCAAGAGGGAGCCCGCGAGCAGGGCAGACCATCGAAAGAACAGGGGCACGAACGAGGGGAGCGGCCGCAGCAAGGACGCCGCGGGTATCGTCGACGCGACCGAACCCGCAGTCGTTTGCCCCGTCAGACACATGTTGAAGTTGCTCAAAACGAGCGAGCGTTCCAAATTTTGGTGCAAACAGTATGGGAAAATATGACAAAAAAATAAATGTTTCCCCCAATACGTAAATAAATTTTTACTTTTCCCCTTAGAAAAATAATTTAAAAAATGGTTAAAGAAAAGGGCCGGAACGATCGAGAAAGTCTCGAATAGAACTTTGAGTCTTTCTCGATCGGCATTTTTTCAAAACACATTTCACATTGGGTAAGTGTGTTTCGGCATTTTTTTCAACACATTTCACATTGGGATGGGGGTCAAAACTTTGAAAGGCCAAATATAGAACGACAAAGATTGCGAAATGACAGAATTATAAACTCAAAGTAGCAAACTGTAAATTATTCAAAATGTTATCCTTCGACCGATAACGAAATTGAATAACTATTACACCAAAGGATTATTTATTCGAGAACTCATTTATTCGAGAATGCGTATTCAGATTGTCTGCAGTTTAAGTCAGACAAATACAGATTCAAACAATCTAGAACATCCATATCTCCGAAATAGAAAGAAGTGTGTATCTAATATTGGTAATACCATCTATAGCAAAAAGACATATATATCGAGGATACAAACTTCGAAAGTGTAGATCTCAGATAGGCAAACGAGCGATGGTCCAAAATAGTGAACACCGTAATAGCGAACATCGAAGTGAACGAGTTGCTTTATAATTTTCTGCCGGTTTTCGCTAACACGTACGAGATTCTTTTAAAATCTTTAAGAGGGGATATACATTTACAACGATCAAAAAATCAATTTCTTTTCTTTAAGGGATAACACCACTCTAGGAATTTGGAAAATCGTTTTCTTTTGTCTTCAATAATACTTTGGGGTCATAAAAACAATATGCAATTGGTCCTGCAGTGAATTTTTTTTAAGGTTGGATAAGTGTGTATACGTAAGGCAGGTTTCCAGTCAGAAGAGCCTCGCGGTTGATATATCAGCGTGGGGGGTCTGAGTGCAGACGACGCGGGTTCGATCCCCGGTAACCAATGTCTTTTGTTAAATTAAACATATATGGATTAAATATCATAAATAATGCCTGGACAGGCGAGAATAGTTAAAGCGAGAGTAAGTTCGACATTTTTTGAATATAAAATGAAGAACAAAAAACGATTAAAAAAATCGATTCACCAGGCATCGAACCCGGACCGCAAGCATCGTTAATCCGTCACGCTGCCAACTCAGCCACGACGCTCATTGAGGATAGAGAAACATTTATGATACACGCTCATCCATAACGTTTACTGTTGAAAAAAACGCCGTAACTACCGCGGCAAAGGCTCAAGATTTCTTTTTGAACCTTCCACGGTCGTTTCGGCGTTTTATTTTTCAACGCAGTCCCTAGCGGATTGGGAGACCGAAAAAAACCTCGTTCATCGGTCACGGTCATTTTTTGCCCTTTTTGAACCGGAAAAAGTGACCGAGCAGTAACCGAACAACTTTTTTTTTAGGTTAGTCACTTGACCGGTTTCTTTCGGTTTTCGGTCGCTGTAATAAAAGTAAGGTTAGTCACTTGACCGGTTTTCGGTCACTGGGGCGTTTCAGTCACTGACCCTTGTCGTGACCGAAGGCGAACCGAAGTGCATGGGGCAGAGAGAGGGTCCTTCTGGAACGCTATTGGAAATATAATAATAGAAACTCGTACACAAAAACATCAGTGAATTTGAACGTTTTTTTTAATGTCTTGAAATAAAGCAAACAACAATAACATTTTTGTATCCATTCAATACTCATCCTCTTCCTCCTCCTCCTTTACGTCGGAGTCGGTTTCCATCTCGGAACTTCTTTCTTCTTCTTGTCTCTTATTGGCCTCTGTCCTTTGTTCTTAGAACCTTCGCTCGGTATATTTCACTCTTTAATTTGATGGATAACCACTCGCGTACTATGGCTGCCGTTAGCCTCTCCTGTTGATTTAGACGATGGCAATGATGGAGTTTCCGGCATGCAACTGTAATATAAACACGGCATTGTTATTTTTTGTAACATGGTAAATGGTAGCCCATTTAGAAATATAACCTGCTACGCTCGAATTGCTTATTATTTGAAATCATTTACCGTATAGACCCTGCATCTCTCTGTCGCTCACAACCCGATAGCCCTCGCGTCCCAACGTCCGTTGAACTACAAGTTTGAATCGTTGATTCTGGAACCACAAGATTGATTGAAAAGAACTCGACAAATGTGTCGCTTAGCGTCACGTTGCTGCGTCATGCAGCGTTCAATATGGCTGCGCATGAAGTGACGTATTACTCTATCGAGGACTCCTCGGCGGGGCGGCGAGGACTGCCGAGAACCGAAAGTACACCATGTGGAGTACACTTATCTATTATTTATTTGAAGTGAATACTCAGTGCATAGGATATTATAACGTATATGTATAATGTAATGCACATGCTTGTACTTTTTTCTTTACAATATTTTAATTTCGTCTTGTTTACAAAGCAGCAGCAGCAGCAGCGTAGAACACATATGTGGCATACATATATGCTGTAACGTGCTACACGAAATAGCTATAATTGCAAGAAAAGAATGTATATTTCTTTTCATTCTTGTCAATATATAATAATTATTTCCTTTCTCATTTACAGATGGAAAATCAGATGAAACACCTCAAGTGTCAAGTGACTAACCTCACTTTTATTACAGTGACCGAAAACCGAAAAAAAACGGTCGTGACTAACCTCACTTTTATTTTAGTGACCAAAAACCGAAAAATAACGGTCAAATGACTAACCTAAAGAAAACAGTGTTCGGTCACTGTTCAGTCACTTTTTTCGGTTAAAAAAGGACAGAAAATGACTGTGACCGAAATAGGGTCAATTTGACCAATTTTTTGTCTTTTTTTAGGTCTCCCAATCCACTAGGGGTTCGTCGTTAATTTTTTTAACCCGCATTCTTGACATAAACGGCCAACCGAGAGAAAACAATTTTCTCGATACATGTTTTTCTCTTCGAAATTCATTTAATGCATATTCCAATCCGCAGTACGGCCACACACATATGTCGAGCTCGATCGGACGGAAAACCTCGCTCCGTTCGCCTGTCAAGTGAGCGAGGGGCAGAAACTTTTCCCCCACCGAGCTACCCATTCGTGTTCACGCTGACTGCGATGTCGACTTGAGCGGTAATCACAACTCGCGCGGCTACAAGAGAATCTGCAACCTCGACAGAGGCGATGCACACAAAATCATTTTCTCGAACTCGCCGCCGCGATTTAGCGCCATTTCCGAAGCACGCCGAAAAGGGGAGCGTTGTACATCTCCCTACTAATCTCTGTGAATACGGCCCAAACAGTTCTTTCAATCGGTCGTAGCAAATAACAAATAGTACATGGAACAACACGGCTTATGGGACGATATGGCAAGATTTCTTGGGGGAGTTTCGTAGTTACTCCCCCAACCACCTAAAGCGCTGCCTGTATCGATGTGCACAGACACATCCGCAGCCGCGCTTGGCTCCACCCAGTTCCACCTCTTCCTACGTTCGAGCCAACTACGGTTGAGGTGATTTCGCGTCTCGCTCGCTCTCTTGCAGATTCCAATGTTAACAGCAGTAACGGTCGAGCGGTCTAAGGCACGTGCTCGTTCTGCCGGGGAGCCCCGGCTTTAAATCGATCTGTTTTCGCTCCTACTCTCTCGCTCCTTTCCATCTCTTTTTAGCATGCCCTCAGCGATTTCTTCCAAGGAACGTGCTACGGGGTACAGGAATCTGTTGCTACTTTGCTTACATCTGTCAGAAATTTGACAGGCCTCGGACGTGTTCTTGATTATTAATACTGAATATCAATCTAACTAGTTAATTAATCGTGTATTCGTGTATTTCGCGCTTTTCTGTTAGACCCTTTGCCCACGGAAAATTGGCTGTTTAAAATTGTTTGTGAGTTGCAATATTGTTAACGATGCCATCGTGTAGCAGATGTGCCTATAATGGATGCCAAAATGTTCCTAAGACGAGTCCCAAGCTGAGCTTCCATCGTTTTCCTAACAACGACGACACGTAAATATTTGGACGAAAATAATTTTTAAGGGGTTACGTGGGTTTTTAAGCCAAAAAGCATATTTTCTTTATTCAAGAAAATACAATTGATAAATGATTTTATTCCAAATGATAAGCATATAAAAGAGCAACATTACAATAATAATTTTTTTGAATGTCATTAAAAAAATTGGAATATTCAGCCGGTGGGACCTGGTTTCCGGTGACCCCTCGAAAAAACGGTGGACACGATTTCTCGAAAACTAATGCACCAATTTTATTGAAATTTTGCACACTTCTTCAAAGTAGCATTGACTAGTGATTGAGCGAAGGTTTTTTTTTCGATTACGACTAATTTTACAAGACTATGCGTAGCGTAAATTGTACCAAAAATTGAACTATTTTGCATATAACTCTGCCGAAAATCCAAATTTCAATTTTTTTTACAAATGCTTCATTTAATCACTAGTCAATGCTATTTTGAAGAAGTGGGCAAAATTGCAATAAGATCGATGCGATAGTTTTTGAGAAATCGTGTCCACCGTTTTTTTAGGGGTCTCCGGACACCAGGTCCCACCGCAAGGAGACTATAGGGAAGGAGTCCAATCTTCGTATGGTGAATGGGTATAAGAAACGTCCGTAAATTTGATTCAAGAGCGTAGTGTTAAATATGGCCTGTAGGCGTCGTCCGTATCTTCAGTGTATCAAAAATATAGTAATACAGCCAGTGCACAGGGTGAAACGAACTGTTATGGCGGCTAATTGTTGACGCTTGTCAAAAAACACCTATTGTCCACTAAGATTGTTTGTTTGCAACGGCGACTTTAAAAGAGTATCGGACGAGGGAGTATCGAAAAAATTACTTTTTAATTACAAATCTCGTGTGATATTTCTTTCCAAGTTTTTCCGTTTAGGTTTTAGGTTACACGTGGAACTTATTTTTGAAATCCGCGGACCTCGCGATTATTCAAGGTAATATACTTATTTTTCCCTTCTGCCCGTTATGCACGGACAGAGAAAATAGATCTATGTTCCTGGCACTGATGATCAGTCTTTGTACGTTCTGAAGCTTTTCTCGAAATCGAAAATTTAAATGAATTTGAAATATAATAAACCCCACCTTTAATGGTTATTTTTAATATTTCAAAATATTCTGAGGTTAGTCAATTCAATACATGTCTGTTTTTATTTCAGGAAGATGGGGAGAACGTGTGCAGTGCCAGGATGCCACAGTGGCTTTGCCAACGATAACGCACAGCAAAAATGATTAGGGCTGCACCGCTGTATTCTGTTTTCCATTCCGAGGGTAACAGAATTATTTAATGTGTTAATCTAAACTCCGCATGTTCTGCTTTTATTTAAAATATTGACAGTACAGCATTGTCCATACACTTCTAGAGTTTTTGTAACCTCGAATGTTTTGTAGCCACATAAAATATTTTCCAATGCTCACGTACGACTTGTAAGACATATTGCTGTTGTTTTCCATCGCTTGTAGCATGTAATTGAATGGTGATAATAATCAAACACTATGTATGACAGAGATTTTAAAAAAATGAGATACACATGATTTTATACCCGTTACTGTGGCCTAAAGCTTTAACGAAGATGTCTGGCGCTCCAGGGTTCTGAAAACAACGATGTTCTTCGCAACACTTTGCATCAGGGATAGTATTTTGCATATTACTTTTTTATTATCTATATACATATCTGTGATATTTGTGAGAGGTTTAAACATATTCTTTTTACTTTCAGCATGCGAGGACTACCCAAACAAACACAACCTGTGCATCGTCAACTTGATCGTGGAGGCCAGAAACTGCATACTACGAGAGAAGGAATATGGACAATCTTTAAATGTTCTTAAAATGTTTTCATTTTACTTTTTCCTGCTGATTAGAAAGGTTCCACCATAAATCACTTTTTCGCACGATGATTTATTTTTGTTGACGAAATTTTATTAAAGACAAACAAATTAATTATGACATTGAAAAATATATTTTTGCAATGATAAGTGTTGATTGTCGAAATTTTATTTCAGACGCACATCAACCATCAATTAACCATCAAGCTACCATTGATGTTGATAGCTTTTAGAAATTATTACTATTTTTATTTGCGTTATTGTGATTCTTATAACATGTGTAATCAATAATCAAATTAATTTACCAATAAAAGTCATGACAAAAAATTTCGATAAAAAAAAAAAATTCAGTTATAAAAAAACTTAACGAGGAGAGAATCGAAAGCAGTAGCTCGTGCGGTGCCATACAGTTTTTTCATATTGTGCGTTAAATTAAACTTAACAAACAAACGCATCTTAGTAATAGTTAGATTGCAGACTTTGGACTGTTGTTCTTAGCATCTTTGAGTCTTAATATTATTTTAATAAATGTAAAATGTAAAATGACAGCTCATGGTAGCGGTGAGTCTCGTTATGCTGCGGATGATGCTCGCTACTGCGTAGCGAATCTCTGTGTTGATACTCTAGCTGCGGTTGGTGCCATAGCTTTTGCAAAAGATATTTCCTATGTGACTTTCGGGTGTATCGCTCCAATTCTTACGAATGAGTTGTCGTTGTCTAATGTCTGTCACTTTATGAGCGTTTATATATAAACTTGTAGTATCGGCATCACTTATAATTACCTAGGTGATCTAGGTTATTGCAATATGCACAGCGAGAACACGCGCGAGTCTTGTGATGACGCTCGCTACTGTGTAGCAAACCTGTCTTGCTACTGTCACTGCGGATGATGCTCGCTACTGCGCAGCAAACTCCTGTCTTGCTACTGTTGCTGCGGGCAGTGCTATAGCTTGTGCAAAGGAAACTTCCTATGTGACTTTTGGGTGGATCACTTCAATTCTGTCTATGAGTTGTCGTTGTCTCATGTCTCTGACTTTATGAGCGTTTGTATATGACCTTGTAGTATAGGTATCACTTATAGTCCACTGGGTGATCTCGGTTATTGCAATTTGCAAAGCGGAGGGCTGTTTATCTGATGAGTTATTCAAAGTGCATTTTCCGTTTTCGTGTGAAGCACTACACTTGACGCAGTGGTATGTGAGGTTACAATTTACACTCGGATGTTCCAGTCGCTGACATTTTTTACGTCCTTTACACACTATAATCTCGGCCACTTAACCACATTTGAATGGAATTTATATTTACGTCAGATATAAATTATTATGGAATTTTTTAGGTGTTTTTTTTCATAATTAGGTGGGTAATTGCACTACGACTTGAATGTAGAAACATCTTAAGGCACTACTACAGCTACACGAAATTTACTTATAAAATGAATTAAGGTTAAGCAAATAAAAATGTTCAGCTCATGTGACAGCCAGCCCCCTGACACTGGCCTACTATTCCTATACAATAAACGAAAACGCGTTTTGTCCGGGCTTTTTAGTTCTTAAAAGCGCTACTACCTAGCGTTGGCTGTTACGTGACAGGCGTCGGCTCTAAATATTCCGATCAGCTGAACGATTCGATACTTTCGTTTCGTGCTGTTATCGTTATTGCGATAACAGCACGTACTGTTACAGCGATAACAGGATCCATCATACACGCGAATAATGGTTTTCGTAAAGTTATCTACACTAAACTTTTATTCATGTGAAATATTCGAAACACCGGTGCAACGTACATATATATGCATGCCTGTCACACGACTACTAGCGCCACAGTGCGGAAAGGACATTTTGCGAACAGCATTTATCTACCAGTGTCAGCCCCCTGGTGACAGCTAATAACAACACAGACAGCTGATAACAGTGCATGCGCAAAACATACATGTATATAGAGTACACAATGACTAACGTTCCCAGCGCCACTTATGCGGAACCCTTATTTGTTGCACTTTTACGGACGCGCCAGAATGCGGAAATTGGACTCCTTCCCTATAGTCTCCTTGTCCCACCGGCTGGGTTTGCGTGTTTGGGTTTGGTTGGGTTTGTTTAGGTTATATAGATCTACTTGCAGGGGTAAGCGCGGCACGCCTAGCCACCAGTGAAGTCGGAGGAGTGGGGATATCGATCGGCCGTGGCGAGCGATATAGATATACTCGTGCGGGCTAAAAAATAAACTTTAAAACTTGGTTTCTATTGGAACGCACCAAAAATCCCTTCAGGGGATGTCTTTATATATTAAACAGAACATCTGTGCAAAATTTCGGCGGAATCGGGTGTAATAGCTTTTCGGAAGTTTATCCCCTAACGACAATAAAAACAGGAGGGGACCGAATGCTTAAAGAAAATATTTAAGATAAAATTTCGTAGCCGCAACCTTTCGGGAAAAATGCAAAAACGTCTGAATTTACCAAATTTGCGCAAACTTTTTTATTCTAGTTTATTGTTGGGTATAATAATTGATTGTGACTTATTTTTTACTAAGCGCCACTATAATTTATCACTGATTCAGAAGGGCCCCCTTGTGCTCCCCCAAAATACGGTCGTCCGCAACAGAAATATTTCAACGTGATTTTAAATGATGCGCTGTCTCCTACCGAACCGCCCAACGCTTGGTCGGTCAGTCGACCATTAATACAAGCGGGACAGCACTATAGCCCGATAGGCATACGCGAGAGAGAGAGACAACCGCGAGAGGCGTGCCTTGAACCTCTATCATTGTGTGTGGGACACCGATACATCGCCGCGCAGTCTACCGGCGGAAATACTAACTACATTTTTTCTGCCAAATATTAACATGGGCCGTGGAGTTCCATGTAATATGGGGCCGTCCATATATTACGTCATCGATTTTGGCTGATTTTAACCCCCCCCCCCCGCCCCCGGAAATCATCCTATCCTTCCTATCGTCATAATCCAATTATCGTTACCGTCATCCAACGACCAGACCCTCCTGCCCCTATTTTAAAATGACATAATTTATGGACGGCCCCTATCTGTTCTTTGGTCGTAGAGACGTACTGCTTTGCTGACGCCTGCGGACGGTTCCGCCGCAGGCGTCGCTAGTGTTCTTGGGAGCCGATAATATATAGTAATACAGATGGGCAAAACTGCATAAGGTGAAACTGACCGTGTTATGGCGGAAAAATTGTTTGCGCCTGTCAAACACGAATACATCTGTTGTTTACACCAGCACAGCAGCTATCGAACTATGTGCATAATAATGGAGACGACTCCTCGCGAGTCAATGAGATAAAGGGAAAAAGTAAACACGCTAGGTAGGAATTATAAAACAAATTGCAACTATTGATGGCAGTGAATTGAAAAATATATTCTTCCATGTTATTTTTGTTCGAGTTCTTTTGAGATTGGACGAGTTCTTTGATTGGTTGAAACTGCTTCAATTCGCTCGTACAACCAGACACCTATACGAATGCAAAAGAATAAAAATTAAAACTACCTCGACTCGAACTCAGGACCTTCAATACAGTATCTAGCGTTCTACCAACTTCACCACACGATCATTTGCCAATAAATATAATCTTCTCATATTTAAGTGATGGCCGCGCTTGGCGTTCAATTAGGCTTGACGGCTTGTTCGGTTGGTTCATCGCTTAATTTAATTCACATTTAGCTTCATTTTTAAACGTAACTAGCAAATCACGAGTTTTCATGGGTATACATATAATAAGGACGTGTTGAAAAGACAACCCCAGGAGGTAGAGCCACCGTTCCCGCATTCGCCCGGTTTCTTGCATGTACGTGTTATTATTATTATTATTATTGTACAGGAAAACAGAGTAACGCGCATCCGATTAATAAATACATTAAGAGATGCATTACGGTTGGTTTATCACTTTATTCGCGTTTCATTATAATTAGCTATATTTTTAAATATAACAGGCAAATCATAAGTTTCCATAATAAAATAACTCGTGTTGTACTTATTATATAATTATTATATCTGATCCGCTTATTATATAATAAGCCCATGTGAATAAAATAACACGAGTTGTTTCATTAATATGTGCTTTATTAATATTATTTATATTTTATTTATTATATATATGTACACAATATTATTATATATTATAATGGAAGGAATCACCACTGAAACGCCTGACACACGGTTGGTAACCGACGGCCGACAGGGGTGACCGTGGTAGCTTCCAATCGTGTAGACAGCTGTGTGTGACCAAATTTCGGTTGACTTCCCAGCGTCCTTGGTTATGAGAGCTGCGCTAGTGACCAAGGGCGAACAGAAGGCATTAGGTCCATGGCCGACCGTGTAGATGGCGGTTTATAACCGCGAGTACGTTAGTCGCTGTCTAGCCGGCGCGTCGGTCACATGCGTGCAAGATGGCGGAAATAAACAAAAAGGAGAGAAAAGTTGTAACCGAACTTATCGAACTATACAGAGACCTACCGTGTCTCTGGGACCTAAGTTGCGAGGAATATAAAGATAACAACCAAAAGAGCGTAGGTTGGGAGAATTTGGTTGCAAAATGGAAAGAAGTTGAGCCCGATGCAAATGTAGCATCAGTAAAAAAAGATAGAACATTTGAAATCGTCTTACAAAAGAGAGGCAAAAAAAGTAAGTGAGATACTTATTATTTATTTTTTACATAATATTTATGCTGACGCGTACTGTCAAGAGCACCTACAGGTTGCAGTTTTGATCAAATGGAGATAGATATATTATGTGTGTTAGAGTACTAATGCTATCGGTAAACGCTCCGTTCAGTTAGAATCGTACTACATTTTTTAAATATATTATAAAGAAATACATACAATGGTAAATAATTTTTGTACAGGTCAAAGATTCAAAAAAACGTACTGGATCTGCTGCAAACGAGGTTCACAAACCAAATTTTCGGTACTTTGATCTCGTAACTTTTTTAGACAAAAAAGATGAGCAGCTACGAACCGGAGTTGATACACTTTCGAGTGACAATGTACGTCTAATTTATGTACCTATTAGTGTCTTTCTGATAAGTTATTGATGAGTGTTGACCACGTGGCTATGTCGCAGCCGAATTGTATAATCTACCGTATTACATTACGCCTAGCCGGATTGAAATCTATGGGGAAAAAGCACCCTTATTATTCAAGATTGCGGCAATGCCAAACAAACTGATTACAGTAAAATTAGGTTAGGTTTCTGTAAACAATATTTTGCGCGTAACCAACCGAAGCTTAGCTAATTTGTAAATAACAATTTGGTTTTCATAGACTTCAATCCGGCTAGGCGTAGTGTATACGGCGGATTATACAATTCGGGTGCAGCAGCTATATTATACCTGCAGACCAGAGGATTTATTGTTAGATTTATGGTCTGGGTAACATCAATTTGTGTATCATAGAAAAGGTGTACTAACATAGAACCATTTGTGTAGCAATTACTATTATTATATTTTGGGTAGGTATATAAATGAAAGTGTTTTCAATGATCAAACATATTAAATTACTTTTATTTCAAACATTTGTATGTGTAAAAGTCGAAACGCGCAAGATGTCTTATTGACTGACTGACTCACTATTGGAGGCACCATGTACCATCCTATCTTGAAAAGATACCCTTCCCGCATAATTGAAATATTCAGTCAAAATATTCCTTACACGTCTCCCTTTGTTGGAAGGCCTCCGAATAGATCTTTCGAGAGGGGTTAGAGGTACAGCATTCTCACGCCATTCACCTGGTGCAAATGTGACATTTGTGATGTCTTCACTCCCGAGTAAAAATGAATATATATAATCATATATAATTGTATATTAATTGATCATATACAATTGTATACAAAAATTGGCCCGATAGAATTTTATATATTTGTATATAAACGTATACAATTGTATACGTTTATATACAAATATATAAAATTCTATCGGGCCAATTTTTGTATACAATTGTATATGTTTGTATACAATTGTATACGTTTATATACAAATATATAAAATTCTATCGGGCCAATTTTTGTATACAATTGTATATGATCAATTAATATACAATTATATATGATTATATATATTCATTTTTACTCGGGTATGTATATAACTTTATCAAATCAAATTTGATGGAAGTACATTTATATCGGATTATATATACGAATGTATAGAATCATATACAATTATATATAAACCTATATAAGTATATATGATTGTATATCATTTTTATATAATCGTATCTAAGTATATACAATCCTTTTTACTCGGGTCATATACAGTCATATACAACACTATATTGAATTATATATAACTGTATATAATATTATATCTAATTATATAAACCCTAAATAAGTTTCACGTATATATATAATTATATACAACACTATATTAAATTATATATAACTGTATATGATATTATATCTAATTATATAAACTCCCTATAAAAATAGTATCTCCATATATCATTATATACAGAACTATATGTAATTTTATCAAATCAAATTTGATGGAAGTACATTTATATCGGATTATATATACGAATGTATAGAGTTATATACAATTATATATAAACCTATATATAAATATATATGCTTGTATATCATTTTTATATAATTGTATCTAAGTATATACAATCATTTTTACTCGGGCTGTCAACGCTTTTTGGGGTTAAATAAGTTTCAGACTGTTTTCTTAAGAAATTGTGCAATGCATAACTAGCTAAACCAATTGCGTTGATGTTTTCAACCTTAAGATTCATAGATCCCTTGAATACTCTAAATCGTGATACAAGAATGCCAAAAGTGTTTTTAACAATTCTTCTAGCTCGACTCAGCCTGTATTTTAAAATCCTTTCCTCTTTTGAAACGCCTCTTTCAGGAAAAGGTTCCATGACATGTGTATCAAGTGCAAAAGCACTATCGCCCAAAAATACGAATGGTACTGATACATCTGTGCCTGGTAGCAAATAGGATTCAGGCAGTCCCAACTCTCCATTCCCTAATTTTTCATAAAATCTCGTATTTTTCAGTATTCCACCAACAGACATGCTTCCATTAGAGCCAGTATAAACATACATAAACTCATAATTCGCATTAATAACCGCAAATAAGACGACACTGAATGTTCCCTTGTAGTTAAAAAATAATGATCCAGTTTCAGGTGGTTTTTCTATTCAAATGTGCTTGCCGTCCATACATCCTACACAGTTGTTGAAATGCCATTGTTCTTCAAATAACGTCGCTGTTGTTCTCCATTTATCTTCCGTTGAAGGCATCTGTAACATATTACAAAAATTTAAATTGTTTCAGGAATCACTACAAGGTTACCAGATTGGGAAAAAAAGAAGACGAAGTTCGTTAGAAACACATAAACATAAACTTCTAGAAACAGCACAAGAGCTGCTTCAACAAAGTAAAAATAAAACGAACTCGTTTGGAGTGTATGTGGGAGAACAATTGGGCAGTTTATCGACACACCAACGGCAGATAGCTCAACAACCAATTTCAGAAGTAATTTTCATGGGCAAAACGGAGAACCTCAATTTTTATTCGAGGGTAGAAACTCATACTAGATAACGCTCTCCTTTTCTCAGTCATTGCTCACCACGGCTTCCATCACCGCAATACAGAACTCCCTCTCCTCAATATAATACTTCCTCTCCTCAATGTAATACTCCCTCACCTAAATATGTTTCACTATCTAGGTACTCTCCACAAATTCAAACTCAACCGCCTCCTCAGGATGACTCAGGACATTCGTCATCTTCCTCCCTTCCAACTCAAGTAGCCTCAACATCTCAGAATATCAATTCGTATACATGCCAATCTCCACAAGCCAATCGTATACAATTTCCTTCCTTGCCCCAATATCAAATGACGAAGTATTTACCTCCTTCCTCTTCGCACATTCAAACGCAACCTACAGTTCAGTCGATACAGTACGGTTCCTGATCGCAGCACAAAACACAACCACAACCCATAGAATCACCTCAGATACAATCACATCCTTTCCCATCGCAGCACCAAACACAACCTACAATAATTCAAATCGCCATGCCGTCGCCTTCCTCATGTGGAACCGTTCAGCAAGCTGAAGAAATTTCTGAGGATATTATAGAAGGTCCTGCTGGTCCGCTGATGAAGGAGCTATTAATTTTCAAGAGACAGCAAAACTAACTATAAAAAATTGCTTATTAAAATGAATAACAAAATGTAATTACGAAAATATAAAAAATAAAACTCACCTTTATTGCTTTTTTTAGAAGCTCGTATATTGCCCAACAAGTTTCTGATATTATTTTGGCCAGTAATTGATGTGATATTATGGTACTATATCTGAGATCCTTGTACTCTCTACCAGTAGCTAAAAATCTTATAGTGGCTATGAGGCGTTCTTCTGCAGTGACAGCCTGTCTCATGTTAGTGTCTTGTTTACTTATTAAAGGTCGCACCATTTCTAACAACTCATGAAATGTTTCTGAATCCATTCTGAGAAAGTTATCTAAATCGTCAGATTCAAGTAAATTCATTATGTTCCCATGACTCAGTTTTTCTTTCTTTCAGCCATCGCTTCATCCATATTCTTCTCTTTTTTATTTTTTTTTCCTCGCTCGCGCACAACACTGCCAAAGACACACCAACACTTTGAAAT